>CM036153.1:120545276-120623831 GCA_020631735.1 Saccharum officinarum
AGACAGCTATCACACCCAATCTTCCATAATCGAACAGTTTTGTCCATGGACGCAGAGCAATTCCTGCATAAACAAAGCAAGCAGAAGTTAGATGACCAAAACAGGCGCAGGCCACGGGTATATAGACACACACTGTTTAAGTTCAACTCACCCTATTTTTTGACCCATGAAAGATCCAAGATGACATCATGATGCCCACGGAATTCATGCACAGGATCCTCGGATAGCGCAAAGGTCCGGTGAGGAATCACAACACAAGCTGGATCTGTGGCCCCCTTTGAACTCTTGCTGTGCTTGCCTTACCCCCTTCGCACGAATTGATGGGAGCAATTCAGAGTTTCATTGACAGTGAAGAAACACAACATGAAGGATCATCCTCAAAAAAATCACGGTCATCAGGCCTCTTGCCACCACCCGCCAAACGCGAACAACCCATCTTCACCTCCAGTAGCCAGAAACTGGCCATCAGAGCTGAACTTCATGGTCACAATAGCACCTTCATGTGCCTTGATGACTTTGACCCTTGTACACTGCAGATAATTCCTTTGACCGCTTCTTGTATGGTCTCACCTTGACCCTATCAACCTTCCTAGAGCAACCCCGGGAAGAAGCGGAGGATGTTGAATTGACCTCATCATCTTCCTCTGCGTCGGCATCGACAACGCAAACACCAATGCCAACCTTCGTAGCCACCCAAGCCGCCGCCGCCTCCTTCTCCTCATCACAGTCTTCTCCGGGTGGAGGTTCGTCGGAGTCGTCCACCCTCCGCATCAGCTCACGGATGAAAGGTGATGAGCCGAAGGTCTGCTCGAATTCTGTAGCTGTCACTGCCCGGTTGGAGCGCCTCCCTAAGGCTCAGGAAGCTCCCATCCTTTCCATCTCGTCGACCACGAACACTGTGCCATCGTCCAGGTTCTTGAACACGCACTCCAACTTCTCTTCCGTGGCAGCGCCGTCGTCGCGGAGGCTGTCGGCTCCCTCCCTACTCGCAAAGGTAGGGGCGGCATAGAACAACTCGGCGCTGGGGCTTGCGGTAGGATTTCTTCGCTGGCCTCAGGCTTCGAGCACGTCTCCTCGCCGGGCCGCGCGCGTAGGGGCTCGGATCCAAGAGGCCAAGGACTTGACGAACCTCTGGCGGCGCTCGTGGACGCTGCCCGGGTCCCTGACCCAGACCTCGAGCAGCTGCTGGGCGAAGAGCACCCGCCGTCGTCGTGGCGGCCGGAACTCGACGGCGACGACGCGACGGACGCCGGCGACAGGACCTCCCTCGAGTCAAAGAACTCTTCTCGCTCCTCTCCGGCGCCCAAGAAGCGCGCCATGGACACGTACCCGCACCGGCCGGTCGGTCCCCACGTCACCGCGCGGTGTCCTGGAGCCCAAGAACTGGAGGCAGCGCTCCGTCCGCATCAAGGGAGGGGGGCTCTGGGCTCTGGCCGGCGACGGGAGCAAGCGGATCTCGCGGTTCTTGGATCTCGGGAGAGTCGCGTGCGTGCGCCCCCCGCTTATGGCGCGCTCACTGCGGCTGGCGTCCTCCCCCTTTCTCTCCGCCCCTTGCTTCTCTCTGTCTCTCTCTCCTTGGCCGGGTGGATGATGATGTACCCAGTTGGGTTTCGGGGTTCTCGCAACTCTCAAGAAGGGAACCAACCAACAACAACAAAAGCTAATGAGTGGAGAAGAGTAAAATAAAAAGCAGAGGAGGACGAGGGGGACGAGGGAGAGAGGCGGGGCGATGGCGGATGGATGGTGGGATGGATGGGGACCGTGATCTCTGGGATCGGTAGGTGGCAGGAGGATTTGGAGGCTCGCCAGGGACAGGGAGGGGAGGCAAAGCCGCGACGAGGGCGAGGAAGACGACTGAAATTGCTCGACTTTTTATTTGTCCGTCCACGATCTCGTTTTGACATGCTACAGTGGCTCGGTACATGTCCATTTTCCATTCTTGGCAACATTTTTGCTGAACAAAATCACCTGATCCTCTGTACATCTGTCCAGATTGGGAAAACTGTTTCCATAATCATCGCGAGCAGTTATTACTGGCCTTTCCGAGGCCATTACATATTACTACTTCTGTAAAAAATGTACTACCTTCTAATTTTATTCTGACTCAAACTACATTTGTATAAATTATTATTATAAAAAATTTAATCATATTCATCAAGGAATATATTTTCATAGTATATTTATCTGGTATCGTCCGACCATTTTCTTCATAAATCTTGCTTATAACTTTGAATCAAACTAAAAAGTCTAAGTTTTTTTGAATGAGGGAGTAAGTAGCTAAGATACGTGTGCCATACAAATTCGGTTAGTTTTAGTGCCATTTTACATTATTGTAACTTTCTCGCCTTTTCAGCATTTCCTTCTACATAAACATCATGCAATTTTTGACTTGCTTGCCCCTTCATTCTTTCTTTTAGTCAGGAAGCAACGTATACTTTCTGGGTTTAAGAGCAACTTGTACACCGGACAAGACTCACGAAGCATCTCTAGTCTTTCTTTGCGTCGTTTTCGCTACCCACTACCGTCTGCATTGGAGCTTGTGTGGTGGTGATTTCTAAGATGATGTGGTCTACTTAAAACCGGGCAGTATTAGCAATGCAAAAATCTGCAATTCTGAGGTCTAATTCTCCCCTTTCTTCTTTCGTACTGGTATGGTCATAGTCATGATTCACCTTTCTATTATCGTCTCTGTCACAGTTTACTGTTTTTTCTTCTCAAATGTTTATTCCAGAAGAAGGTAGTGCGTTTTTGAACATCGAAGGATTTGCATGCATATATATTGTGAGTTTTAATTCTTTTGTCTCATTTTCTTCTTTATTAATATGCTCACGCTCATAGTTGTTCTTCCCGTTATCATCTCTGTCATGAATTACTGGTTGTGGGTCATTATTTATTCAAAAGGCGATAAATACTATGTTGTTTGAAGTATCGCGTGCATGTATAGGCCAATATGAAAAATTCAGAGGGCACTAATGAGTATGACCTATGTTCTAAATTTTAAATCACTTTGATTTTGTACTAAGCCAAACTTTTTAACTTTTACCAAATATATACTGACATCTACAATCCCAAATAAGTGTGGTATCAAGATATTGGATGGTGGATTGAATGAAACAAATTTGGTATTATAAATGTTGATATATATATATATATATATATATATATATATATATATATATATATATATATATATATATACTCGGTTAAAGTTAGAGAAATTCGCTTTATAACAAAACAAAGTGATTTATTATAAGAAAGCCAAAGTGATTTATTATATTGGATGGTGGAGTATGATGGAAGGAAGAGTTTATAGTATTTGAAGCTGCGTGCACATTTAATTTGGTGTATGGCCCAAGAGATACGGTGAGAATAATTTCTTCGTTCATGAGGTAGTACTAGCAGGCCGAGTGACAGAAATATTGGAATCTCCAACATCACCGTATCGTTAGTTAATCTCCACCACTTTAACTGGATTATTGCGTGTTTGGGCAGAACCCTCCATTTATGGGAATGACGATTATCGGCACGCTCTTGAGCCTGAATCCTCCATTTCCGCGGATGATGTACCCCCTTGCACAGGACCAAGAAAGAGCACACATCGATCATGGTATATACATATATCCCTGTAGGATTTATTAATTAATCCAATGATAATGAATCTGATGCCTCCGTCCAAAGCAGAGCATATGCTGCTGCCACATATGTTTGTTTGCTGTAGGAGCGTCAAGGAGCAAAACAATCAAATAATTAAGTATCACCTTTTGTTTTGGAAGCAACGACGACTGTGCTTGATTTCTTTGAGCCGAAATAAAAAAAATGGACCGCATATATGCATGGTCCCTGGTAAGAGGGTCCACCAAAAACAATATTAAGTATACTATGAAGTATAGCACGAAACCAAAATAACTTTTCGTTCAATTTATTGTTATCTCTCTCTAGCATTTAGAGAATTAGGAGATGGACATATTCAGGTTGATTCTCATATATTTTCTCGAACACGCAAAAAATTTACGTATCATTATATTAAGAAGAAGAGTCTGAACATACAAACAAGGTCGACCTAAAATAGCCATAGCTGGACTATCCTAGCCAAAGAACTCATGATTCGATATTACGTAAATAGAAAACAACTAACACCGACACAGCGATACAACCTAGGAGGTAGCCTTTCGTCTCCGCAACTGCCTGGACGAACCCTTTCCGCCATCAGGGAAGAGCGCATCCAATGCTTCGACGTTGGATGCAGTCAGGTTGCCGTCGAAGATCTATCAAAGGCCTCCTGTTTCAATGCGGATGGCGCTGAGGAACCTTTTGTGTAGCCCATATACTGCATGATCAGAACCTCACCTTGTTTGACAGGTACTCGAGAGAGGGGTTGAGCCGTTAGGCACCTGCTCCGAAGCAGCAGCGCCGGCTTAGCGGGGGTTGCTTGCGAGGTTCATAAATAAACGGAGAGTTGACCTTCTTTAGCAGTCGTCTGATGAAGCTCTTGAGGCGCCGTGCGGCACAGCTGTTGCTGATGTCGCCCATGTGGTCGATCCGTGAACACGTCAAACATCCGTCGGCTCGGCCAGACCAATAACAATTTTATAACTTGTTCCTAAAAAGTCATGGGTTATAGCATCATCTTTGTGTGGCTGTAATAACGAAATTCACAGGCACAGCAAAACAATACTAGCACTAGCTTGTAAATACTCCTAGGTTTTTGTTTTGCTTGGAGTTGCACGCAGGTGTCGGCTTCCACAGTTGAACTAGCACTAGCTCGCTCAGCTCGTTATGCTTTATTATTACTTTACACATGCATGCCTAACCTTCATTATATTGCAACATGGCCAATCTATATAGATCGTCCGGATCCTCTGTGGCGTAATACCTGATGCTAGCTCTACAGCACTGATCTCACACTACTATATATATATATATATACTTGAAAATACACATGAGTCTGCTGGTCTCTAGCTGTGCTCTCTCTCTATACTATATGTCTACTTTAAATAAATTATTTGACAAATAATATCTCATCTGGATTTAATCGATCTACCAAATGAGTGGATACGTATATGTATGTACGCTTTGAGACCCTAGCTTAAAGAATTGTAAATTTGAATTGTATTCCTCATTCTAATGCTAGCTACTATAATTTTGAAACAAATTTGCATTATTAGATACTTGCATTTGTTATTACAGTCCAGGTCAATAAACAAAACTCGATGCATGTCTGCTTCCAGGTTGTATACCTAACTACTGACAGTATAGTACTCCCCTGATAAGTAGCCTAGCCAATTCAAACTAACGCAGTTGGTGCTTCCACAAATTTTATCCATCTCCCTCCAACGTGTACGGCGTCCTGTCTTATAGCTAGCTAGCTAGTTTGCTGGTCAGTAGAGAGCGAGGCTGCACACATCTTTGTCATCGATCAGCTGTTATCTGCTAATAATAATAGCCATGCTGATGATACGAGATCTTGTGTAGATACTACTAGCTACCCGTATATATACCCAAGAATACCCGTTGCCAATATATATTCAGCATCAGGCTAGCTGGCAGCCTAATTAATTTGCTAGCTGCTGTTTATATGACGTACGGTGTTAGTCGGTAAGCAGCAGTGTCAGTTGCTCTGGCTCTTTCTTTCAATAAGGGCCCAGCAAGATTGATTGCGAGGCTCGCTTGCATTGCATTGTTAGTTAGGTGTTAGGACGCTGGCACTGATGATTAATTTGTAGATCTCATATATAGTTAGGCATCTTAATTAACTGATGACTCTGACTGATTAATACGGAAATGATTTATGCATTGGTGATAATTAAGCAGTAGCTAGGCACGCGTGACCACATGAGAGTCACATGGAGCCAAATATATAAACTGTTCTCTTCTTCGCAGCTGGGGCGCGCGCCCACACAACTGAAAGCTGAGATAGAAATTCAGGTTGGTTGGATGTATATGAAATGCATGCCACGCATGCTGGACCTCTGCCTTGAAGTTGAAGCGGATATTTTTCTTTTCTTTTTGAAAAGTATATGTGTTTGCTCAAGCGAGTGGTCTTGATGAGCCGAGATACACATGTGCCACTACGACCCTTCCTATGGTTGTTGCTGTCACTCTCACTCGTATAGTATGTGCAGGTTCTTTTCCAGCGCATCGTGCATATAGTAGGATGATTAATCAGACATAGAATTGTAGTAGTAATGTTCAAAGAGCATCAGAGAGTAAAATTCTGCTATATATGAAAGATTAATCTGCAGCAACGGCCGGGTCGGGCTGGAGGTGAAAACTGAAAAGAAGAGAAACGACGCCGTTTGAATCCGAAAAGAGAAGAACACGAGATGAAAAATACACAATCGATGGATCGATTATACGTATGCAGGATGCGCTATATGATCGATATATGGTTCTCTTGCCCTTGAGACCACTGCCCGTATACATACATAGGATATATAGGACGAAGATTAATTGGACGAGACGGCTGACGAGCTCGAGAGTGTTACTGTTGATGGAAACGGTTGACATATATCAGTTGCCTAACCCAGCGGACCTGAATACAACGTTGACTATTAGCTCGCTCGTCGGGTGAGACCGAGCTAGGTGGAGGCCGGCCGGACACACGGTGGAGCTAGAGGATGGACCGGGCCACAGCCACAGGGGGTTACCGTGTAGACGAGGGCATGCGTGGCCAAGCAAGAGCGACGTCTGCGTGCGTGTGGTTGCCGAAAAACCATCGTACGCTCACTCACGCTGATGGGTGATCGATGTGGTGGTGCGCCACGCGCGCGCGTCCACTGCGGTCGATGGTCGTGGTCAGCCACGGCCGATCGCTCTCGCAGAGAGTCGCAGTCTCGCGCTCTCGCTGTGTGGTCTCGGGCGCGGTTTGGTCAGTGGTCACCGGTCAGCCGCGCCGCGCCGCGGGCGCCCGGGCTGGCCGGCCAAGCGTGCGCGCTCGTGCCTAGGAGGGTTAGGTTATTAGGCCACCAATTATCTACTACAGTACACTACTCCTACGTGCGGACCGGCCGGATCGTAGCAAGCTCCATCGATCGCAGTGCTGGTGCTGTTGTCTCACCCACTGACCCACATGCATACCAGCCATGCAGCTGGCCGGCTTTCACCGTACCACCCATCCATCCGTCCATGGAGAAAGCAAAGCAAACGCAACCAGGGTCACGTTTAGATTGTGAAAAAATTTCAACCCGATGAATAGTACCACTTTCGTTTTATTTAGTAAATATTGTCCAATCATGGATCAACTAGGCTCAAAAGATTCATCTCGTGATTTTCAACTAAACTGTGTAATTAGCTATTATTTTTACCTACATTTACTACTTCATGCATGGGTCCAAAGATTGATGTGATGAAGAGAGAGTGAAAAAATTTCAACTTTTGGAGTACATCTAAACAAGGTCCAGAAGTCCAGAACCAGAGGCAGGGTAGCTAGCCACGCCATGCACGCGACTGGATCAGCTAATGGCCTGCTCGTTTCGTGGCCGTGCGAGTGCGACACGAGCTTTCATGTGCTCACATCCGCCATCCGCTCTACCTACGTACTCTGTCGTAGTATAGCTCTGCCGTACGTACGTGTTCGTCCGCGCGAGCCCACTGCACACACATCGTCCTCATCACGTTGCTAGCTGGAGATTCTTCTCGAGTCACTTGTCCTTTCCATGGCGTCTCTGGCGATCCACGCGAACATGCATACTAATGCGTGCATACATGCTTCTGCCCGGCCGAATGAAACAAGACGAGTTAGGAGTCAAATGCATGACCGACCCATCGATGGGGGCACTGCTAATCCTATGGCTATACTCCTATATGTAGGAGTAGGATCTATCTATCAGTATATTGATACGTTTAATCATCTTTCGCATCATTTATACTATATAAAATATAGCATGCATCTCCATCGCTTTTAAGACTACCCGCGGTGGATACTCTAAAACGATACCCTAAAGCTTTAGAGTATGAATATATAGTAAAAACTGTTGCACTGGGTACTTTAAAACGATACTCTATCTTTTCTCTCACTCTATATTTAGAGCAGTACTGTGCTTACTCTATACTCTGTAGTGGCGGACCCCGCTAGCTAAACAAAGGAAAAAATGCTATAACTCACAAACCAAAAATCCAAATTAAATTTCGATTGCACCATTAAATTCGTCTCAATAAATCCTTCAAAACTAGATCACACATGGATATATTTAGATAAAGTGACAAGTTGGTCCCACAGTGAATAGAGTGGATAGAGGATGATATAGAGGATGGATGGGTGCGGGAGAATTGAGTATAGAGTAGAGAATCTTGCTGACTAGGACGTATAGAGGATGAATATAGAGGTCCATGAGTGCGGGCAGTCTAAACACTGCATCTGCTTGCATGACACTACTACTAGTAGCTAGTACTACTTGTCTGTTTATTTGTATACATGTGCAGCAACGGCAGGGAGCTGGAAAGCGCAAGCGCGCGCGTTTACATGATGCAAGACGACAGCCAACTTTGAAGTCGCCGCGTGCGCGCGAGATATTGGTTGTTTGAAAGGCGTCGTAGACATTGTGTGAAACCACTGCTCTTGTTTGTTTGGAAGCGCGCACGCAGTGACGCAGGTGGTTAGCTACCTGTTTCCTAGTTCTCTCTGTTTGAGCTTTGACAAAACAGATTAACAGTCGAATGTAGCTAGGAGTAGCATGCATGTGCGGCCAAATAAAAGACAGTACCCAGGATTAGAGGGATCTTACGATCAATGATCAGTGATGTGATTTGACCTGCAAGCTGCTCTGCTCCCCCTCCCAATATGACTAGATTATTATTATATTGATTATAATAATGATAGTAGCACGCAGCAGCTATGATCATGCATGCGGTCAGCAGACCAGCAGGGTCTCGTTTAGTTCAATTTCGTTTGTATTTGATAATTAATATCTAATTATAGATTAATTAGGCTTAAAAGATTCGTCTCGTGATTTATAACTAAATTATGCAATTAGTTATTTTTTATCTATATTTAATATTTTATGCATACGTGTAAAAGTTAATGTGATAGAAAGAGAGTGAAAAAATTCTAATTTTAGCCAGAGAACTAAACCAGGCGCAGGATGGCAAAGCTTCGGCGTCGATTATTCAACAGTAGCCCTGAATCCTGATGATGACTGCATTTGACTCGTCTGAAGTTCCGGCAACATACACACAGCCCTTGAGTTCCCCGATTCTCCCCAAATTTTACTATGCAAAAAGAAGATTCTCTGTCATATTAAAATGTCGGCAAATGCATGGAGTACTAAATGTCGATGAAATCAAAAACTAATTGCACAGTTTTGTTGTACTTTGCGAGATGAACATTTTAAGCCTAGTTAGTCAAAATTTGGATAATTTTTACCAAATACAAACGAAATGCTACAGGAATTCTGATACAGTGTTTTTCTCCCCGATTCACCGAAGGCCACACATTTTGTTCCATCTGCAGGCGCGTCTCATCTGCCTGCTGCAATTTCATAAAGATATGGTACGGTACGATAGTTAACGACACATGACATGAATGATTAGCCTTTTTAACCAAGGGCTTGTTTAGATTCTAAGAGTTTGGCCACCAAATTTACTATGCAGAATTCATATTCCTCATCACATTAAAATGCCGACATATATATGGAGTACTAAATATAGATGAAATAAAAAAAACTAATTATACAGTTTTGTTGTACTTTGCGAGACGAACATTTTAAACCTAATTAATCAATGTTTGGACAATTATTACCAAATAAAAATAAAATTGCTACAGTGTGACGCGACACTTACTATGCAATGTTTGGTTCCAAAATTTGGAATCTAAACATGGCCCAAGCAAACAATTGTGTTTGAGAAACTTCCTGCACCTAGCTAGCTAGATAGGTCGGTTTCCTGTGTCAATCAACAACAAGAAAACGTACACTTGATTATTCTCGTGTCACCGCGGATCGGATGATGTTGATTTCATCTTAGCTTTCTATGAACACACATTTCCAAATTAGCCTGCTGTTATTCTTGGTATGCATGGTTTCCTGCTTTCCCACCAGAAGTTTCGCAGCCAGGCTATTTTGCCAAATTAATACTAGCTAACGACGAACTGATTTCAGGCTAATGCTTTGTCTGGGTTGACTACACACACATCTCCCTTTTTTGTGTTTCTCCCATGTACTTTCTATAGTGAATTAATTAAGAAGCTTTGACGATGATATATAGTAGCTATCATATGCCGCGCGCATCCTAAATTATAGTACTTCCAATCTTCCATGTGCCAGGCTCTGACGATTCAAGAACATGACGCGCGCATCCTAAACAGATCTGTTGCCAACGTACGTACACTAGCTGGCTATATATAGTGTACTTGTTCTCCCCTAATGGCAAACAGAACTTGATCAGCACCTGACATTCTTCGTTCACCTCCATGTGTAAAAACAGTTCTTTAATTTAATTTTTTTTCACACTTTATATTAGACCATTCTCAGCGTTAAGTTTCATTGCACTGCTTTCAAGAATGAGTGGTGGGTGATGAAATGAAGACCGGATAATGCACAATTTTATTTCAAGGTTTCATAGGCCTGCGTATTTAAATGTTGCATGGTGTTATGAGATGAAATGCTTCTAGTGGAGTTTTGCTTAATTAGTTTCCAACATGTTTAGGATGCATAGAACAAAACGCTCCTAGCAGTCAAGCTTCACTCTGTTTACAGTGCGTTAGAAATGGTGCGTGCTAGGTCTCGATCATCCTGATGAAACTTAGCTCCTCTCTCCGGCCTTACAATTTATTACGTGGCACGTTGCCAATTTATTGATGTGCCACCTCATTAAATGGGAACGAAACTCGCGCTGGCATCGTCAACCTAATAAATCGACCTAACTGTAAGTACCTCCTCGTCAATTTCTAGAATTATCTTAAGTCAAACTTTTTAAAGTTCAACCGAATTTATTGAAAAGAGTGCAAAGAGTTATAACACCAAATTAGTATCATAGATACATTATAATTTTTTTTTATAATGTGCTTATTTGGTTTCGTAGATATTATTTGTGCTCTTTTCTATACTCTAGTGGAGTAAATTCGATCAAACATGCATAAATATAGTTAAGCTTAAGACTACACTAAAAGAATAATTTATTCATGGACGGACGGAGTAAACTATATCATGTGAGAAACAATATGCTTTGTATTGGTGCCAGATAATTAATAAGGAGCCAGGTAAGAAATACGCGGTCTCGGTTATCACCGGCATCCACGTTTCTAATGAGGTGGGTCCTCGCTATTGGACTCGGGTTCTTTGCCGAGGGCCTCAGACCCTCGGCAAAGGCCCAAAAATCTTCGGCAAAGGCTTTGCCGAGAGCCCTCGGCAAATTTTGAGTCGGCGAAGAGGTCTTTGCCGAGGGCAAAAAAAAAACCCTCGGCAACGAAAAACCCTCGGCAAAATGTAAATCGAAAAAAACCCGAAAAAATAGCAAAATAATTTTTTTTGAGACGCCGACAAGCCATCACCCCCACCCGCGGGATTTTTTTAGCATTTTACATAGTATTTTTGACCCTATTTGTAAAGTCGTGGTTGGTGGGATTCAAACTCGTGACCTCTCACACCCTCTCTCACTTACCTCCTCTAACCACTCCAACCCTCTATCACTGGTGTTTATATTCCATTTTGATTCCCCATATGTTATAACAAACCGAGTGTAAATTGATTGTTTGAGGCATTAAACGAATTCAAATGAAAAAGTTGTCAACTACAAAGTTTTGTAACTTTTCGAGATCTACAACTTTCGTTTAGAGTGTTTCTCCATCCGAGGTTTTTTTTCAAAATTTTAAATTTCAAATTTTAAACATAAGACGCAATTATCGGTAATTAGATGCTTTCAAATGAAAATGTTGTCAACTACAAAGTTTCATAACTTTTCGAGATCTACAACTTTCGTTTAGAGTGTTTTTCCATCCAAGACTTTTTTTTTTAATTTGAAATTTGAAATTTCAAACTTTAGATATAAATATCCTCAATTAGATGCTTTCAAATAAAAAGTTGTTAACTATAAAGTTTTATAACTTTTCAAGATCTACAACTTTTCGTTTAGAGTGTTTTTCCATCTGAGACTTTTTAAAAAATCTCTTTACCAAGGGGCCATAAGGTAGGCCCTCGGCAAAGAGATTTTTCAAAATATATTTTAAGGCACTAAACGAATTCAAATGAAAAAGTTGTCAATTATAAAGTTTCATAACTTCTCGAGATCTACAACTTTCGTTTAGAATGTTTTTCCATCCGACACTTTTTGAAAAATCTCTTTGCCGAGGGCCATAAGGTAGGCCCTCGGGCCTAGAGGGCCGTAATGTAGGCCCGAGGGCCTATATTATGGCCCTCGGCAAAGAGATTTTTCAAAATACATTTTGATACACTAAATTAACTCAAATGAAAAAGTTTTCAACTACAACATTTTATAACTTCTCAAAATCTACAAACTTTTTTTTGGTTGTTTGGTCATTTGTTCAACCGACGTGGTGGTTCTAACATATTTCACAATCCTTATATATCCTCTCTAGCAGTTTTATGAAACTTATTAGAGAGATATAGATTTTGTGAATAACATTACTATTGATTTGTTAAATGAAGAAATGACCAATATATACTTTGTAGATCTTAAAAAGTTAGACAATTTTATAGTAGAATTTTTTTTGTTTGAGTTAATTTAGTGTCTCAAAATATATTTTAAAAAATCTCTTTGCCGAGGGCTATAAAGTAGGCCATCGGCAAAGATTTTTTTTTTTGCTGAGGGCCGTTTCTTTGCCGAGGGCCTGGCAGAGGCCTCTTTGCCGAAGGCCTGTCTTTGCCGAGGGCTCCTTTGGCCAGCCCTCGGCAAAGAGGGCCTTTGCCGAGTGCCCGATATTTAGCCCTCGGCAAAGCCAGAAGCCCTCGGCAAAGGCTGCGTTTCCGGTAGTGCCCCGTGCTTTTGTCTACGAGATTATTCCCTAGGTCATGGAGCAATCATACGATGCTATAGTACAGTAGCGGTAGCTATGTTTTTTTTCCCAATGAAAAAAAATTATTTCTTCTAATCGGTAGTGCCTTGCACCCTAATCAAGGTAGTGTGGCACACACTAGGTAGTGTCATGTTAACTAGCTAGAGTGAGCGAGATAATTGATTAATTGGCAGAAACCAGGTGTGCGATGTAACATGGCACCTTCCTTGGCCGGTGAAATTAGCTTAATTACTAAGTTTTGCCGCAGGGAATATAAAAACAGTAAGGAGATGTGCTAGCTAATTATGCTAAAGAAAGCTCGGGTACGGTGGTGGGAACACAAGTACAGAATCGTCATTAGCCTTGGCTCCCAAACGAAACAATATACAAACGCAAGTGCTGCAAGAGTGGCTTTCGGTTCCTCGGATCACTAAAGAAGTCGCTTAATTAGACTATCCGCAGTGGATACTCTAAAGCTTTAGAGTATGAATATAGAGTAAAAACTGTTGTATTGGGTACTTAAAATGATACTCTATCCTTTCTCTCACTCTATATTTAGAGTGGTACAATGCTTACTCTATACTCTATAGTGGCGGGTGAAAGGTCTTATGGCTAGAGGGGGGTGAATAGCTTTTTAAAACTTTCTACAAAGACAAGCTAAACAAGTTTATCAATATAACAAATAGCGAGATGCGAGTTTTGCTTAGCCTACGGGGTGTTTGCAAGCCACCTAACCAATTCACAATTCTAATATATTTGCACTCAACCGCACAAGTCAAACCGCACAATTTAACTACAACTAAAGCTAGCTAGCTACACAAGCTAAGAGTTACACTAACAAGCTAGCAAGGTAACTAAGAAATTAATACAAGAGAGAGTTAGGAGGATATCACCGAGGGGCGAAGTATTGAGCCAACCAATCAATATGATCAAGAGATGAATACCACAATATACAACCACCGGGATCGATCAAACACAATAAGAATGATGACACGAAGATTTATCCCGAGGTTCACGTGCTTGCCGGCACGCTAGTCCCCGTTGTGTCCCTCTTCACCACGTGGTTCGGTGGCTAATCGGTCTCACACCGAACCTCTCAAAAGGCGCCACAAGAACCTACCAAATGGCAAAAGGTTGCAATGACACGAGCAATTTACTAATGTTGTCTTTGGCGCTTCACCGAGGTAGGCACAAACCCCTCACAATCACCGGAGGTGGCCAAGAACAATCACTAACTCTTGCCAACGCCTCCAAGCTGCTCCAAGCCGTCTAGGTGGCGGGAACCACCAAGAGAAACAAGAATCCCGCAGCAAATCAACTACCAAGTGCCAACTAGATGCAAACTCACAAAGCAAATGCACTTGGATCACTCAATCTCACTTCGAATATGCAAAGAAGCAAGAGAGATGAGTGGGAGGGGAGTTGCTTAGCTCAAAGTGCTCACAAGTATGTCAAATATTCGAGAGAGAGAGCCTTGAGCCGGCCAACGAGTATATATAGACGTACCCCTTCGAATAGAGTCGTTAGAAACTTAAACAGTCGAAATCATGCTGACCGGACTGAAAGGTCCTTGTTTGGTTTTGGTAATTGAGTGACAACTTAGGTGGACTAATATGTGATTATGTGAGATACACAGGAGATTAGTCCACAGGTGATGGTGTCATGAAGGAGCTCATTACATATGAGACATGACATGGAGTCATGTGACCAAGGTGGAGAAGATCAAGATGAGGCTTGGCTTGATGGACCGGTTGCTAGGGTGAAGGGCAAGTTGTGTGATGGCTTGGCACCGAAGGACCGAGGCAACGGTGAAAAGCAAGTGAGGTCAAGATCGATGAACCAATACGGTTACGTGATGATATGAAGTGGATCATATCATTTGTGATATGGTTGGTGCATGTGTTGCATCAACGTCAGAGGAGATGGAGTGGAATGCGCAAGGCAAAGGTATAACCTAGGGCATTTCCATTTCACCGGTCATAGGTGTGTAGAGAAGTTTATGACCGGGTTTAGGATAGATGGCCGTACTATCAAGAGGGGCAAACTTGTTTGCATATCGGTCATCTAGTGCCACTCGTGCGATCTAACTTTGCATACGTGTTAAGATCGAGTGGCGAGGCAAGTTGAGTGTCTAACCCTTTGAAAATGTTTGTGAAAAGCTAACACATATGCACATGGTGGTGTACACATGGTGGTGTTGGCACATTTGCAAAGGAGAAGGTGTTGGAGTTGGTGTTGATCAACTTAGAGAAGAGAGAAATGTTTTTCGGTGTTCTTCGGACACTAGGATGGCTCTTAGAGTGGAATACTGCTTTGATCCATTGTGAATTGGATCAAGTGCTTTAGTGGGTTGTGTAGCCCTCTGAGTAAGCTTTCCAAAATGTCCAAGATCATCGAAATCGGAGTTCGGAGCTAAGAGATATCGCCGTTTTACCGAAGGGTGGTCTGTGACCGGACGCGTGACCACCGCGTCCGGTCAGCTTCGACCACCGCGTCCGGTCAGCTGCGACCACCGCGTCCGGTCAGTGTTTTTCGTGGGCGAAAACGTCCGGACGCTGCAGCGAGTCCGGTCAGTGATGACCGGACGCGTCCGGTCACTTCGGGAGCTTGCTGGAACCTCTCTGTTCGCTGTTTCGTTGCGACCACCGCGTCCGGTCCCATTAGTGACCACCGCGTCCGGTCAATACAAGTTTGTACGCGCGAAAACTAGCCGTTGGAGCACGCTACTGACCACCGCGTCCGGTCAGTTTTGACCACCGCGTCCGGTCATCCCGAAAAGGACCCAGTGAAGGGGTAACGGCTCTATTTCGTTGTGGAGCTATAAATAGATGTTGTGGCCGGCCGTGACCGGTAGCTGAGCACACTATAGTCTTTGTGACTTGTGTGGTAGTGCTTGGGAGCCCTCTAACTCACTCATGCTTGATAGTGTTCATCGGATCGAGTGAGAGAGCGATTCTAGTGCGTTGCTTTGAGAGATTGCATCGTGTGGCACTAGGTGATCGTGTTGCAAGCCGGTGGTACTTGTTACTCTTGGAGGTTGCCACCTCCTAGACGGCTTGGTGGCTTGTGGCTCCGTCGAAGCTCGCAAGAAGATTGTGCGAGGCTCCGGAGAAGCTTTGTGAGGGGGATTGTGCTCACCCCGCGGGGATCGCGAAGAGCAACTCTAGTTGAGCGTGTCATTGAGCTACCACACTTTATGGTAGGTTCTTGTGGTGCCTTTTGAGAGGCTCGGTGTGTGACCGATTAGCCGCCGAACCACGAAGTGTTGGTCGACACAACGGGGACGTAGCTTGGTGGCAACCAAGTGAACCTCGGGAGAAAATCACCGTGTCAACATTGTCTGCTCTTCTCGGTGGTTTGCTTTCGTACAACACAAGCTTGTATTTACTTTCATTTATACTTGTGCTTGTGTAGTTGCTCTTGTTCTAGTTGTGCTTGTGTAGCTTGCTAGTTGTCTTCTTGCTTGTGTAGCTAGAAGCTTCCCTTTGCGTGACTAATTTGATTTGTGTAACCTTGTTAGTCACATTGCTTAGTTTGTGTAGCTAAGTGTTTTGCGCTCTCTAATTTGGCATTAGTTGCCATGTTATTGAGCTTTGCTAGCGAGCTTAAGCTTTGTGCTTTTGCTTCACTAGTTGTGTAGGAGCTCCCTCGCTTGGCAAAGTACTAGTGCATAGGTTTGTGTGACCTTGCTCTAGAATTGATTAGGTGAGCTCTTGGTAAGCTTAGCACCTTAGTTGCTTAATTAGGATCTTTGCAAGGTGCTAGAGAACTTAGATAGAGGGGTGTAGTCTTGGCTAGACCGATAAGTTTAATTCCGCATTTGTTTTGGTTAGCCAACGCGTTTAAGTTTTAGAAAGGACTATTCACCCCCCCTCTAGTCCGCCATCTCGACCCTTCAAGTGGTATCGGAGCCGGGTCTCTCATTGGTGGTCTTCACCGACCCGAGAGGATGGCGGCTTATGGGCTAGATGTTGAGTGTCCACATATTTTTGATGGCACACACTTTGCACGGTGGAGAAATTGGATGACATGCAATTTTAAGTTTATTTCTCCTCAATTATGGTGGATCGTAGATGTGGGCTTTTCCTTTGCACTTGATAAAAAGAATGCAACTCAAGCGCAAAGAAAATGCCTACATCTCGATAGCCAAGCTACTAATGTTTTCTATCGATCTATGGATAGTAGCATACTTTGTGAGATCATGGACTTTAAGTCCGCCCATGAGATTTGGGTGTTTCTAAATGAGAAATATGGGGCGATCTCCGATAATGATGAGCCCAAGGAGGAGGCGCATGAGGATGTTGAGCATGACCACAACAAGGTGGTTGTGGAGGATTGCTCCACCTCACGGTCAAGTGATGACAAAGATGATCATATCACAAGATCACTTGACAAGAAAAATGATAATGCCACAAGTGATACAAGTAATGATTCTACCCCATGCACACTTAATGGTGAAGATGATGGCTATGAGAGTGATGCTTCAACAAGCTCTTCAACATCATCACATGGTAACACTAAGATACATGTTGGTGGTTTTGTTGTGGATTGTGATGATCCAAATTTAGAGCTTTTATATAAACTCTCAAGAGCCTTGAAAAGGAAAATGGAAAGAGTAAGTAAATTGGAAAATGAAAACTCTTTTCTAAAGACCACATGTGAACAACAAAAGCATCTACTTTATGTTACTACTTGTTCACATGAGGAGCTAAAATTAACTCATGAGAAACTAAGTGTTGCTCATGATAACTTGGTACAAGAACATGCTTTACTCACTAAGAAGCTTTCTAATGAAGAAACCAAATCTAGTGAGAGCTCATCATTTGGGTCAAATGATCAATCACATATTACTAACCCTTGTGATGTAGGCAAGAAGCATGTATCCACCTCTTGTGATGATTTATTATATATGCCATGTTCTTCACAATTAGATGCTTGTTCTACTTCTATGTCTTGTGAGACTAACCTTTTGAAGGAGAACAATGAGCTCAAAAGTGAAGTGAAGAATTTGAGCAACAAGTTAGAAAGGTGCTACAACTCTAAAATCGCCATTGAGCATATCATTACCAATCAAAGAAGATATGGTGATAAGAGTGGTATTGGCTACAACAAGAGCAAGGGCAAGATTATGAAGAAGCAAGATGCAAAGAAGCTATCCCAACTCATGTGCTACCAATGCCATAAAGTGGGACATATTGCCAAGTGTTGCCTTACCAAGAAGTCTCAAGTTGAGCCAAAAGCAAAGCCCCAAGCTAAAGTCAAGATCAATCACGAAGATGATGATGACTTGATGAAGAAGAAGAAGAAAACAAGAAGGGGTGATAGAGCAAGGCATCCAATGCAAATCCAAGATGCCAAGATGATGAGCAAGAATCAAATCGAGAAGAAAGTACATGCTCACATCAAGTGCTTCAAGTGTGGAGATATGAGACACTGTCTCGGGGTGTCCTACCAAGCTTGAGAAGAAAGCTCAAGCAACTCATAAGAGGCAAGGCATTGAGAAGCAACACATGAGCAAGGAAGAAAAGGCTCACTCTAAAAGAAGTTGCTACTTATGCTGGGAAAGGGGACACATGGCTCATTCATGTCCTCTAGGTAACAATTCTAAGCCTATTTCAATTAATAATACTAACATGCTTAGAAAGGATGGCAATGGTACCTCATTTGGTGGAATTGCAAAACATCCCGCTACCCATACTAAGGCTTTGCCTAAGTATGTTGCTCCTAATTTGAGAGGACCCAAACTTGTTTGGGTACCATAAAAAAGTGGATGATTGTTTGTAGGTACCATCGGCATTGGAGGCTTGATTCATTTGGATTCATATTGGTCATCATTTGTTGAATCAAGTTTTAAAGCTTAATGCATATTCTATCCCAATGCCAAGTCAAAATAAGTGGAGTCCAAATGCTACAACATACAAGTGCAACATATCAAGTTGTGGATGATTTATTAGAATTATTTGATGGCTTGCAATTTATTTGAGTAAAAGCTTGCTATTGGATGATCATGAGCTAACCAAGGTATATCTCTAATTGATCATTTCATTTGGATGCATATGAGTTGATTGAATTGGATAAATATGCAATGTTGCTTGCTATGAGATGATTGAATGGATTAAATGCTTAGCAATCAAGTTTGAATTGATTTGTGTTGGATAAATTCATGAGATGACATTTAGTAAGTGGATTGGATGGATATATGTCTTGTGAAAGTTTTCAAACAAGTTAGTTTCAAGTTTGATTCACTTTTAATGAAGAATAGCTCATGTATTGAAATCTGTCCTACATTAAAAATCTGAGCTAGCAGTGATCTTAGCCATGTTTGAGTGATCAAATCTATTTGGATTGACGTGAAATTTAGTATACATGCTCTACACTTATGAAAGAAGATGCTGTAAAAATTTCATGAGAATTGGATAAGAGATGCTTCGGTTTTGGAGTGCATCTTGTCAGCTATAGTGCAGCAGTTTTCAGCATGTAGCAGTGGTGGAAGATTTGAAATCTGGTAGCAATCTAGATGTCAAATGAATCTCAAATTTTTACAGTTGCTATATGACTTAGTGAATCACATCTCCACCAAATTTTATGTCATTTGGATCTGTACATTGGGAAATATGAATTATTCTTTGAAGGGTACAGAATCTGCCAGAAAAGTGACAATCATTGGATTAATCTAGAGTCACTTTAATTGAAAGGTCCTCAAGTTGGAAATATGTTTACAAGTGGTTGAGGTACCTAAGTTTGGTTTTGGATTGATCTAGAATCATGAAGAGCAATGAGTATAAGAACATTTGATTGTGGAATGTACTTATTTGGTACTCAATTTGAAGATCAAGATCAAACTTAAGATGAAGATGAAGTTTAAGTTCTAGTGATGATTAGAGATCATTTGGTAGAAAGAAAAGGACTTAAACAAGTAAAAAGAGTTGGACTCAAATGTAGATTCAAGGATTATTCATCAAGATTGAGTTCATCATTTGGATCAATCAAACTATATCATTTCAAGTGAGTATCAAGAGTGGTTCTTTGGAGAAAGGTCACTTCTCCCTAGTGAGGGGCTTGCCGCCGTGTGTAGGTGAAACCAAGTTTGGAACTTGGAAGGCTAACATGGAAGTGGTGATCCGAGGAACTTGTGATGCTTAGTTGAAGCAATCAAAAGGGTTGATCAAGAAAAGTAAGCAACACCCAAAAGAGAGCTAGTCATAATTATAAAATTGGTATCATAAGTACTTCTCTCATGCAAGCATTGATCAAAGAGAAAAAGCAAGCCAACCACAACAAGAAAGTGCACTTGATCATAAGTGGTTTTCATTTCATATGGGTGAAGAATGGATTTATCTATGATGATTGGTCTTCACCAAGCTTATAAATTGGACTTCACATTGCTATTGGAGTAATGAATTAGAATCTATGTGACTATCCTCTACTCCAACATAGCAAAGGTATCATTGTAATGTGCATGATCATTTCATCCCTTACTAGTATGCGATTAGTGCATATAGTACATGCTTACTAGGATCATGCATAACAAATAAAATGTTTAATTCATAGCCTACCACTATTGCTTGAATTGTCTAAATGATCTAGTGGTATTTGTATGAATTCGTTCATGAGCTAGTGAACCCAAGTACTTGATCTAGTTTGGATTGCTAACAAGTGACAAGTACAACATTGGCAAGATAACCCTTAGCATGAGGTGTGAAGAAGCTTGTCATTGGATCAAACGGACTTGGAATCTTAGGCAAATCAACATAGTTCAAGTCATACAAAAAGCTCATGTCAATGATAAGAGTACAAGCACAAGACAACAATGAAAATGGATATCTAGTTTGTTTCAAGTGTTATCTAGACTCATTTGATTTCTCACATGGTATTCACAAGTGGTGTCTAGATCAACTTACAAGTGATATCTTACAAGTGGTACTCATAAAGATAGAAAATGTTCAAGAAGTGAATATTATTGCCAAATACTTTAAAGTGAATCCATACAAGAAAATTCTTTCAAATGGTATCACATTTCTACTCATGGTATCTTCACGTGGTATCATTCATGCAAGACAATGGTTTCACAAGTGATCCTCAACTTTAAGTGATCAAATCAAGCAATGCTACCCTCATCTTCAAGTGGTATCTCAAGTGAATGACACATGCTATGACATAGGGGGAGGAGCCCCACCAATTGGTATCAAGGTCAAAGATCCTATGTGGAATCTCAAGAGCAACCATAAAGTTTGTCATTCCAACATATGTGGTAATGTCCATAAAAAATGCAATATTCAAGTCTCAACCATCTACCCCAATGCAAGCCTTTGTATCAATTGAGAAGAACACCTTTTATGGAAATTGATGACAAAGGGGGAGAGATTGGACAAAGATATGAAAGCTTTTTGAAGAGAGATTGGAAAGATTGGACATGGACATGAACAAAGAGGGAGCAACATTTAAGAATGTAAGGGGATCAAACATTCTTGGATAAAGAAAAGAAAGCACACAAGTAGGGGGAGCAAGCTCATGAACTTTGATTGATTACATTTGATATGTGCATAATTCATGTTCTTGCTTGCATTGCATAAAGTTCTTAAATTCAATATGCATGCTTGTGTGGTGTATGCTAGTTATAGAACTTGAATGATGATTTGATAACTAGCATGCATAGGATGTTAGCTAGACTTATGATTATCATGCAAAAACTAGAACCTTGCTTATAATGTTGATCTCATGAGGTTTCTAGTGTTTTTGATGTCTAGCTACTCATGATGCTAAGGATGGTGGTAAACTTGTGTTTTTCAAATGGTATCAAGCTACTAATTGGTATCAAGCTACAAAGGTTTATTCTATACACCTTAGCATCACTTAGTAGTGCTAACCCTCCCACAAATTTCATATTTATGCATATGTGCAAGCTTGAAACCAAACCATTTGAGCACATATGTAGGGGGAGTTATCACTACCAAGTCAGATTTTATGGTGCTTATCCAAATCTTGACATAGAGCTTAAATGTTGGATAAGTAACATTAAATCCAAAACAAGTTAGCAATTTACACTTGTGTGAAGTGCTAGCTTGAAAAAGCATAATTTTCATATCTTTGTAGAGTTGTCATCAATTACCAAAAAGGGGGAGATTGAAAGGTCCTTGTTTGGTTTTGGTAATTGAGTGACAACTTAGGTGGACTAATATGTGATTATGTGAGATACACAGGAGATTAGTCCACATGTGATGGTGTCATGAAGGAGCTCATTACATATGAGACATGACATGGAGTCATGTGACCAAGGTGGAGAAGATCAAGATGAGGCTTGGCTTGATGGACCGGTTGCTAGGGTGAAGGGCAAGTTGTGTGATGGCTTGGCACCGAAGGACCGAGGCAACGGTGAAAAGCAAGTGAGGTCAAGATCAATGAACCAATACGGTTACGTGATGATATGAAGTGGATCATATCATTTGTGATATGGTTGGTGCATATGTTGCATCAACGTCAGAGGAGATGGAGTGGAATGCGCAAGGCAAAGGTATAACCTAGGGCATTTCCATTTCACCAGTCATAGGTGTGTAGAGAAGTTTATGACCGGGTTTAGGATAGATGGCCGTACTATCAAGAGGGGCAAACTTGTTTGCATATCGGTCATCTAGTGCCACTCGTGCGATCTAACTTTGCATACGTGTTAAGATCGAGTGGCGAGGCAAGTTGAGTGTCTAACCCTTTGAAAATGTTTGTGAAAAGCTAACACATATGCACATGGTGGTGTACACATGGTGGTGTTGGCACATTTGCAAAGGAGAAGGTGTTGGAGTTGGTGTTGATCAACTTAGAGAAGAGAGAAATGTTTTTCGGTGTTCTTCGGACACTAGGATGGCTCTTAGAGTGGAATAATGCTTTGATCCATTGTGAATTGGATCAAGTGCTTTAGTGGGTTGTGTAGCCCTCTGAGTAAGCTTTCCAAAATGTCCAAGATCATCGAAATCGGAGTTCGGAGCTAAGAGATATCGTCGTTTTACCGAAGGGTGGTCTGTGACCGGACGCGTGACCACCGCGTCCGGTCAGCTTCGACCACCGCGTCCGGTCAGCTGCGACCACCGCGTCCGGTCAGTGTTTTTCGTGGGCGAAAACGACCGGACGCTGCAGCGAGTCCGGTCAGTGATGACCGGACGCGTCCGGTCACTTCGGGAGCTTGCTGGAACCTCTCTGTTCGCTGTTTCGTTGCGACCACCGCGTCCGGTCCCATTAGTGACCACCGCGTCCGGTCAATACAAGTTTGTACGCGCGAAAACTAGCCGTTGGAGCATGCTACTGACCACCGCGTCCGGTCAGTTTTGACCACCGCGTCCGGTCATCCCGAAAAGGACCCAGTGAAGGGGTAACGGCTCTATTTCGTTGTGGAGCTATAAATAGATGTTGTGGCCGGCCGTGGCCGGTAGCTGAGCACACTATAGTCTTTGTGACTTGTGTGGTAGTGCTTGGGAGCCCTCTAACTCACTCATGCTTGATAGTGTTCATCGGATCGAGTGAGAGAGCGATTCTAGTGCGTTGCTTTGAGAGATTGCATCGTGTGGCACTAGGTGATCGTGTTGCAAGCCGGTGATGCTTGTTACTCTTGGAGGTTGCCACCTCCTAGACGGCTTGGTGGCTTGTGGCTCCGTCGAAGCTCGCAAGAAGATTGTGCGAGGCTCCGGAGAAGCTTTGTGAGGGGGATTGTGCTCACCCCGCGGGGATCGCGAAGAGCAACTCTAGTTGAGCGTGTCATTGAGCTACCACACTTTATGGTAGGTTCTTGCGGTGCCTTTTGAGAGGCTCGGTGTGTGACCGATTAGCCGCCGAACCACGAAGTGTTGGTCGACACAACGGGGACGTAGCTTGGTGGCAACCAAGTGAACCTCGGGAGAAAATCACCGTGTCAACATTGTCTACTCTTCTCGGTGGTTTGCTTTCGTACAACACAAGCTTGTATTTATTTTCATTTATACTTGTGCTTGTGTAGTTGCTCTTGTTCTAGTTGTGCTTGTGTAGCTTGCTAGTTGTCTTCTTGCTTGTGTAGCTAGAAGCTTCCCTTTGCGTGACTAATTTGGTTTGTGTAACCTTGTTAGTCACATTGCTTAGTTTGTGTAGCTAAGTGTTTTGCGCTCTCTAATTTGGCATTAGTTGCCATGTTATTGAGCTTTGCTAGCGAGCTTAAGCTTTGTGCTTTTGCTTCACTAGTTGTGTAGGAGCTCCCTCGCTTGGCAAAGTACTAGTGCATAGGTTTGTGTGACCTTGCTCTAGAATTGATTAGGTGAGCTCTTGGTAAGCTTAGCACCTTAGTTGCTTAATTAGGATCTTTGCAAGGTGCTAGAGAACTTAGATAGAGGGGTGTAGTCTTGGCTAGACCGATAAGTTTAATTCCGCATTTGTTTTGGTTAGCCAACGCGTTTAAGTTTTAGAAAGGACTATTCACCCCCCCCTCTAGTCCGCCATCTCGACCCTTCACGGACGCGCTGGTCCAACTGACCGGACGCGCTGGTCCCACAACGGCTAAGTCGCGAAGCACTGACCGGACGCGCTGGTCCAACTGACCGGACGCGCCGGTCGCCCAACGGCTAACTGCGAAGCATCGACTGGACGCGCTGGTCGCGCAGACCGGACGCGCTGGGAACGACCGGACGCGCTGGTCCCGTGAGTGACCGGACGCGCTGGTCGCCTGAGCAGCGCTCAACGAAACAGTGACCGGACGCGCTGAAGAAAATGACCAGACACGACAGTGCCAGCGTCCGGTTAGAGTCCAGTAAGCTCCCTGAACGACCGGACGCGTCCGATCGTCAGTGACCGGACGCGCTGCGCGTCCGATCATCAAACTGAAATACGCGCAGACACTGAACGCTGACCGGACGCGTCCGGTCATCCAGAGACCGCGTCCGGTTCAGCGTCCGGTCACCTCTGTGACCTCCGTTCGCCTCCGTTTCTTTTCCGACTTCCGGCGTAGTGGAAAATAGTCATTTCAACTCCTCGAAAACGCATGAATCCCGCCTCGCAAGCTCAGCGGGAGGGAGAGAGGAACCAAAACCCTCTCTACCGCTCAAACTCTATCGCCGTCGCAAACGTGCTAACACCACCAAGTGATCTCGTCATGTGTGAGTGTGTTAGCGTTTTCACAATCATTTTTCGAGACGATATTAGTTCTATCCAAATACATATGATTATGAAATGCACACCTAGAGGCACTTAGGAGTTCAATAGCCGCGTCATTCCCCTCTTTATAGTACGACTATCTATCCTATAATGTAACCACACCCGCTAGGTGTCTTGGTTACTAAAACACAACCCTTAAGCATATACCTTTGCCTTGATCACGTAGGGTTGCATCCAAATCCAAGTGTGGTCATCATGATCACCATGTCCATCTTGCCACCAACCTTGGAATGTACTAATCCTCATATGCTATATACAACTTAGGCATAGGATTAGTACTTAGACATTGTCACTAATTACTAACATCAAACATAGGACTTTCAGCGGGGCCCACTAGCTAAACAAAGGAAAAAAATGCTATAACTCACAAACCAAAATCTAAATTAAATTTTGATTGCACCATTAAATTTGTCTCAATAAATCCTTCAAAACTAGATCACACATGCATATATTTAGATAAAGTGACAAGTGGGTCCCACAGTAGATAGAGTGGATAGAGGATGATATAGAGGATGGATAAGTGCGGGAGAATTGAGTATAGAGGAGATAATCTTGCTGACTAGGACGCATAGAGGATGAATATAGAGGTCCATGAGTGCGAGTAGTGTTAGAAGCTATAGGCAGCCGACAGATGGTCGTATACTAGGAGAGGGACAGTACTACTACTGTATGTAGTGATGCCGATGATCTGCCATCATGGGGAGGCACATGCATGCGTTGCGAGCACCGAGCAGCTAGCGCTAGCTGCTAGTCACATGCATTATAATGAGGCCTCTTGTTTAGCTTAACATAGTTATTAAGAGAATTACTCTCGCTATACGTGGAAGCTTGCTAGGGAAGAAGATGGAGCTCATGCATGTACTTGCAGCATCTGCTGCCATGCGTTTTTATTTATTTATATCGCCGCGCCTAGTACGGGACGGCTAGCTCGCATGCATGTGGGTTGTTGCATTGCTGCGTTGCATAGGTGTAGAATTGTAGACCACCAATTACTGCACATGCGACTTAATTATTATGGGGGGGGGGGGGGGGGGTAATCGGCCGGGATATGTACGTGTCCTCTCCTGGTTGGGGGATCTGCAAGAGGTTATTGAGCTGCATGCCTGCATCTGCATGCATCTTCTCTCGATCCCAACCTTCTGTACGGGTGTGTTTGCTTGTCGGACGTGTGTGTGCATCGTACGTATTTAGGACGGCATAGTCTGAGTGGAATCATGTTGTGTATCCTGCTACTGCTAGTCTACCTCGTGTAGCAAGCTAACAAACATACACTGCTCGCTCACTTGCATCGTATAGGATGAGCGGAGCAGACCGATATATGGGCTGTGTTTACTTCACCGGATTTGGAGTGTCAAATTTACTATAGCGACACTATAGTATTTCATTTGTATTTGATAATAATTGTTCCACCGTTGACTAATTAGGCTCAAAACGTTCGTCTCGCAAAGTACAACCAAACTGTATAATTAGTTTTTGATTTCATCTACATTTAGTACTCTACGTATGTATCGCAAGTTTGATGTGACGGAAAATCTTCTTTTTACATAGTATATTTTCAGGGAACTGAACACAGCCATGATCAAACACGTTCTAGCTACAGTAGCTAGCACATCGATCAAGGCCCAGCAGCATGCACTACTGTTGTTTGCGACTGTTCACTATCGTAGTAACTAAACACAGCCTAATTCGTTCTCTCATCGACCTTCTGGGGCCATCAATCCCATCATGCAATTACATGCTGCATGGCAGTAGCTATAGCTACATGAACATGACGATAGGGTTAGCGACGCTCATGCACGCCATCAGATCAGCTGCGTATTTTCTGAACTGCCCGGACCCCGGCCCCCGGGTTTTCGGCTCACGGAGACATAGGGCCGGTTTAGTTGAAAAAAATTTGGCAAAATGATACTGTAGCACTTTTCGTTGTTATTTGGTAATTAGTGTCCAATTATGGTCTAATTAGGCTTAAAAGATTCTTCTCGTTCATTTCGTCTGAACTGTATAATTAGTTTTATTTTTTTTTATCTATATTTAATGCTTCATACATGTGTCCAAAGATTCGATGTGATGGAGAATCTGAAAATTTTTGTAAAATTTTCTGAAAACTAAACAGGGCCATAGATGAGTAAGCTAGGATTCACAAGATCCATCTTGGTGTGTGTGTGGCACCTGTACCTGTGACAAGCATGCCTGCCCTAGTAAATCATTTTTCTTTCTTTCTCGTGTACATTTTTTTCCGTTGTTAAGACAACCTGTAGTTTTATCATTATTTGGTTATATAAAAAGTATACATTAATTATCTTATGATATATATATATATATATATATATATATATATATATATATATATATATATATATATATATATATATATATATATATATATTCCAATTGGTTTCATAAGATTGTTGTCTGGATATTCAAGAATGTGAAGTATAGCAAATTTCTTTTTTTTCTTTCATCAGATGCAAGTACGTACGGCAAGGTGCCGGTGGTGTTGGATTATTGGTACACCACACCACCACCACACGCACGCGTAGAGACGACGTACGGTGGATCCTTGTTATGTTAGGACAGACTGACAGGTGTTTACAAGCTAGCACAAAGCAAATGCTATAATCTTTCCTTTCTTCCTTTACACCAGCCTCATCAACGGCTGATCCTACTAAGGGCACTCACAGTACAGATTTTATCATACTCCCTCCTTTCAAATATCTAGAGCGTATTAGGCTTGGACGCGATGACCAAGGAGCATGGAAACATGCAGCCACGAGCGCCGCTTTTCATTTAATCGCTGCGTTCGTCTTAATGCCCGGCGTCCCTTCGTTTGCCCAGGTAAACACCGCTGAAAACGCCGTTAGCGCGCTCAAGATCGCGCGCCCGCGTTCACGTACGCAACCCTGCTCTCCCACGCTCACGGAAACCCGCTCGATCACCATCAGATTCCAAAAATTTTGGCTGCCAAAATTGAAACCTAATCGCTCCTTCCTAATCGCGCCCTCGAACAGCATCAGATTCCGAAAATTTTGGCACAAAAATTGAAACCTAATCGCGCTCCTTTCATTGGCGCCACTGCCCAGTTCGAATTTCAATTTTCCGTGGCCTATATAAGTTGCCGACGATGGAAACGTCCAGCCAACTCTTCTGTTCTCTCCACCTGACTCCCTCTTCTTTCTCCACCTCTGATTCACGCTGGATTAGATGCCTCCATTTGACGTTGATTTGAATGATCGGCTACCTGAATCCGGCGACCTGTATCCCATAGATTGGGATGACATCGGTGAGTATGACGGGCTGGCACACCAACTTGATTACGACATGGTCTGCGACGATGGAACACAAGGTAAATCTACCAAAATCTTTGTTTTGCCTTCTGTTAGTTCCGTCCATGAATTTATTTCGGTGTTGCAGCATTTGGCGATCAAGGAGCTGAAGTTGATGCTGATGGAGTGCAGCTACCAGCCGCCCAAGCTGATGGTGTGCAAGCTGCATCAACAAATGGAGGTGCCCACGATGGTGTGCAAGCTCCAGGTATGGTGTGCTGTCGGACTGTCTACAGTACCCGTTGTAGTCTCTTTTGCATTTTGATATTCATTCATCTGTGCTGTTTCAGTAAATGGCGCTGGATATGGTGATCATGTGGCTTCAGGGGCTGCTGATGAAAATGAAGGATCAGGTAATGCCCTACATCATTCAGTAAGATGCAATAGAGTACCTGAATTTTTGAATGGCTTGTATTTCAGTTTTAGTTACTGTTTTCCTACAACTTTTAGATTCCAATGTCAAAAAGAGGAAGCACTATCCGGATGATCTAAAGATCTCCATATATTTTGACTTGTTGGCAAAAACTGATCCACCTATTCTTCGTCGTGGAGTTTCAAAATCAGTTTCTGAAAAATATGGTGTCCCTTTAAGAGTTGTACAGACCATTTGGAAAAATGGTCAGGATGGTGGAATTCAAAAAATTGTCAACAAGTATTCTAAGAATTGTGGTAGGAAAAGAATAGAAATTGATATGGAAGCCATAAAAAACATCCCTCTTAGGCAGCGCTCTACCTTTCAAGACCTAGCTGATGCTTTAGGAGTGAAGAGAACAACTCTTTATAATCGTTTCAAAGAAGGCTATTTTCGTCGTCACACTAACGACCTTAAGTTTAGTTTGACTGATGAGAACAAGAAAGCTCGAGTAAAATATTGTTTGTCCATGATGAATGGCTTGTCTTTCAAACCACTGTACAATGCTGTGTACATTGATGAAAAGTGGTTCTACAGGACACGTAAGAACCAGAAATATTATCTAGCCAATGATGAGGAAAGACCACAGCGTACTGTTTAAAGTAAGAATTTCATAGAAAAGGTGATGTTTCTTGCTGTGGTTACAAGGCCTAGATATGATACAAATGGAACTGTACATTTGATGGTAAAATAGGGATTTTTCCCTTTACCACGGTGGAACCAGCAAAAAGATGGAGTCCAAACAGGGACAGAGGTAAGTCATTTTTCAGTGTTTCTTATGCTTAACATAAGTTTTTCTTGGTGCCTAACGTATGTTTATTTACACCTGTAGGTGAACTAGTAACAAAGGCTATGACGTCGGTAACAAAAGAAGTTAGCCGAGACTTTCTTGTGAACAAAGTTCTACCAGCTTTGAAGGCAAAGTGGCCAGCCGAAGAAAGAGGGATGCCAATCTTCATTCAGCAAGACAATGCAAGGACCCACATCGCCGTGGATGATCCAGTGTTCGTGAAAGCCGCCCAAGCTGATGGTTGGGACATCAGGCTGACATGCCAGCCTCCCAACTCACCTGATCTGAATGTCTTGGATCTTGGATTTTTTGCAGCTATCCAAGCATTGTTTGAGATAGGAACCCCGAACAACATCAAAGACATTGTCAAAAAGGTAAATGAGGCATATCAGAACTACCCGGTGGACAGATCGAATCGAATTTTTCTAACCCAGCAGGGCTGCATGATGGAGATCATGAAGCATAACGGCGGCCATCACTACAACATCCCTCACATGAGAAAGAAGACCCTTGAGCGCCAAGGACGTCTTCCTATCACTCTGAAGTGCCCTTTGCAGCTTCACAATCAAGCCATGGAATTCGTCGCAACTTAGAATTAGGATGGAGTTGCATTGTAGGATCAAGTTGAGGAATTAGTCTTCTTCCTTGTAATGTCGGCAAAGACTTTGCATTGATATGTTAGTCTCAGTTTAATCTTGAACTTATTTGCACTACTACGATTGAAGTACTGAAATTGCAAATGAAATTAAAAATTCAGATTACATCCAGAACTCATGTTCAACCTGTCTGCACTGACCAGATTACATCCAACTAATAGAGGCATCCTATCCTAGCACTAGATGCCTTGATACATCGAAGGAAAAAATCTTATAAAAAGACCTTTTCACTTCCTCTATCTTCTCATCTTCAGGTGTTTCAACTGCTTCCATTGCTGATCCAAAGCCATGAATAAACCCACGGCCAATCCAAAAAAGAGTTAGTGCAGCATCGCGCACGTCCTCATCATGGGAGCCATACATGCTAGGTAGATAAACGGGCAGCAGCAAGGAGGTGGCTTCATCAATCTCTTTGTCATGAAGTTCCTTGCTAACATCTTCGGAGTCCGGTGCCCAGTTCACGCCACGCACGAGACGTTGATGGCCGGCGTCTCCTTCCTGGTCCATTGCAGTCGAGTTCTTCGTGGAGGCTAACACATCGACAGATGGAGTAGTACTTGGAGGCGACGGGGAGTATTTGAAGCAACGGAAAGGCTTTGCATTCTAACGGGAGGGAACGGAGGGGCCAGTCGAAGCGAGGGGCACGACGCAGCAGTGAATGCGCACGCGTACGAGGAAGCGTGCGGGCGCCTGGGAACGATGCGTGGGCGTGGTCCCGGACTTAAACGACGGAGACTTTAAATTTTTTTTTTTTCTAATACGCTCTAGATATTTGAAAGGAGGGAGTATAGTCTAAAACTATTTATTACCTTGAATATTGTGAATTTAGAGTTTAAATAAGACTTGGAGTCTTGTTTTTTCTCCCTCTTTCTTCAATAAATATGTTGACACACCAGCAAAATACCATAAATAAAGTGTAATAAATAGTTTTAAACTCTATAATAGAGTCTTGCATTGTGAGCGCCCTGAGCTCTCGCTACCTGCTGAGACACCTCGATATATACTATCATGCTTGTGCATGCATGGATCATATTTATTCTTATACTACTCCTCCTCCTACCGTACCTAATAAACATGCGATATATATATTCAGTACTGCAGTACCCAGCAGCCAGCTACTACGCAGTGGACGACGAAGTTTTTTTTTTTTGGAAAATTTGGACGACGAAATTGGAGCGACGTCCATGCGTGCAACCTTTTTCAGGTGTCACGAATTGTTTAGCCCGGCCGTGTGTGGCCCAAAGTCCGGGCACATGTGTGTGTGTCCGGCCACCACGTACTAGATACCACTCCTACACCGGCCAGATGACGACGATCAATCATGCATGCGCAGATGATCATGCACACTGATGCAGCACGGCGCGTGGCTTAATCAGAACAGTGAGATGAGATGGATCAGATGATGGAATCTTCTCTGTGTGGCCTTGGTCTAACACTCTAACTAGTTTGGAATAATTCTAGTTAATTGGAGAATAATATAAGAAGGTGACGACAAGTGATAGCAGCTAGGAGTAGCTACTAGGCTGTACGTAGGCCGCGGCCGGTGACTCCATCATATATATCTTCGTTCCGAGTTCCAACACTCGGCAGTCGGCACGCTACAATGTGCTGTGCATGCATGCCCGTACAAACGCAAGAACAAATAATCAAACACAAATAAATAAATATATATTGATTTTTTTTGGGTTAATGAAAGGGAAAAAAATCCGTCGGTAACTGCTGGGGATTGATGACATGTGTCCATATACAATTGAGAGTGCATGACCGTACAATGCAGTAGCAAATAATCAGCATAAATAGATTTTATAGGAAATAAATATTGATTTTTGGGATGAGTAAAAATATTTGATTGATGAAAAGATGTCTGCAGGGGCCGGAAAGACTGGGGCTGGTTCAACCTCTTGAATCTGGCCCAGATCCTACCGAGCTGTAAGGCCTGGCACACATAGAGGCCCTACGAACCCGGGGACAGTAACCTGGGCCAGTCGGGCCTGTTTCCACCGCGATGCCCTCGCTCACATCACAATCCCGTGGTGCCAAGTTAATTTTTCACCGCTGCTTCCACCATCGCGTCGTCCCTTCCGACCGCTCGCCCCCTGGCCCTGCGCCCCCGTCTCTCCCCCTAGGGTTTTTACCGCACGCCACTCGCGCGGTCGCGCCCGCTTCCGACCCGTCGGCGTCGCTGCAGGTCGGTGCTCATCGCCCTTCCGAACCCAACGCTTTCCCGGCGCTCTCGATTCCTCTCTAGTGGAGTTATTAGTCCTCTCGATCGATCAATTACAGGGGGCCGCCCTTTTGGTTTTTTGCAGAGCTAGCGTCGCCGGGCTCCGAGGGGACAACGAGGGTTTTGGGACGGACGGCGAGAGGTTCAAAGTGCCGCCGCGGAGGAGGCAGCGGAGACAATGAGGCCGGTGTTCTGCGGCAACTTCGACCACGACACCCGCCAGTATGACCTCGAGCGCCTCTTCTCCAAGTACGGCCCCATCAGCCGGATCGACATGAAGATAGGTACTCGATCTCTCCTCTCTACTTGCCTGGCGCTTAAATTCAGTAGAGAGGGAATGCTGATAATAATCAATGCAAATGCCTAGTAAAAGATACTAATTCTGCGTGTCCTGAATCTAATCCTAAATGCAGTACCTGGAGTCTGGAGCGATAGTTTGTTTGTGTTTTTTAGTGCGCCATGAATATTTGTATCCTACCAGCACCCCCAACTAGTCTTAACCAATCTCTCCGCACTTGCACGGCAATATAAGGGGAATGCAGCATGTTTGGTCATCAATGCAAATGCCTATTTAATGAAATGCTAATTCTGCTTGTCCTGAATCTAATCCTAAATGCTGAACCTGGAGTCAGGATCACTAGTTTGTATTTGTGTTAATGAGTGTGCAGTGACCATTTGTATGCTAGTAGAATCCCCCAACCAGTCTTAACGTATCTCGTGCTAGATCTTGCTTGTCCTGAATCTAATCATAAATGCAAAACCTGGAGTCAGGAGCAATAATTTGTATTGAGAAAATTTGTTCTATGCCATTCAAACTTGTACTTGTGTCTTATGTGCCATTGAAAAATATGAGTTTCCTTCTATGCCATTGATTTTAATTTTTCTCTCCCTTAGCTGCCATTGCCGTTAAATCCTGTCCAAAATCTCTGTTACTACATCTGTGTGCCTGTTTGTTTCCTCCATGTAACTTCCGTGCCCATATGCTGCAAGCGTTCCTTCAAGAAAAAAAAAAACTAGTCATCCATTCACATGCCCAGGGCTCCTATGCCGCACCCGTAGGCCTCTCACGCCTCACCGCCGTAACCCTCCCACGCCATGCGCCTACGAACTAACACACCACGTTTGGCCAATGGGATTAATCTACTCGCTTGTCTATACAGCTACTTGAACACCGACAGCGGCAGCATGCACCCTGCCGCATGCGCAGTCACGCCGGCGCTGCTGCTGTTGCCATTGCCAGCCACCTCTTCGTGGTTGCTCGGCACCAGGTTGAAGTAAACCCGTGCAGGAACTATGGGTGTGGTGTGGGATGAAGTGGTGCTGGTGCTGGTGCCCGGCGTCCAGCACATGCGCCCGCACGTTATCCCTCTCGGTCACCGCGACCGACAGGGCCCGCGAGGAGGCGGGAGTGGCCTGCTGGACGAGGCATACAGCGGTTTCTGGCGCTTCTTGGCCTGGCTGTTGCAGACCTCGCGGAGCTAGAGGCGTACGGAGCGGGCGCCAGAGGGGTTGAGGGAGACAAAGAGTGTCCACCGGCTGGTCACGTATTCGATTTGCCAGTCGCACACACACCATCATGTGGGCTACCTCTGCCTGCCTCGTGTTCACCGCCGACATGCACACGCCGGTTGCCTCTCCTCACCATGCGCATGCTGCCCACAAGCGCACACCGTGCATGCCACCACTGCAGTCCACCGCTTCTCCCTGCATGTTGGCCACCCGCCTGCGCGCGCATGCCACCACCGCTGATCACCTCACCTCCCCCACGCGTTCGCCAGCTGGCTTGCTTTGCCGGCGTGCTGCTCAACACTTAGCGTCTGCCTCCAACATTCTAGGCTGGAACAGGCCACAGCGCTCCCCAACTTAACGGGGTCTGTTGCACATAAGGTGTTTGTGCTATTGCTCTGGGGAGACTTAACGGTGAGCACATGGTTTTAACGGAAATTTGGTAATAGTGGCACACAGGAGAAGCAAAATTAGAAACTGATGTCAATGAATGAAATGAATAATTTTCAATTCCAATGGCATTGAAGAAATTTTCTCTATAAGTGTGCCGTGAACATTCCTAGTGGAATCCCCCAACCAGTCTTAACCGCGCATAGTGCACTTATCTCCTTGGTCCTTGCTATATCACAACACCTAATCATCCAGTGCATATGTTTTCTTGGGGCATGTGCATGTTTGAACTCTTTTTTTTTTTGCTTTATGTTGTATTATGTACTAGTAATTGTGGTGGGGGCAAGGGAAATCCTGTAAGTAACTGCTCAATTTCTCTGTCAATGTATCTGTTGTAGGCTATGCTTTCATTTACTTTGAAGATGAGCGTGATGCAGAGGATGCTATAAGGCGTCTCGACAACGTGTCTTTTGGTTACGACAGGCGCAGGCTCTCTGTAGAATGGTCCAGGGTAATTTCTTGTCTATGGCTCTATGCCTGGATAGATATTTTTGCCACTTCCATTTTCTTTATGAGCAACATTTTGTAAATTTATTAATTGCAACCATTCATTTCTTTAATTTGTTCAGCAAGCTGAACCAGTGCCAAAGAGCCGTGATAGACCTACTGGGGATGTAAAGCCAACGAGAACCCTCTTTGTTATCAATTTTGACCCCATGCGCACTAAGATTCAAGATATCGAGAGGCATTTCGAACCGTACGGCAAGATTGCCAACATTCGCATTCGAAGGAACTTTGCGTTTGTACAGTATGAGACGCAAGAGGAAGCTAGTGCCGCTATCAAGAACACTAACAAGAGGTATTATTATCTTACCACTAGCCATCCTTCTGTCGTTAGTGTGTTGTTGAGTTGCTGCTGCTCCCAGTCCCATGCCAATTATGTTTCCTGCCTCACATGTATCTGAAGCTGCTTCTAGATTATAACTAGGGCATTCTTTTCTTTTCAATATAACTGATTGTATCCCTTGCTCCTGGATTTGTTTTACTTACCTTTGATGTTGATTTATTGGTTTCTTATGTGTAAATACCACATTAAGTTATGCGCACTTACCTTAATGGTTTCCTACTTAGTTGTTTGACAGATCTGATTTATTTAGTAAATTAGGTTAGTGTCAACATGGAAGTGATAAATACATAGCATCTGCTTATGCCCTGCAGGATATCTGCATTTGCGGGCATCTTGAGGTGATACTGTTCTTCTTTGCATCTTTTCACTTGATTCTGATAGCCATTTGAGATATTGCACGAGTTGTTTCCTTTCAATGGAATTCAGTTTGTAGGGTCTAATATTTCTAGAAGTTTTCACAGAAGTGCCTCCATGTTGTTCCTTTTGTCTCACGTCAGCAGTAAGATAGATTTAGTAGAAATAGTGTTTCTTTTAGGAATATTCTGCTTTTTGTCCCTATAGTTATGATTACTTCCCTAGCTTGGTATATCTGAAATTGACTAGTACCAAATTTTTTAAGTGGTGCCTTGTCATGAATTCCTTGCCTCAGAGTTTAGCTGCACTGATTTTCTTTACATTTTAAAAAAATTCGCCTAATTGGGTGTTATTCATTTTTGGTTGCCCACAGCACCATATTGGACAGGGTAGTGACCATTGAATATGCCTTCCGGGATGACGACAGCGAGAGAGATGACAGATACGGCAGCCCCAAGCGAGGTGCTTATGACAGGCGTCGTGGTAACCCCTACATGCGCTCACCTAGCCCAAGGTACCGGAGGGATTACAGTCCAGATTATGATCGGTGCGGGCGTTATCCTGGGTATGGTCGCCGTGATGGAGCAATGTATGAAAGGCGAAGCCCTGTATATGATCGATACAACAGGGGCAGAAGCCCTGTATATGATCGCTATGACAGGGGCAGAAGCCCTGGCTATGATCGCTATGACAGGAGAAGAAGCCCTGGCTATGATCAATACTAGGTAAGAAAATTCCGTGAAGTTATATGCTTTAATTGCAGAGTTAATATGCTGAACTGTGAAGTAAAACGTATTTGGTTTCAGTGGCATAACTTCAAAAGCACATACTTCTTATCAGCTTGCTACATCTGATTCTCAATCATCTTTGAATTTTGCTTATAATTATAACCAGTGCTTGAATCTTTTGTAGTCTGTCGATCCGGAAGAACCCCGTAAGAGGAAGAAGTGGTAAGCAACATGATTTTGCTGTGCCAAGTGTACCTGGACCAGCCGTGGTGCCGTGAAAGAGTTACTGTTCCAAGTATATCTGAGTGTTGTCATGTAACGTGATGCTGGTTTCCTGGTTCCCGTTGTTGATTGCAACAAAATCTCGCATCTCAGAGAAATTGGATGCATGGATTGCTTGCCATTGCCACCTTGCCTGTTTTTAAGTTTAACCTGTGCTGCTGATGCTTGAGATGTACTTTGCATTCCCAGTTTTTAGGCTGGTGGACTATGAACTAGTGCAGGCATTCAGCACGAAGAGTTAGACTCTGCGATCTGACGGCACACATAGCTCCGGCGTCCAGCAAATCCACGGTCCTGCTGAATTTGTCGTCGCGCACATCGCTACGGCGTCCGACCCTTATCGCCGTTTCGTTCGCACCCGTCACGCTTCCAGGTTCCGCTAGCGCCATGATGAACCTGCAGACGCCGCTCCCGCCCACCAGCTCGCCGGCCCCGGCTCCCCGCGCCAGCCGTGCCTGCTGCACGACGCGGCACCGGCCGCCGGCGTCAGCGGCGGAAACCGTCTTCCACCCGCGAGCCCGAGGCTGAGCACGGGCAGCCGGACGCCCTCGCCCGCATCCTCCGCACCGAGGCCGCCGTCTCGGGCGTCTCCCGCAAGGCTGCGGCCGCGCGGCAGCAGTCCACAAACCTCTGGCCCCGCGCCGTCCTCGAGGCCCTCGACTCCGCCGTCGCCGCCTGCCGCTGGGAGTCAGCCCTCGAGGTCCCCTCCCTCCCTGCGCTTTCCCCCCTTCTTCACCGCGTAGGACCTTCTGCTCTCCTCAACGATGCTTACCGTGTCTCTTGCTTTGCTTGCCGCTAGATCTTCGAGCTGCTGCGGAAGCAGCACTGGTACGAGCCGAGGTCGCATTCCTACGCGCGGCTGCTGATGATGCTCGGCAAGTGCCGGCAGCCCGGTCCCGCCGCCGCCCTCTTCAAGGCGATGCTCTCGGAGCGGCTCCGGCCGACGGCGGACGTGTACACGGCGCTCGTCGGCGCGTACGGCTACAGCGGCTTTCTGGAGGAAGCGCTGGCCGCCGTCGAGCAGATGAAAGGCGCCGCTGACTGCAAGCCGGACGGGTACACCTTCTCCGTCCTCATCGATTGCTGCGCCAAGTCGCGCCGCTTCGATCTGATCCCTGGCGTTCTCGACGAGATGTCATACTTGGGGATCGAGTGCAATTCGGTTATCTACAACGCAATAATTGACGGGTACGGCAAGGCCGCCATGTTTGAGGAGATGGAGAGTGCGCTCTCCGCCATGCTTGAGAGTGGGAGCAATGTGCCGGACATTTACACCATGAACTCCGTGATTGGGGCATATGGCAACCATGGAAGAACAGATGAGATGGAGAAGAGATACAGTGAGTTTCAGCTGATGGGTGTTGAGCCAGATACCAAGACGTTCAACATCATGATCAAGTCCTACGGTAAGTGTTAGCAACCCAACTCGGATTGCTCACGACTAGCTTGATTCAAGTAGTAGTTCAGGGTACAAGGAGGGAGAGGATGGGTACGAAGAAGCTAAGAGGAAGATGAACAGTGCAACAAGGTAAAGGTGAAGCTAAAGCAAGGTTCTGGTAATTTTGGTTGTTGATCCTTCGCTGCTGCCCCCTGTATCCTCTTGTAGGTGATGCCCAGCTGTCTGGCAGGCCATTGCTTGACTTGGCCCAAGCCCATGGCCCACATCAAGGTCCCATCATGGATAGTCCCTGACATTCCCCTCTTCTTAAGCTTCGGCTTGCCCCCAAGCCGATGGAGAAGTTCGGAACCACCAGGATCCCAAGGGAACTGGACAATCACCTGATTCTTCAATCCAGTCTTGGAAAGTTGTCGTACAATATCTTTGGGTAGAGCAGGTGGAGCTGCAGCATTCGGCACAGTTGATTCAGCAGGGACAACATCTGCTGCTTCATGCTCTTGGTCCTCATTACCAACCACATCATCAAGGCCAGCATCTATGATTTCAACCAATGCAGGTAGGTGCCATGGTGGCTTCCAGAGCAAGCGAGAACACAACCAATTAGAAAGGCCAACCAGTACTGGGAAGATCCAAAGTGTTGCTCCAATTTCAGCAATTGTGACTGCCACCAGGACATGTACACCGCCCACCGGAAACACTCCTTGGTAAATGTATGCAGGTAGTAAAATCAGTCCCCATTTGTCAACACCAAGTAGCAGCCCAGTTCTTCTAGCAATTACGAGAACCCAGGGAATTCCATGGTCCGATGATCGTCTAACCAACAATGCAATGACTAGAACCCAGAATATGATGCATTTCAGGTACTGCCCAGCAAGTAATGGCATGGCATGTATACAACAACTCACCTTGCACTTGCTACATGAGCAACCAAACATAATCGGCCGTGATATCTCCAGAAGTGCTGCCATTGTAGAACCATATTGACAAAGCTGAATTGAAAATTTTATGTCCATCGCCAAGGGAGGCAGTCCTCTTTTGAAACACCAGAACACTTCTAGATGGTGGAACTGAACATTGGCTGCATTGCATAGCACTTGGAAAGTATATGCGACTAACCACACTGGGTTCCAGAATTCTTCCAAAAGCACAAAGAAGTGGCAACTTAGCTGGAAGACTTCACAACATGCTAATTGCAGCATAGAACATCCAAGATCCCAAGGTGCTAAAACTGCTGCAACTAACAGCTTAGAATTTGGAGACCAAACACTGTGATCAGGTGGCCATGGCGGTGGCAACACCACAGACCCACGAGGTGCGAAACAGTGGCACCAAGGTGGAAGCCAAATACTCTGGACATAAGCCGAACAGTGAACATCATCTAGTGACGGCAACAGCAGAAGGAACTGAGCAATTGATTTGCAATACAGTGTTGGCTGCTCAATCAGTTGAATTAATTCGTGATTGCACCCTGCTGGTCCAGGCTTCACAAACTGACTAATCATTTGATTTGGTGGTGGCATCGCTGACTTCAAGACCGCAAACTCTATGCAGGCAATATCAAAGTGCATATGCAGAGACCAAGAATATTGACTCATTCTGCTACCCATGAAATGGAGGAACCCCAAAGCACAGCAACCCAACCACCCAGAAATTTTCCATGTCAATGTAGCACCTGCTGTACCTGAGTGGTAGCTCCACATTTCGTCAAACATCTGTGCTGCAGGAACGGAGAGAACACCATACTTGGTCAGATCAGCAGCCAGGACCATCCAGAACGTATCTCGTGGTGGAGTAGGGATCGGTGAAGCCGTTGCCGCATCCGGTGGTGGCAGGAGAGTCGGCACTGCGGCGTGGCGGCGAGCTTGGACGCGCCGAGGAGGCTGGCGATGGACTGCGTCGCAGACCTCGCGGAGATAGGTGAGGCGCGCGAGCATGTCCGCGGGGACGGCGCCCGAGACGTCGATGCGGGAGAAGTAGAGGAGGACGAGGCTGGGCGCTCGAGACGTCATTGTGGTGTCGACAGGGAAGACGAACGCCCTGAGGTCGCCGAGCGCGGCGAGCTGGAGCTGCCCACCACCTGCAGCGCCGACGGCATCTGCGCGGAGCGCAGCGGCTGCTGCGATTGCCTGGCCATCCCGAACGACGACTTGGTCGATTGGCGCGTCGAGGTGGGTGAAGCCGGACTTCGGGTCGTCGTCGAGGGAGCTGTCGTAGCCTCCGAGCGGGGTGGCGCGGAGCACGTGCTCGACGGAACCGAGGCGGAAGGTGAGGCCAACGCAACGCAGGAGGTCGGGGTTGTTTGGCGCGAAGCTGTTGTTGTTCCGCTGCATGTCCGCGCCGACGAACACGGGCTCATCGCCGCCGCGGGGCGCGTTGAAGTCCGCCACCGCGTGGAGGCGCACGGGTGGGAAGGAAATCCTCACGCACGGGTCCGACTTCCCGAGGAAGACTCGCATCCGTAGACGAAGACGACGGCGGCGGAGGCGATTTCGCCGGGCTCCCTAAGGAGGATGAGTACGGGGCCGCGCGCGGGCTCGTAGTCGAGGACGGCAGCCTCGAACCAGGAGCCGTGGAGGCCGTCCACGTCGACGCGGATGAACTCGCCGCAGTTGTCGAAGCCGAGGCAGGTGCGGAGGAGAATGCCGCGGTCGGCAGAACGGAGGCGGGCGCAGAGGAGCACGCCGCAGCTGGCGAAGCCGAGGCGGACGCAGAGGAGCTCGCCGCGGCGGACGCGCAGCGGAGAGGGCGCCCTGGGAGAGCGAGTCGCGGTCGAGCGTGGAGACGCGGAGACGCTCGGTGAGGAGCTGGTCGGCATTGGACTGCGCGATGACGGCCTTGAGCTCCTTGTCGGAGGCGGGGATGTACTCGGGCTCGATGGGCTTGGCAGAGAGCGCATACTCGACAGGGATGGGGCGGAAGTCCAGAAGCCGCACCGGCTCCGCCTCGAGCTCCGAGATGCGGATCTGGACGGAGGACGCGAGCTCCCTGAAGACGACGTCAGCGGTGAGGTCGTGGCCGCGCTCCTCCGAGGTGTGGTCCGGCTGCTCGAACAGCCCTCCCCAATTGTCCGGAACCACCACGACATCGTGCTCCTCCTTCATCGGTGGAGGGGAGGCGGCTGGCTCGTAGTCGCATTCCTCCACGACGCGGGCAGGATCCTCGAATAATCCGCCCCAGTTGTCGGCCTCGACGTGCTGCGTCGTGTCGAGCTGCTCGAGGCCGGGCAGAGAGAAGCGCCGCTCCCACCGGGCCTCAAGCTCGTCGAGCTTCCTCTTGAACTCGTCGAAGAAAAGCTCGAGAGAGGAATTCATGGTCTGATACTAATGTTAGCAACCCAACTCGGATTGCTCACGACTAGCTTGATTCAAGTAGTAGTTCAGGGTACAAGGAGGGAGAGGATGGGTACGAAGAAGCTAAGAGGAAGATGAACAGTGCAGCAAGGTAAAGGTGAAGCTAAAGCAAGGTTCTGGTAATTTTGGTTGTTGATCCTTCGCTGCTGCCCCCTGTATCCTCTTGTAGGTGATGCCCTGCTGTCTGGCAGGCCATTGCTTGACTTGGCCCAAGCCCATGGCCCACGTCAAGGTCCCATCATGCTGACAGTAAGGCTGGCATGTATGACAAGATGATGTCAATATTCAGATACATGAAGAAACGGTTCTTCTCACCAACCGCGGTTACCTTAAACACAGTGATCGAGTGTTTTGGACGTGCTGGAAACATAGAAAAGATGGAGTACTATTTCCGGCTTATGAAGATTCAGGGTGTGAAACCCAACCCCATCACCTACTGCTCGCTAGTTAATGGGTACGGTAAAGCTGGGCTTCTTGACAAGGTTCCAGGGATTATTCGACAGACCGAGAACACCAATGTTGTCTTAGATACTCCATTCTTCAACTGCGTGATAAGCGCATATGCGAAGTCTGGAGATATCAAAATCATGGAGGAGATGCTGCAGCTTATGAAGGAGAAGAAATCCAAGCCTGACAAAATAACTTATGCCACCATGGTTCAGGCGTACACTGCACATGGGATGGATGAAGCTGCTAGGTTGCTGGAGATGGAAGCTGAAAGATTTGATAAAAGGTCGCTGGTAAGGTTCTTTCAAACTTTCACTGTTTTTTTAAGAGCTACTGATCATCCCATGTTGATTCACTGGTTATCTTGTCCTTGCATTAGGGACCAGTTTCTGAGGTTGATGGCAAATAATGCATACAATAACTCCTCTGTGGACTAGTACTAATCCAAGCTTAACCTTTGTTCGTCCCGAGCAAATAGCTAAGTATTTAGTTGTTGATCAGGAGTTGCTACAATGCTGATACAATTCACATGTGCCATGCCTATAACGAAGTATTCCATCACAATTTAAATAAGTCGGCATTATATCCACCCTTTACCTTGGTACTTGTAGGGCTTTTTGCTTTTCCAAGTTCTCGGGTGGTTGCAAGATGGAATGGTTATAACAGAATCACCAATCATTTGATCTTTGATTAACCATCTATCCAGAGGTTTTATAAGTTTAGCAAAATAAATGTAAGTTCCTCAAATGATTCTCTCAATCGCTCAATGTGTATCATACCTCACCAATGGCATTTTGAATTTGCCTTCTTTTCATAACCTACCACTAAAGCTTTGAGTGGAGTTTTGGGTAGGTAAAGTGAGCATACTTGCATCACATATATTGCTAAGTCAAAAATTGAACCACAAGGAGATGCAAGTCATACACTTTGATCGAGACGTGTAAGTGTATGAAAAATGATTCCTTATTCTAAATATTTTTGGTACTCCTTTGTATCATGACTCTCTTTTGGATAAATGCCTTTTTGGAAAGTATGTGCTAGCTTTTATTTCTTTTTCTTTTCTTTTTTTCTTTCGGACGGGCATTGAAGTACCCATTATTTTATTTATTCGGACACATGTCCATTTTTTTCTCTTATGCCCCTTGACATGGTTTTTCTCTTTTTTTAGCATAGCCCATATCTTTCTTCTTAGCATATGAAACTTTGGATAGAGAGACATCATGATAAACTAAATGGAGTAATTATTTGGTGGACAGAAAAATGCATGTTGTGCGCAACTCTCAGTGTAAGAGTCGACAATTTTATTTGTGGGTGTACGTGTGTCTTGATCATGGGTGCATGATAAGAATCTCAATTTAGGTCACAAACAATTTGACAAAGCTCAATGCTCAAACAAGTAGCATATGACTAAGAGTTTGAATTTGAATCATGTCATATGGCCTTGGTAGGTATTTCATAATCATTGAGGACCATTTGTTTTTTTTTTATCATTTTTGAAAATAAAAACTCCGGATGTCAAGTTTCTCTTAGAACAAAGTCATAGTAAACTCAATTTGTATCATATCATAACTTGCAATAACTTCAAAAGGGATCATGCTTTTGCAACCTACAAGTTTTCAAGTTTTTAGAATGAGATATTTTTAGTCAACAAACTTGAATCTTGTGGGATACTAAGTTATAACCTAGGCACATATGAATTATAAACAGAGCAACTATTTGTCATTTCAACATAGGAGAAAATAACATTCCTTAACACATATGAGAGTGAAATTAATATTTTTGGTATTTTTATCATATTTTATTTTTTTTGGATTTTCTCATTTTTGATTTTTTATATACTAATAAATAAAATGCAGAAAAAACAAAATGCGGAATTTAAAATGCGAAAAATAAAAGCGGGAATTTAAATACTACAACTATGATACAAGGTACCTCTGCGGGTGCCTCCCCCAAGCTAGCTCATGGCCTAGGTCCGGGGTAGTACCCCATGGACCGTAAATAGGCCATCTGTCTCTTGTGTTGTTGTTGCAACATCGTGTTGATGTCTACGAATTGTTGTTGCTGCTGCTGGTGCCATTGGTTCGTCTGCTGCTGCCACTGGTTCGTCTGCTGGTGCCATTGATCCCTAGCCCTCTAAGGCGGGTGTTGATGCTCTCCAACTCCAGACTGTGCGAAGTGGACTGTCTGGTGGGACCGGTGGTGGCATCCCGTCAGAGTCGGAAGACTGACCTTGCTGCTCATGCCACCTGAATCCTCTTGCCTCGTGCCACCTCGACCCTCCTGCCTCATGTGGGTGCGGGACGTATCCCAGACCATACCCATATCCAGGGGTAAACCCGGGTGTGTGCATGGCAAGGGGCCATCCCGACATGTGTGTCGTCGGTGGCATGGTCGGTGTCGGTGTGGGTGGTGGCTGCTGTGAACTACCAGCTTCCCGCCTTGTCCTGCTCCGTGTAGACCTACGAGAAACAGAGCTCTTGCGTGCTTCCTCTTGCTCAACAAGAGTGAAGGTGAGTGTCGAGGACTTATACAAACGAAGATCCTAGTTAGGTAACAGGATCTCATTTGTATGGCCCAAAAAATAGAACACAATATTTCCTTGATTATCATATTTCAAATGGTGCCCTTGCATCAAGAAATGCTTGTCAAAGATGATCCAAGTTTAAAATAGCGGGCTATTGAAAATAGCTGTAACTTTGTTTCAGAAGCTAAGCAGCTATAGTGGTGTAACACCCCTGGTGTTACGAGCTCGTTTAACCGCAGGATTAAGGATGGAGAGAAATTACGGCAATGAGTTCCTCGGTTTTTTAGATTTACAAGTCACTTGAATTGATAAACAAATATTATGCGACTCACGCTTATGATTGAGAGAAATCAAATAAATATATAAGTCAATTTACTCAGTACAATTTAATAAACAAATAAAAGTATATAGAGAGGTATACACTCACGTATTTCGTCTTGATAAGCATGTCGCTATATTAATTGAAGTAGTGTACAAACCTTTTTCTTCCGAGCGTATCTCTATAGATAAGTATACGTTTAAACATACAATAAATATATGCATGAGTGTAGGAATATTAGTGATAAAGAAATAATGACGTATTTGTAACTACATAAGTATTTGTACATTTTGGTAAAAGAAAAATAAAGAAAGTGGCAAAGCACACACACGCCACACACATACATAACGCACTCCTGCCGTCTGCGCGTAAGCTGCCGCTGCCTGGCTGATCATGGCCGACGTGGTGCCGTCTCGGCCGCTCATCCCACCATCTTGCCTTGCCTTGCTGCTTGTGCCGTGGAACCACTGAGTCCTATCTCCCTCTTCATCGCACGTGAGCAAGCAGCAAGTACCATCAGCAGCTCCCAACAGCAGAGCGAAGCACGCACAGGCGCACAACAACCGCAGTAATCACATACAGATAGGGAGCAGCGTGTTGCTGAGCGTGCGTGCCGACCGGCCACTGCCTTCACTAGACGCCACCGCCCATCGTCCTACTACCACTGTGAGCGCAGCAACGCCATTCATGGCATGCCACCGAGCGTTGACACAGCTCTGCCATGGCCATGCCGAGGCAGGGGGTGCCCAGCTGAGTGGCTGAGCCTGCCAACCGAGCTCGTCTCTTACTACCTATAGAAGAGCCGCTGCTCACCTCTCCTCCACCACGCCAAACTCACTGAGCCGCCCAACTGTGCAGCCACCCCCCTCCTCGCTCATCTTCTTCTTCCTCTGTTCTTGCACGGAGACAGCCGAGCCTCGTCGATCCCCGACGCCCGGCCATCTCCTTCCGAATCCTTCGACGGTGAGCACCTATAGACCTTCCTCCACCCTCCCCAAGCTATGCCTTGACTTCTCCCTGCATGTGCCGGGCCCTCCCGAGCTTCAGCTGTGCGTCCATGGAGGACCGAAGCTGAGGACGTTGAGCGCTTCGTGCTCTCGTCCGTAGCCCTCTGTCTCCTCTGATATTTTTTCCCTTTCGGCCACGAGCTACCTAGCACCACCACCGCCGCGCCCTGCAGCACGCCACCGCAGCAGCCGCCTCCGTGCTGCTCACCTCTCTCTCGACCTCTCCCTCGCACTCGCTCGCTCTACTGTCCTCCATGGCCGGTCAGGGCCTCGCCGTCGATCCCATGCCGTGGCACCATGCTCCCATCGCCGCTGCCGCCGTACAATCGCCACCAGGCCGCTGCACGCGCGGCCAGGCCACCTCGGTCATCTCTGGCCGAGCCGCTCCGAGGTGCGGGTGGGTCAGGGCACCTCGCCGGCCCCTCCTTCGCCGTCGACGGGCTCCCAACCAGCCGAAATCGAGCCGGCCGGCCACCTCCTCTACTTCCTACGTTATGAGGAAGAGGAAGAAGGGTATGGATCGAAATAGAAACTCTTTCTCGGGTCCTGATGCGAAACACTAGACTGACATGAATAGTATACGTAGTACTGCGGGTTGGTTAGGGATTAACTCGGGGTCTCTTTTGCAAAAGCTGCGCCGCGGGCCTGCTGGGCGGGCCTGCTGTCGCGTGGCCACGATGCTCGCGGGCTGTTTTGGCTGCTGGGCCGGGATGGCCGCTGCTGGCCTTTTCTTTTTTCTTAAGCTTTTCTAATTAGTTTCTGAAGTAAATTTGTAAGATTAAAATAGAATTGTGTAGAAGTCCAAAAATGGTGAAACCAATTTTGTTAGGCTCCTAAAATCAGGATCTATCTGATAGTATGTTTTAACCACATAGTTGCATAATATTTTTAGGAGTTCGCTAATTAATTCAAAATGCTTAATATTATTAAAATATAAACTTGTGGAACATTTTGTGAAGAAATGGGGATAGTGTTGGCTTTGAAAATTTTATAGTAAATCCTCAATATTAGTAGCTGCTCATGGTAACTTTTGTGGCTCCATACTAATTAATGTGTTAGGGTAGCTAATGAACCTTAATTAGAATATATGCGTTTAATCGATAAAATGATAAACCGACACCTCGGTCTGTATGACAAAGTAAGGTTGAAAAATAATGTCTCATCCGATATCGTGGGTGCGTAGCTGAGTACGTTAACCATCCACGCTTGCTCGTTAGCTTGGGAGACGTAGTCATACTTTTGAGCGTTGCTTTTGCCATCGAGTATTCCCGTCTCTGCATTGCATTCATGAATCTCATTATAGGGACGACGATGGATTGTGGAGTCGACAGGAGTAACAGAAAAGATGGCGCCTTGATGATCGTGTCGTCGTGATGAAATGCTAACTTTGGTTATATTCTACCCAGGCAAGTCCCAGTGCATAACCCCTATTATTCTGCACTTTAATTTATGCTTGTGCATTAAGTTTAAAGGAGTTGAATGAAACCCACTTGCATATAAATATCATGATCCCATGGGTCTTACTAGCATGTCAGGATCATGTAGATTGCTATGCTATAGGACTCCGGTAGAAGTCGAGTGATTTCCTGTCACTCGTGAGAGATAGGAATTATAATATTGTTACTATTATCATGCCACTATCACATGGAATATAAATGTACATGGATAATTGGAGACCAGGCAAAACGGATTGGATGGACTTGGACCTGGTTGGGCAACAGAGCGGGGCTCTGGTTGCATTTGTTCTGCCTGTGTCAATTAAGGACCGTTCATTGCATTGGACCCTGGTCAAGTCACAGATCTCCTTATCCCGAGCATATACTAGCGGATGGGGGCTAGGAAGACTTGTTACTCTCTTGTCATGGGCTCTGGCTCTTTCCGGACTGACTGATTGGAGGCGGGGATAGGTGGAGGTCTTAGCACCGTATTGAGGCCGGGCCTCAAGTACGGGAGCTAGGAGTCCAAGTATGGATGGGGACCTGGAAACCCATGACAGGAGGGGAACGAGTTGGTCTTGCTTGTGCCTGGGGTACAAGCGAGGCGTGTATTTTTCGGGGTACCTAGCTAGGCATATTGATTCGCGAATCGCCGTTTCTGCGTGACGGTATGGCTTGACTACGCTCTAGCATTGTAGTAAGAACTGACAGTTGAAAGATGAAGAAATGGTTATGTTTGCTTAACCCTGCTTGATTTTAAACTAGGTGCTTACATAGAAGGTTGGATAAGAAATGAAATACGACTATTAAAAGTAAGAAATTAAGGACACACTCTTAGTGCTGCTTCTCACAAATAAGAAACCCCAAGCCAAAAAGCCTTGCATAATCCTTGGAGTCTTTTTCTTTCCTTCTGACGGGTAAGTCTTGCGGAGTACAATTGAGTACTCAGGGTTTGTTCTACCCTGATGCAGGTGACAGGTGCTGATAAGCTGACACTTGTGTGCGAAAACCTCCTGGTGGGCTCAGCGAGGATTTCCTTTGTGATGCGGATTAGAGTTTATTTATTGAAACTCTCACCAAAAGTTTTACAAGGAAAATACTATTAATCTGTTATCATTTCATGCATTTAAATGTTCTTCACGTTAATGTTTAACTTGTCATTAAATGGTTTCATTTCCGCTAAACTCTGATAATGTTTTAAATTCTGCTGTTATAACTATATAATAAATTACTCTGATATTGTACTAAAAGTGATGTAAGAAATGGTAAGGATGTTGTAAGCTTGACTCTCTCATTTGTGATCCTGATGTAAAAATATGGATCTTCGAGTTCTCCCTTGTGGTGTGCTCGATAGAATCGCGTGATTTAGTGTTCTTCCCGGGGCACTTAGTGTCTAATGGAAGACGAGTACTCCTGGGAGGGCATTAGATTAGGCGATTCTGCCATAGGTGATATCAGAGCATAAATGAGACAATAAAGCTTCAAGATCTTTCCTAAATTAAAATTTGACAACAAATTGTTTTAAAAAAGTTAGGACATTTGCATGCGAAGTATATAAGTATGCCCTATTACTAAGGTTATGTATCTAGGATAGATGGCACTCTGCTGACCTAGTTAGGCTTAATCAAGTTTTCTATAGGTACCCTAACCCTGAGACTAGTGCGATAGCCTCGACTAGCTTCAGGGAGAGCACGATGTGCCAAAAATCTGAGAACGGTTGCCCTATATGTCGGTAACAATGTGAGGACGGATAGGACGTGCATTCATGCATACCTTGTCGTGCAATAGTTGTTGAGGTTGACCAGTATTTGTTCGTGAAGCCACGATGGTACTATAGTCTCGTGCGTCGCGCACGCCTGTTGGTTCGCGCCTGCCTGGCCCATACGTTGTCGTACCTCCTTCTGCGCTCTTGTCGAACCTCAGTCTTACCGTCGTACTAACCCTTTATGACCTCGGTCACCGCTTGTCGTGCGCGTGTGAAGATCTTGCTGTTCATTTTTTTTCTGGCTCCCGTGCAGGGCGAGGGTGGACTGCGACAGGACCACTGGTCGCTCTGCCTTATTTAAGGGCAGGCTTAGCCGCTTGGAACCATCATTCGGCGCATCCCAGCTCACTTAGCCCCCTCTCTTGAGCCAACTTCTCTTCAAGCCTTCCTTGTACCACCACCCGCCAAGGATGGCAGGAGTTTGGGTTAGCAGCTACTGCCTGAACACCGAGGGTTTTTCCAAAATCCTGTATGCCACCCTGTAAAGACTCGGCGTTCGGGAGCATCCCGAGTATGAGGGTCGTGAGTACATGAGGCATGGCACGGAGTGATGTAAGGTCACCGTCTACATTGGCAAGAGTGAGGAATTTCCTGACGTCACTGAAGCCTAGAATGTGTCCGCAACCGGGTTTCACTTCGGCGACACCTACCAAGTTGTGGCCCGCAAAGCCTTGCGGCATCTCTGCCAGATCTATGAAGGGCCCATTGCTTGTACCCCCATGCGGTACTTTCCACCTTGGGACAAGAATCGACGGGTATGGAGGGCTCGCATGGAGGCCTTGCTGGGTCAGGATGCACAAGAGGACAACCCGACTGTGGTGCACCTGACCTTGTACTTGCTTGCCTTGGATGAGCAGTATGACCGGCAGGCCTCGGAGATGAGGGAGTGTCTCTGCCGAGCTAAGGAAGCCGAGATCTTCTCCAGGATGCTCGAAGTGTAGCTTGCTGAAGCCCATGCCAATTTGGCAGTCGCTGAGAGTCGAGAGGCTACCATGGCGGAAGCTGTCAAGGTGGACCAAGACCGACATGCCTAGGAGCTAGAGGACGCCTATCTTGCCACAAGGGTGAAAGTTCTTGATGGCTAGAGGGGGGTGAATAGCCTTTTAAAATATTCTACAAAGACAAGCTAAACGAGTTTATCAATATAACAAGTAGTGAGATGCGAGTTTTGCTTAGCCTATGGGGTGTTTGCAAGCCACCTAACCAATTCACAATTCTAGTATATTTGCACTCAACCGCACAAGTCAAACCGAGAAGGTAACTACAACTACAACTAGTAAGCTACACAAAGGAGTTACTCTAGCAAAGCTAACTAGCTAGCAAATATAACTAAGAAGGTAATTCGGAGTTGAGTTAGGAGAGTTTCACCGTGGGGTGAAGTATTGAGCCAACTAATATGATCAACAATGAATACCAAGATAACCGAACACCGGGATCAATCAATCACAATATGAAAGTGATGACACAAAGATTTATCTCGAGGTTCACGTGCTTGCCGGCACGCTAGTCCCTGTTGTGTCCCTCTTCACCACGTGGTTCGGTGGCTAATCGGTCACACACCGAGCCTCTCAAAAGGTGCCACAAGAACCTACCAAATGGCAAAAGGTTGCAATGACACGAGCAATTTACTAATGTTGCCTTTGGCGCTTTGCTGAGGTAGGCATAAACCCCTCACAATCACCGGAGGTGGCCAAGAACAATCACCAACTCTTGCCAACGCCTCCAAGCTGCTCCAAGCCATCTAGGTGGCGGCAACCACCAAGAGAAACAAGAATCCCGCAGCAAATCAATCACCAAGTGCCAAGTAGATGCAATCTCACAATGCAAATGCACTTGGATCACTCAATCTCACTTTGAATATGCAAAGAAGCAAGAGAGATGAGTGGGAGGGGAGTTGCTTAGCTCAAAGTGCTCACAAGTATGTCAAATGTTCAAGAGATGTAGCCTTGAGCCGGCCAACGAGTATTTATAGACGTACCCCTTCGAAAAGAGCCGTTAGAAACTTAAACAGCCAAAATCGCGCTGACCGGACGCGCTGGTCCAACTGACCGGACGCGCCGGTCGCCCAATGACTAACTCAAGAAGCACTGACCGGACGCGCTGGTCCAACTGACCGGACGCGCCGGTCGTACAACGGCTAATTGCGAAGCAACGACCGGACGCGCTTGACGCGCAGACCGGACGCGCTGCGAACGATCGGACACGCTGGTCCTGTGACTGACCGGACGCGCTGGTCAAGCCTGAGTAGCGCATAACAAAACAGTGACCGGACGCGCTGTAGAACTGACCGGACACGACAGTGCCAGCGTCCGGTTAGAGTCTAGTAAGCTCCCTGAACGACCGGACGCGTCCGATCGACTATGACCGGATGCGCTGCGCGTCCGATCATCAAACTGAAACACGCGCAGACGCTGAACGCTGACCGGACGCGCTGGTCACACTGGAGACCGCGTCCGGTCCAGCGTCCGGTCACCTCTGTGACCTCCGTTCGCCTCCGTTTCTTTTTCGACTTCCGGCGTAGTGGAAAATAGTCATTTCAACTCCTCGAAAACGCATGAATCCCGCCAAGCTTAGAGGAACCCAAACCCTCTCTACCGCTCAAACTCTACCGCCGTCGCAAACGTGCTAACACCACCAAGTGATCTCGTCATGTGTGAGTGTGTTAGCGTTTTCACAATCATTTTTCGAGACGATATTAGTTCTATCCAAATACATATGATTATGAAATGCACAACTAGAGGCACTTAGGAGTTCAATAGCCGCGTCATTCCCCTCTTTATAGTACGACTGTCTATCCTATAATGTAACTACACCCGCTAGGTGTCTTGGTTACTAAAACACAACCCTTAAGCATATACCTTTGCCTTGATCACGTAGGGTTGCATCCAAATCCAAGTGTGGTCATCATGATCACCATGTCCATCTTGCCACCAACCTTGGAATGTACTAATCCTCATATGCTATATACAACTTAGGCATAGGATTAGTACTTAGACATTGTCACTAATTACCAACATCAAACATAGGACTTTTAGCGGGGCCCACTAGCTAAACAAAGGAAAAAAATGCTATAACTCACAAACCAAAATCTAAATTAAATTTTGATTGCACCATTAAATTTGTCTCAATAAATCCTTCAAAACTAGATCACACATGCATATATTTAGATAAAGTGACAAGTGGGTCCCACAGTAGATAGAGTGGATAGAGGATGATATAGAGGATGGATAAGTGCGGGAGAATTGAGTATAGAGGAGATAATCTTGCTGACTAGGACGCATAGAGGATGAATATAGAGGTCCATGAGTGCGAGTAGTGTTAGAAGCTATAGGCAGCCGACAGATGGTCGTATACTAGGAGAGGGACAGTACTACTACTGTATGTAGTGATGCCGATGATCTGCCATCATGGGGAGGCACATGCATGCGTTGCGAGCACCGAGCAGCTAGCGCTAGCTGCTAGTCACATGCATTATAATGAGGCCTCTTGTTTAGCTTAACATAGTTATTAAGAGAATTACTCTCGCTATACGTGGAAGCTTGCTAGGGAAGAAGATGGAGCTCATGCATGTACTTGCAGCATCTGCTGCCATGCGTTTTTATTTATTTATATCGCCGCGCCTAGTACGGGACGGCTAGCTCGCATGCATGTGGGTTGTTGCATTGCTGCGTTGCATAGGTGTAGAATTGTAGACCACCAATTACTGCACATGCGACTTAATTATTATGGGGGGGGGGGGGTAATCGGCCGGGATATGTACGTGTCCTCTCCTGGTTGGGGGATCTGCAAGAGGTTATTGAGCTGCATGCCTGCATCTGCATGCATCTTCTCTCGATCCCAACCTTCTGTACGGGTGTGTTTGCTTGTCGGACGTGTGTGTGCATCGTACGTATTTAGGACGGCATAGTCTGAGTGGAATCATGTTGTGTATCCTGCTACTGCTAGTCTACCTCGTGTAGCAAGCTAACAAACATACACTGCTCGCTCACTTGCATCGTATAGGATGAGCGGAGCAGACCGATATATGGGCTGTGTTTACTTCACCGGATTTGGAGTGTCAAATTTACTATAGCGACACTATAGTATTTCATTTGTATTTGATAATAATTGTTCCACCGTTGACTAATTAGGCTCAAAACGTTCGTCTCGCAAAGTACAACCAAACTGTATAATTAGTTTTTGATTTCATCTACATTTAGTACTCTACGTATGTATCGCAAGTTTGATGTGACGGGAAATCTTCTTTTTACATAGTATATTTTCAGGGAACTGAACACAGCCATGATCAAACACGTTCTAGCTACAGTAGCTAGCACATCGATCAAGACCCAGCAGCATGCACTACTGTTGTTTGCGACTGTTCACTATCGTAGTAACTAAACACAGCCTAATTCGTTCTCTCATCGACCTTCTGGGGCCATCAATCCCATCATGCAATTACATGCTGCATGGCAGTAGCTATAGCTACATGAACATGACGATAGGGTTAGCGACGCTCATGCACGCCATCAGATCAGCTGCGTATTTTCTGAACTGCCCGGACCCCGGCCCCCGGGTTTTCGGCTCACGGAGACATAGGGCCGGTTTAGTTGAAAAATTTTTGGCAAAATGATACTGTAGCACTTTTTGTTGTTATTTGGTAATTTGTGTCCAATTATGGTCTAATTAGGCTTAAAAGATTCTTCTCGTTCATTTCGTCTGAACTGTATAATTAGTTTTATTTTTATCTATATTTAATGCTTCATACATGTGTCCAAAGATTCGATGTGACGGAAAATCTGAAAATTTTTGTAAAATTTTCTGAAAACTAAACAGGGCCATAGATGAGTAAGCTAGGATTCACAAGATCCATCTTGGTGTGTGTGTGGCACCTGTACCTGTGACAAGCATGCCTGCCCTAGTAAATCATTTTTCTTTCTTTCTCGTGTACATTTTTTTTTCCGTTGTTAAGACAACCTGTAGTTTTATCATTATTTGGTTATATAAAAAGTATACATTAATTATCTTATGATATATATATATATATATATATATATATATATATATATATATATATATATATATATATATATATATATATATATATATATATATATTCCAATTGGTTTCATAAGATTGTTGTCTGGATATTCAAGAATGTGAAGTATAGCAAATTTCTTTTTTTTCTTTCATCAGATGCAAGTACGTACGGCAAGGTGCCGGTGGTGTTGGATTATTGGTACACCACACCACCACCACACGCACGCGTAGAGACGACGTACGGTGGATCCTTGTTATGTTAGGACAGACTGACAGGTGTTTACAAGCTAGCACAAAGCAAATGCTATAATCTTTCCTTTCTTCCTTTACACCAGCCTCATCAACGGCTGATCCTACTAAGGGCACTCACAGTACAGATTTTATCATACTCCCTCCTTTCAAATATCTAGAGCGTATTAGGCTTGGACGCGATGACCAAGGAGCATGGAAACATGCAGCCACGAGCGCCGCTTTTCATTTAATCGCTGCGTTCGTCTTAATGCCCGGCGTCCCTTCGTTTGCCCAGGTAAACACCGCTGAAAACGCCGTTAGCGCGCTCAAGATCGCGCGCCCGCGTTCACGTACGCAACCCTGCTCTCCCACGCTCACGGAAACCCGCTCGATCACCATCAGATTCCAAAAATTTTGGCTGCCAAAATTGAAACCTAATCGCTCCTTCCTAATCGCGCCCTCGAACAGCATCAGATTCCGAAAATTTTGGCACAAAAATTGAAACCTAATCGCGCTCCTTTCATTGGCGCCACTGCCCAGTTCGAATTTCAATTTTCCGTGGCCTATATAAGTTGCCGACGATGGAAACGTCCAGCCAACTCTTCTGTTCTCTCCACCTGACTCCCTCTTCTTTCTCCACCTCTGATTCACGCTGGATTAGATGCCTCCATTTGACGTTGATTTGAATGATCAGCCACCTGAATCCGGCGACCTGTATCCCATAGATTGGGATGACATCGGTGAGTATGACGGGCTGGCACACCAACTTGATTACGACATGGTCTGCGACGATGGAACACAAGGTAAATCTACCAAAATCTTTGTTTTGCCTTCTGTTAGTTCCGTCCATGAATTTATTTCGGTGTTGCAGCATTTGGCGATCAAGGAGCTGAAGTTGATGCTGATGGAGTGCAGCTACCAGCCGCCCAAGCTGATGGTGTGCAAGCTGCATCAACAAATGGAGGTGCCCACGATGGTGTGCAAGCTCCAGGTATGGTGTGCTGTCGGACTGTCTACAGTACCCGTTGTAGTCTCTTTTGCATTTTGATATTCATTCATCTGTGCTGTTTCAGTAAATGGCGCTGGATATGGTGATCATGTGGCTTCAGGGGCTGCTGATGAAAATGAAGGATCAGGTAATGCCCTACATCATTCAGTAAGATGCAATAGAGTACCTGAATTTTTGAATGGCTTGTATTTCAGTTTTAGTTACTGTTTTCCTACAACTTTTAGATTCCAATGTCAAAAAGAGGAAGCACTATCCGGATGATCTAAAGATCTCCATATATTTTGACTTGTTGGCAAAAACTGATCCACCTATTCTTCGTCGTGGAGTTTCAAAATCAGTTTCTGAAAAATATGGTGTCCCTTTAAGAGTTGTACAGACCATTTGGAAAAATGGTCAGGATGGTGGACTGCGACAGGACCACTGGTCGCTCTGCCTTATTTAAGGGCAGGCTTAGCCGCTTGGAACCATCATTCGGCGCATCCCAGCTCACTTAGCCCCCTCCCTTGAGCCAACTTCTCTTCAAGCCTTCCTTGTACCACCACCCGCCAAGGATGGCAGGAGTTTGGGTTAGCAGCTACTGCCTGAACACCGAGGGTTTTTTCAAAATCCTGTATGCCACCCTGTAAAGACTCGGCGTTCGGGAGCATCCCAAGTATGAGGGTCGTGAGTACATGAGGCATGGCACGGAGCGATGTAAGGTCACCGTCTACATTGGCAAGAGTGAGGAATTTCCTGACGTCACTGAAGCCTAGAATGTGTCCGCAACCGGGTTTCACTTCGGCGACACCTACCAAGTTGTGGCCTGCAAAGCCTTGCGGCATCTCTGCCAGATCTATGAAGGGCCCATTGCTTGTACCCCCATGCGGTACTTTCCACCTTGGGACAAGAATCGACGGGTATGGAGGGCTCGCATGGAGGCCTTGCTGGGTCAGGATGCACAAGAGGACAACCCGACTGTGGTGCACCTGACCTTGTACTTGCTTGCCTTGGATGAGCAGTATGACCGGCAGACCTCGGAGATGAGGGAGTGTCTCCGCCGAGCTGAGGAAGCCGAGATCTTCTCCAGGATGCTCGAAGTGCAGCTTGCTGAAGCCCATGCCAATTTGGCAGTCGCTGAGAGTCGAGAGGCTGCCATGGCGGAAGCTGTCAAGGTGGACCAAGACCGACATGCCCAGGAGCTAGAGGACGCCTATCTTGCCACAAGGGTGAAAGTTCTTGATGGCTAGAGGGGGGTTAATAGCCTTTTAAAATATTCTACAAAGACAAGCTAAACGAGTTTATCAATATAACAAGTGGCGAGATGCGAGTTTTGCTTAGCCTATGGGGTGTTTGCAAGCCACCTAACCAATTCACAATTCTAGTATATTTGCACTCAACCGCACAAGTCAAACCGAGAAGGTAACTACAACTACAACTAGCAAGCTACACAAAGGAGTTACTCTAGCAAAGCTAACTAGCTAGCAAATATAACTAAGAAGGTAATGCAGAGTTGAGTTAGGAGAGTTTCACCGTGGGGTGAAGTATTGAGCCAACCAATATGATCAACAATGAATACCAAGATAACCGAACACCGGGATCAATCAATCACAATATGAAAGTGATGACACAAAGATTTATCCCGAGGTTCACGTGCTTGCCGGCACGCTAGTCCCTGTTGTGTCCCTCTTCACCACGTGGTTCGGTGGCTAATCGGTCACACACCGAGCCTCTCAAAAGGCGCCACAAGAACCTACCAAATGGCAAAAGGTTGTAATGACACGAGCAATTTACTAATGTTACCTTTGGCGCTTTGCTGAGGTAGGCATAAACCCCTCACAATCACCGGAGGTGGCCAAGAACAATCACCAACTCTTGCCAACGCCTCCAAGCTGCTCTAAGCCATCTAGGTGGCGGCAACCACCAAGAGAAACAAGAATCCCGCAGCAAATCAACCACCAAGTGCCAACTAGATGCAATCTCACAATGCAAATGCACTTGGATCACTCAATCTCACTTTGAATATGCAAAGAAGCAAGAGAGATGAGTGGGAGGGAGTTGCTTAGCTCAAAGTGCTCACAAGTATGTCAAATGTTTAAGAGATGTAGCCTTGAGCCGGCCAACGAGTATTTATAGACGTACCCCTTCGAAAAGAGCCGTTAGAAACTTAAACAGCCGAAATCGCGCTGACCGGACGCGCTGGTCCAACTGACCGGACGTGCCGGTCGCCCAACGACTAACTCAAGAAGCACTGACCGGACGCGTTGGTCCAACTGACCGGACGCGCTGGTCGTACAACGGCTAATTGCGAAGCAATGACCGGACGCGCTTGACGCGCAGACCAGACGCACTGCGAACGATCGGACACGCTGGTCCTGTGACTGACCGGACGCGCTGGTCAAGCCTGAGTAGCGCACAACAAAACAGTGACCGAACGCGCTGTAGAACTGACCGGACGCGACAGTGCCAGCCTCCGGTTAGAGTCCAGTAAGCTCCCTGAATGACCGGACGCGTCCGATCGACTATGACCGGATGCGCTGTGCGTCCGATCATCAAACTGAAACACGCGCAGACGCTGAACGCTGACCGGACGCGCTGGTCACACTGGAGACCGCGTCCGGTCCAGCGTCCGGTCACCTCTGTGACCTCCGTTCGCCTCCGTTTCTTTTCCGACTTCCGACGTAGTGGAAATTAGTCGTTTCAACTCCTCGAAAACGCCTGAATCCCGCCTCGCAAGCTCGGTGGGAGGGAGAGAGTACCCCAAACCCTCTCTACCGCTCAAACTCCACCGCCTTCACAAACGTACTGACACCACCAAGTGATCTCGTCATGTGTGAGTGTGTTAGCATTTTCACAATCATTTTTCGAGGCGTTATTAGTTCTATCCAAATGCATATGATTATGAAATGCACACCTAGAGGCACTTAGGAGTTCAATAGCCGCATCATTCCCCTCTTTATAGTACGGCTATCTAACCTATAATGTAACCACACCCACTAGGTGTCTTGGTTACTAAAACACAACCCTTAAGCATATACCTTTGCCTTGATCACGTAGGGTTGCGTCCAAATCCAAGTGTGGCCATCATGATCACCATGTCCATCTTGCCACCAACCTTGGAATGTACTAATCCTCATATGCTACATACAACTTAGGCATAGGATTAGTACTTAGGCATTGTCACTAATTACCAACACCAAACATAGGACTTTCAATCTCCCCCTTATTGGTAATTGATGACAACCCTTTCACAAAGATGTTATGATAAAATTTTGATTAAACCCATGTCACATTGTCCAAGTATATTACCATGTGTAAGAATTATGGACATGTGATCATGAGTTCAAATTGATAGCAATGGCTCCCCCTACATGTATGCTATATGTTTGGATTTTGGAAGCATACATGTTAGATAGGAAAGTATAGGAGCATTGACTACCAATAGGTGCTAAGTGTTTAAGATTATAGACCTTTGAAGCGTGATACCATCGGAGTAGCGATAAACACCATCTTAGCACCTTGTGTAGTTAGATACCACTTGGAAAAGCACAAACATAACTAGAAATCTCGTGAGATCAACATTATAAGCAAGGCTCTAGTACCGCTTTGAAAAACATGAAGCAAGAAAAATCTAACTACTTCCTATTCATGCTAGTATCACAATACACCATTCAAATTATACTAGCAAGTCACCACACAAACAATGTATCGGAGAAAAAGAAATGCATAACTATGCATCATACATATGAATTGCACAAAGAAATGCAACATTCATGTTTAAGAGCTTGCTCCCCCTACTTGTGTGCTCAAAGTTTTAGTTGATCCCCTTCTTTTACAATTCTCCCCTTTAGGTTTTCTCCCCCTTTGTGCTTCTCCCCTTTGAGTTCTATCTTTGTGAACAATATTTTCTCCCCCTTTGGCACCAATGACCACAAGGGACCAATTTTAGATAGAATATCATGTCGAATTATGGGGTGAGGATCAAGTTTGTGATTCAACCTAGATTGCTTGCATAAATAAAATGCTTAGGTTTGATCCAAGGGCAAGCTTCTTCACACCTCACTAGAAGGGTTATCAAGCACCAAGTTGAAGCAAATATTTAGACAAGTTTTCTAGATTAAATACTTAGGATCACAAGCTACTTAAACAAGTTATATGCTACCACTAGATCATACAAGTCATGGAAACAATAGTGGCACCATATAAACTTCAAATTCATTTGATTTTCATGAATGAGCCTAGAACATGTAAATTATGACTAGATGCACTAAACAAGTCCTTAACATAGAATGCATGACATGTCAACCAATTATACCTTGGGGCTCGAAGGAGAGGCATGTCATATATGGGGTGCATCAACTCATGTTGGAGAAGTCAAGTATGTTCAACTCATTCTTTAGCTTGTGAAATCTCTTCTCATCAAGTGGCTTGGTGAATAGATCGGCTAGTTGATCTTCGGTGCCCACACTCTCAATAGCAATGTCACCCTTTTGTTGATGATCTCTAATAAAGTGATGGTGAACATCAATATGCTTTTTTCTTTGATGTTGAACCAGATTGTTGGTTAGCTTCACGACACTTTCATTGTCACATAGCAATGGCACATTCTTGAAATTGATTCTAAAATCTTTCAATGTTGCCTTTATCCACAAGATTTGTGCACAACAACTACCCGCGGCGATGTATTTGGCTTCGGCGGTAGATAGTGCAATACTATTTTGCTTCTTGGATGACCATGAGACAAGTGATCTTCCCAACAATTGACAAGTCCCGGAAGTGCTCTTTCTCTCCACTTTGTCACCGGCATAGTCGGAATCCGAATATCCAACTAGCTCAAAGCTCGCACCTTTGGGATACCGTAATCCAACATCTTATGTATGCTTTAAGTACCTCAATATTCTCTTTGTTGCCTTCAAATGACTTTCTCTTGGTGAGGCTTGAAATCTTGCACACTTGCATACACTAAACATCACATCGGGCCTTGATGCCGTCACATAGAGTAGGCTACTAATCATTGATCTATATAGCTTTTGATCCACCATGTTGTCATTCTTGTCACTATCCAAGCTTCCACTAGTGCTCATTGGAGTAGTGATTCCTTTTGCATCTTCCATACCAAACTTCTTTAGCATATCCTTTATGTATTTGGTTTGGCTTACAAATGTTTCTTCCTTCATTTGTTTGATTTGAAGTCCAAGAAAGAAACTAAGTTCACCAATCATTGACATTTCAAATTCCTTTGCCATAATTTTCCCAAACTCATCACAATAATCTTAATTGGTTGAACCAAATATGATATCATCAACATATATTTGCAACACAAACAAGTCTTTCTCAATCTTCTTGGTGAAGAGAGTAGTATCCACTTTGCCCATGACAAATCCTTTGGATAGCAAGAAATCCCTCAATCTTTCATACCATGCTCTAGGTGCTTGTTTCAATCCATACAAAGCCTTCCTTAACTTGTATACATGATTGGGTTTCTTGTCATCTTCAAAACTGGGAGGTTGCTCCACATACACCTCCTCTTGGATGTACCCATTAAGAAATGCACTCTTCACATCCATTTGATATAGCTTGATATTGTGAGCACAAGCATAGGCAAGTAAGATCCTAATTGCTTCCAATCTTGCAACCGGGGTATAAGTTTCACCAAAGTCAAGACCCTCTATTTGTGTGTAACCTTGAGCTACTAGTCTTGCTTTGTTCCTTACTACTATCCCATCTTGATCTTGCTTGTTGCGAAAGACCCATCTTGTTCCAATGATATTGTGATCCTTAGGCCTTTCAACTAGTTCCCATACTCTATTTCTCTTAAAGTTGTTGAGCTCTTCATGCATTGCATTTACCCAATCCGGATCTCTCAATGCTCTATCAATGACCTTGGGTTCTTCCATTGACACAAAATGATGCCAATCTTGATCTAGTTTGAACTCCCCTTTGTATGTCACCAATGATGGAATCCAATGGATGGTCTCTTGCAATGTTAGTTGGTTGAAGCACTTGGACTTGATTGCTTAGATATTGATGTTGATCATGAGTTGGAGATGATGAACTAGCCACTTGTTGATTTTGTTGCACTTGAGATGATGTACTAGCTTGATTTTGCATTAGAGAACCACTAGATTGTGTAATTGGACTTTGGAGCACTTGATCTTTGTTGTCATCCACATCAATCACTTGCTTTGGCCTAATATCACCAATATCCATTTCTTTCGTAGCATTAGTCAATTGAGTTCCTCTCACATCATCCAAGTCATCTTCCTCATCTTGAGAACCATTTGTTTCATCAAACTCAACGTCATGCACTTCTTTAAGTAAACCACTAGCTAAATTCCAAACTCTATAAGCTTTGCTAGTAGTTGAGTAACCAAGTAGGAAGCCTTCATCACATTTCTTCTCAAACTTGCTCAATCTAGTGCCCTTCTTCAAGATGTAGCATTTGCAACCAAATACCCAAAAGTATGCAATGTTGGGCTTTCTTCCATTTAAGATCTCATATGGTGTCTTCTCTAGAAACTTATGGCAATAGAGGCGGTTGCTATAGAAGCAAGCCGTGTTGATTGCTTCGGCCCAAAATGAATGACTCACATTATACTCATTCAACATTGATCTTGCCATATCAATTAAGTTTCTATTCTTTCTCTCAACTAGGCCATTTGATTGAGGTGTATACTTGGCCGAGAATTGATGTTTGATTCCAAGCTCATCACAAAGCTCATCAACTCTTGTATTTCTAAACTCACTTCCATTGTCACTTCTCACTTTCTTAATTGTGGTCTCAAACTCATTTTGCACTCTCTTGATGAACTTTTTGAATATGTCAAATACATCACTCTTGTCCACAAGAAAGAATACTCATGTGTATCTAGTGAAATCATCCACAATCACAAAGCCATACTTGTTGCCACCAATGCTTGTGTATGTAGTTGGCCCAAATAGATCCATGTGCAACAACTCAAATGCCTTGGAAGTACTCATAATGCTCTTCAATGGATGAGTGTTGCTCACTTGCTTTCTGGCTTGATATGCACTACATAGCTTATCCTTCTCAAATGTGACATCCTTCAAGCCTCTAACTAAGTCATGCTTCACTAACTTGTTCAATTGCTTTATGCCAACATGACCAAGTCTTCTATGCCATAACCAACCCATACTTGATTTGGTGAGCAAGCATGTTGAAAGTTGAGTGTCACTAGCATTAAAATCAACCAAGTATAGATTCTCATATCTAAAGCCCTTGAAGATCAAATTAGAGCCATCAACACTAACTATCTCCACATCATCAACACCAAATATGCACTTGAAACCAAGATCACACAATTGAGCAACCGACAACAAGTTGAAATTGAGCTTTTCCACTAGTAGCACATTGGAGATGCTATGATCATTTGAGATTGCAATCCTTCCAAGAGCCTTTACATCACCCTTGCTATTGTCACCAAATGTGATGCTATCAATGCCACTATCATCTGATTTGAGAGAGTTGAACATCTTGAATCACCGGTCATATGTTGAGAGCACCCACTATCAAGCACCCAATGCCTTCCTCCGGCCTTGTAATTGACCTACAAAACAAATTAATGTTTCTTAGGTACCCATACTTGCTTGGGTCCTTGGAGGTTAGTCACTAAGCTCTTTGGTACCCAAATGGCCTTCTTCTTTGGACCCACAATTGGTGTACCAATAAACTTAGCATGCACACCTTTCTCACCCTTGGTAAGCACATAACAAGAATCAAAAGGAATGTAAGGTACATTAGTATTTTTCTTCTTTGGACCCACAAATGTTCTTGTTCATTTTATTGCAATTAATCTCTAGATGCTCAACTTATTTGCATCTATTGTAAAACCGACCATTGCTCTTCACAAAGCTAGGCTTGTGAGTTGCAAAGGCCGCCTTGCCCTTCTTGGGAGTATAGCCCAATCCCTCTTTGTTAAGAGAGAACATTTGGCTACCCAAGCATTTTAGCAAGCGGGCATCCCCACCTTAGGCATTGCCTAATGCACGGGTGAGATCATCCACCTCTCTCTTGAGAGTCTCATTCTCAACCACAAGTGATAAATCACTAGTAGTAAAGATAGAGTTGGTTGTGGTGGATGATGATGAGCTACATGAAGCATTAGTAGGACTAATAAATAAAGAATCATCAATAATATCACATGTTAGTCCAATGTCACAAGTGACAATCACTTGCTCCTTCTTAGCTTCCTTCATGAACTTCTCCAACTTGAGGTCCTTTTCCTTGATGAGCTCAAGTAGAGTGGAGTGGGCTTCCTTAAGCCTAGTGTGAGCAACTTTAAGGTCCTCGTGGTCTTCCTTTAGACACTCATGAGAGGCCTCTAGCTCATCAAAGGATTTCCTAAGAGCTTTGAGCTTTTGTTCAATTCCTTTGCACTCCTTACTCTTTTTGAGAGCAACAAGCTCCTCCATTAAGGCATTATTTTCATTGCTCTTGGCAATGAGCTCTTGTTCCAAGATTTTGTATTTCTTGGTTGTCCTCTTGTAGCCCTTGCTCATTTAATCTATTATGTCCAATAGATCATCCTTGGAGCAGTCCTCATCCTCCTCCTCATCACTCCTACAACCATCACTAGCACAAGAATCATCATCACTATCATCATATTTTACCTTGGTAGGCTTGGCCATAAGACATATCGATGTAGTGTCGAAGATGGATGGCTTGTTGGAGAGGGCGATGCTTACAATGGCTCGCCGTGTGGTCCTCTCATCATCACTAGAGCTTGTATCATCATCACTATCGAAGTTGTCACTATCCCAAGTGACTACATAACCACCACCCTTCTTCTTCTTGTTGAATGTGAAGCTCTTCTTTGCTTTCTTCTCCTTCTCTTTCTTATCCTTCTTGTTCTTCTTGAGCTTCAAGTCCCCATTATAAAATCTCTTATCTTCATAGGGGCAATCCGCCACTATGTGATTGGGGCTATTGCAATTATAGCAAAGCACCTCCTTTGCCTTCATGAAGTCCCTTCTCTTTCTTGCACCATAGCCTCTCTTCTTCATGAACCGACCCATCTTTTGCACTAGAAGGGCCATGATCTCATCATCAAATGGATCATCATCATTATCAACCTTGCTCTTGCCCTTGGAAGAAGAAGCCTTGAATGCGGTGGTCTTCTCTTGCTTGACCTTGATCTCCTTCTTCTTATCTTCATCTTCATCATCATCATATTGAGCATCGGTCATGATATCTCCAAGCACTTGGTTTGGATTCACCTTGTCCAAACCCTCTCTTTGGATCATCTTCCTCAAGATAGCAAACTTCTTAGGTAAATTCATCAAGAACTTATGTGAGAAGTCCTTGTCCTTGACATCTTATCCTAGGCTCTTGAGATCATTGACAATAACTTGTAGCCTATAGAACATCTCCGGTATGGACTCATCATCCTTCATCTTGAAACTTGCAAACTTATCCTTGAGCATATGGAGCTTGGCACTCTTTACCATTGAAGTGCCCTCATATGTTTCCTCTAATCTTGTCCACACTTCACTTGCCATCTCAAGATCCTTGATTTGCTCAAAGACCTTTGCATCAATCCTATTGTATAGAGTATTGAGAGCCATAGTATTGCATTAGTTGTTGATGCGGTCATTGTTGGTGAGGTTGTCGGGATCAATGATAGCATAATCATGGTGTGTCACCTCCCAAACGTTCTCATGAATAGAGTCAAGATATTGCTTCATCTTTCTTTTCCAATGATCAAAAGATGTGACACCATCAAAGAATGGAGGCTTGCCCCCGACATGGTTGAACACAACTTGAGCCATCTTACACCGAGGTTGTTAAGCCTTGCAAACGGTGACCACGGCTCCGATACCACTTGAAAGTTCTTGATGGCTAGAGGGGGGTGAATAGCCTTTTAAAATATTCTACAAAGACAAGCTAAACGAGTTTATCAATATAACAAGTAGCGAGATGCGAGTTTTGCTTAGCCTATGGGGTGTTTGCAAGCCACCTAACCAATTCACAATTCTAGTATATTTGCACTCAACCGCACAAGTCAAACCGAGAAGGTAACTACAACTACAACTAGCAAGCTACACAAAGGAGTTACTCTAGCAAAGCTAACTAGCTAGCAAATATAACTAAGAAGGTAATGCGGAGTTGAGTTAGGAGAGTTTCACCGTGGGGTGAAGTATTGAGCCAACCAATATGATCAACAATGAATACCAAGATAACCGAACACCGGGATCAATCAATCACAATATGAAAGTGATGACACGAAGATTTATCCCGAGGTTCACGTGCTTGCCGGCACGCTAGTCCCTGTTGTGTCCCTCTTCACCACGTGGTTCGGTGGCTAATCGGTCACACACCGAGCCTCTCAAAAGGCACCACAAGAACCTACCAAATGGCAAAAGGTTGCAATGACACGAGCAATTTACTAATGTTGCCTTTGGCGCTTTGCCGAGGTAGGCACAAACCCCTCACAATCACCGGAGGTGGCCAAGAACAATCACCAACTCTTGCCAATGCCTCCAAGCTGCTCCAAGCCATCTAGGAGGCGGCAACCACCAAGAGAAATAAGAATCCCGCAGCAAATGAACCACCAAGTGCCAACTAGATGCAATCTCAGAATGCAAATGCACTTGGATCACTCAATCTCACTTCGAATATGCAAAGAAGCAAGAGAGATGAGTGGGAGGGGAGTTGCTTAGCTCAAAGTGCTCACAAGTATGTCAAATGTTCAAGAGATGTAGCCTTGAGCCGGCCAACGAGTATTTATAGACGTACCCCTTCGAAAAGAGCCGTTAGAAACTTAAACAACCGAAATCGCGCTGACCGGACGCGCTGGTCCAACTGACCGGACGCGCCGGTCGCCCAACGGCTAACTCAAGAAGCACTGACCAGACGCGCTGGTCCAAATGACCGGACGCGCCGGTCGTACAACGGCTAACTGCGAAGCAACGACCGGACGCGCTTGACGTGCACACCGGACGCGCTACGAACGACCAGACGCGCTGGTCCCGTGACTGACCGGACGCGCTGGTCAAGCCTGAGCAGCGCACAACAAAACAGTGACCGGACGTGCTGTAGAACTGACCGGACGCGATAGTGCCAGCGTCCAGTTAGAGTCCAGTAAGCTCCCTGAACGACCAGACACGTCCGATCGACTATGACCGGACGCGCTGCGCGTTCGATCATCAAACTGAAACACGCGCAGACGCTGAACGCTGATCGGACACGCTGGTCACACTGGAGACCGCGTCCGGTCCAACGTCCGGTCACCTCTGTGACCTCCGTTCGCCTCCGTTTCTTTTCTGACTTCCGGCGTAGTAGAAATTAGTCGTTTCAACTCCTCGAAAACGCCTGTGATCTCATCATATGTGAGTGTGTTAGCATTTTCACAATCATTTTTCGAGGCAATATTAGTTCTACCCAAATGCATATGATTATGAAATGCACACCTAGAGGCACTTAGGAGTTCAATAGCCGCGTCATTTCCCTCTTTATAGTACGGCTATCTATCCTATAATGTAACCACACCCACTAGGTGTCTTGGTTACTAAAACACAACCCTTAAGCATATACCTTTGCCTTGATCACGTAGGGTTGCATCCAAATCCAAGTGTGGCCATCATGATCACCATGTCCATCTTGCCACCAACCTTGGAATGTACTAATCCTCATATGCTACATACAACTTAGGCATAGGATTAGTACTTAGGCATTGTCACTAATTACCAACACCAAACATAGGACTTTTAAAGGGCTAAACGTAGGACGCTCGCCACGGAAAGTCAGGAACCCTTAATTTTGGAGGGAATCCCTGTCCATCCGCTGGAGAGAAGGAGGACTAGTGTTGTTGTACCGCCAGTACCTCCACCCACGGAAGCCTCAGAGATAGAGCCTTTCGTTCCCCTCACCCAGCCACTGCTAGGAGAAGAAGCGGATCCGCAACCCAGTACAACAAGAGAGCCCCAAGAGCCCAGGAATGAAGTCGTTCGCCCCGACGAAGTGGATTAGTCATCCTAGGGGAGATGTAACCGTAGTTGGTAGTGTTTTTCATCACTGTCCTCCAGTGTTGTAACCTTTCCCTTATCCTTCGTCCGTAGTCGTTAAGGTCATCTGGTCGTAGGATGCAAGTGATGTGTCGAGTATGAGATAGTGAGTGCTTGCATGTTGGACCCTGTATGACCGTTGGAATGAGTATTTGCTTATCTGTTGTGTTGATTACGTCGAGTTGCCTTTCGGCCGTGATAGACGCGCTTAGGGTTTTTGAGATGACCGCAAGCAGGTTGCAAGAGGAACAGTTTTCAGATACAGCAAATCAGTCGCGATTGGATGTCAGAGGACACTATATCAACTAATTGTGGATGTTCCAGTAGAACACTTGAACCCCCTTGATTTAAATCTGCCTTGGGATTTATTTTCCTTGTTCCTTGATTTGAAAAGGAACCCTTGTTGCTTTAATTTCTTTGCACTACTTTTCTAATTATGTGGTCTACCTACGTCCCCATTGCTTTTCCATGAGTAAGTTGGTAATAGTTGCTTGATTAATAGCTTATGGTGTCACGACGGAATCGAGGGCCACCTATGGATCGCGACCGCATGGTTGTGCCGCTCGGCGCGCGCTGGTATCGAGGTTGTTGGTCAAGCACTTTTATCAAGTTACACCGTAGTACCGCCCTTGCTACATATATTCTCCTTGGTAAAAATATCCTTGTGTTCTAACGGGAAATCCACGATGGGTTGATGGAGTAGTGCTCTCATAATTGCGACTGAGATAGCGGGGTTTTGGAAGAAACTCGTATGTCCGGATCTCTGTCTATACGAAAGGCTAGTGCAAGCTAGATTCAAAAGGGAAAAGAAGAAAGAGAAGAGCGACAAGGAAAGGATAGCCATCATTGGTCTGGAGTTTTTGGATCACCTGACTTGACATTGTCCCTGTGACCTAGTTGACCACGCTATGCACGCCGGGTCGCTATCGTTGTGTGTCCTGCGGAAGCCGTCGGTGGCGGGGCCCACGTGAGTCATGCTCGTGTGGCCACAGCGTGGCCCCGCACTCCCCTCGCCCCCTCGCACAGTATGTCCCTCTTTCCCTGGCACACATGTCAGCTCTTGATTTTTACCCTCGTCCCCGTACCGGACCCCCCCTTCTCGTTTCTTTTCTTGCCGGCACCGTCGCTCGTGCACCCCCTTGCCGAACGAACCCCATCCCGTCCTTTCTCCTTTCCCCCACTCAAGCTTGCACAGGGGGCGCACCGTGGCGACGTTGTTCCCCACCTAGTGACCCACTGGTGATTCGCCTCCACGCCACCCCCACTACCGGTGCGCTGCACCACCTTCTCCGTTCACCAGCTATAAGTGCCACCTTGTTTGCCTCTCCTCCATTTCCACCTCTAGATCTGAAGTAGTTGGAGGCCGAGCTTCGAGATTCAGCCGTTGCTTGCAGATCTAGGGCCGCCAGTCAGAGGTGATGGTGTAACTCGAGAAGAAGGGATCTGGTTTCTATCGAAGAAGTTCAAGTTCTTCTCGAGCTAGTTAGGTTTTAGGGTTCGCGATGTTTGAGTTCTCAGTCTCTTGTTTCTGGATCTGCTGGGTATATGCCATGTTCTGGATAATCGTTTTCCTTTTGCTCTTCCACTGTCCCCGTCTTCGTCGTTTTCTAGAGAGGTTGTGAGTTGTATCAGTTTGTTCTTAGCCGTGATGCCGCTAGGTCCTTGAGTGTTGTAGTTTTGAAGTCGTCTAATCTCCATTGTAATTTTGGATCTAAGAAGGGAAATCGTGTTTTCCCGTTTCAGAGTCTCGCCCTGAATCTCGAGACAAGATTCTTTTAAGGGGGGTTGGTTGTAACACCCCTGGTGTTACGATCTCACTTAACCGCAGGATTAAGGATGGAGAGAAATTACGGCAATGAGTTCCTTGGATTTTTAGATTTACAAGTCACTTGAATTGATAAACAAATATTATGCGACTCACGCTTATGATTGAGAGAAATCAAATAAATATATAAGTCAATTTACTCAGTACAATTTAATAAACAAATAAAAGTATATAGAGAGGTATACACTCACGTATTTCGTCTTGATAAGCATGTCGCTATATTAATTGAAGTAGTGTACAAACCTTTTTCTTCGGAGTGTATCTCTATAGATAAGTATACGTTTAAACATACAATAAATATATGCATGAGTGTAGGAATATTAGTGATAAAGAAATAATGACATATTTGTAACTACATAAGTATTTGTACATTTTGGTAAAAGAAAAATAAAGAAAGTGGTAAAGCACACACACGCCACACACGTACATAATGCACTCCTGGCCGTCTGCGCGTAAGCTGCCGCTGCCTGGCTGATCATGGCCGACGTGGTGCCGTCTCGGCCGCTCATCCCACCATCTTGCCTTGCCTTGCTGCTTGTGCCGTGGAACCACTGAGTCCTATCTCCCTCTTCATCGCACGTGAGCAAGTACCAAGTACTAGCAGCAGCTCCCAACAGCAGAGCGAAGCACGCACAGGCGCACAGCAACCGCAGTAATCACATACAGATAGGGAGCAGCGTGTTGCTGAGCGTGCGTGCCGACCGGCCACTGCCTTCGCTAGACGCCACCGCCCATCGTCCTACTACCACTGTGAGCGCAGCAACGCCATTCATGGCATGCCACCGAGCGTTGACACAGCTCTGCCATGGCCATGCCGAGGCGCGGGGCGCCTAGCTAAGCGGCTGAGCCTGCCAACCGAGCTCGTCTCTTACTACCTATAGAAGAGCCGCTGCTCACCTCTCGTCCACCATGCCAAACTCACTGAGCCACCCAACTATGCAGCCACCCCCTCCTCGCTCATCTTCTTCCTCCTCTGTTCTTGCACGGAGACAACCGAGCCTCGTCGATCCCCGACGCCCGGCCATCTCCTTCCGAATCCTTCGACGGTGAGCACCTACAGACCTTCCTCCACCCTCCCCAAGCTATGCCTTGACTTCTCCCTGCATGTGCCGGGCCCTCCCGAGCTTTAGCTGTGCGTCCATGGAGGACCGAAGCTGATGACGTTGAGCGCTTCGTGCTCTCGTCCGTAGCCCTCTGTCTCCTCTGATATTTTTTCCCTTTCGGCCTCGAGCTACCCAGCACCACCACCGCCGCGCCCTGCAGCATGCCACCGCAGCAGCCTTCTTCGTGCTGCTCGCCCTCAATACGCTGCTCGCGGGCCGTTTCGGTTGCTGGGCCGGGATGGCCGCTGCTGGCCTTTTCTTTTTTCTTAAGCTTTTCTAATTAGTTTCTGAAGTAAATTTGTAAGATTAAAATAGAATTGTGTAGAAGTCCAAAAATGGTGAAACCAATTTTGTTAGGCTCCTAAAATTAGGATCTATCTGTTAGTATGTTTTAACCACATAGTTGCATAATATTTTTAGGAGTTCGCTAATTAATTCAAAATGCTTAATATTATTAAAATATAAACTTGTGGAACATTTTGTGAAGAAATGGGGATAGTGTTGGCTTTGAAAATTTTATAGTAAATCCTCAATATTAGTAGCTGCTCACGGTAACTTTTGTGGATCCATACTAATTAATGTGTTAGGGTAGCTAATGAACCTTAATTAGAATATATGCGTTTAATCGATAAAATGATAAACCGACACCTCGGTCTGTATGACAAAGTAAGGTTGAAAAATAATGTCTCATCCGATATCGTGGGTGCGTAGTCGAGTACGTTAACCATCCGCGCTCGCTCGTTAGCTTGGGAGACGTAGTCATACTTTTGAGCGTTGCTTTTGCCATCGAGTATTCCCGTCTCTGCATTGCATTCATGAATCTCATTATAGGGACGGCGATGGATCGTGGAGTCGACAGGAGTAACAGAAAAGATGGCGCCTTGATGATCATGTCGTCATGATGAAATGCTAACTTTGGTTATATTCTACCTAGGCAAGTCCCAGTGCATAACCCCTATTATTCTGCACTTTAATTTATGCTTGTGCATTAAGTTTAAAGGAGTTGAATAAAACCCACTTGCATATAAATATCATGATCCCATGGGTCTTACTAGCATGTCAGGATCGTGTAGATTGCTATGCTATAGGACTCCGGTAGAAGTCGAGTGATTTCCTGTCACTCGCGAGAGATAGGAATTATAATATTGTTACTATTATCATGCCACTATCACATGGAATATAAATGTACATGGATAATTGGAGACCGGGCGGAACGGATTGGATGGACTTGGACCTGGTTAGGCAACAGAGCGGGGCTCTGGTTGCATTTGTTCTGCCTGTGTCAATTAAGGACCGTTCGTTGCATTGGACCCTGGTCAAGTCACAGATCTCCTTATCCCGAGCATATACTAGCGGATAGGGGCTAGGGAGACTTGTTACTCTCTTGTCATGGGCTTTGGCTCTTTCCGGACCGACTGATTGGAGACGAGGATAGGTGGAGGTCTTAGCACCGTATTGAGGCCGGGCCTCAAGTACGGGAGCTAGGAGTCCAAGTTTGGACGGGGACCTAGAAACCCGTGACAGGAGGGGAACGGGTTGGTCTTGCTTGTGCCTAGGGTACAAGCGAGGCGTGTGTTTTTCAGGGTACCCAGCTGGGCATATTGATTCGTGAATTGCCATTTCTACATGACTGTACGTCTTGACTACGCTCTGGCTTCGTAGTAAGAACTGACAGTTAAAAGATGAAGAAATGGTTCTGGTTGCTCAACCCTGCTTGATTTTAAACTAGGTGCTTACATAGAAGGTTGGATAAGAAATGAAATACGGCTATTAAAAGTAAGAAACTAAGGACACACTCTTAGTGCTGCTTCTCGCAAATAAGAAACCCCTGAAAGGATCAAGATGCCCAAGAGGGGAGGTGAATTGGGCTTTTCTAAAAAATAATTGCAAGAATTAAATCCTACAAGCCAAACTTCACCCCTAGTGCCTACTTGTGTTCCTTGTGATTCTACCGATAAAAGTTTTGCACCCTAAGTTCCAATCCTAGACTAGTAGTGCAATTCTAGGAAAGTAAACAAGCAATGAAAGTAATGCAAGAAAGTAAATGCTTGAAAGTAGGGAATAGGAACACAACGATGTTTTGCCGAGGTATCGGAGAGTCGCGACTCCCCACTAGTCCTCGTTGGAGCACCCGCGCAAGGATGTAGCTCCCCCTTGATCCGCGCAAGGATCAAGTGCTCTCTACGGGTTGATTCTTCGACACTCCGTTGTGGCGAATCACCCAAAACCGCTCACAACTTGAGTTGGGTCACCCACAATCTCGTCGGATGATCACCGAACTCCCAATCACCACCAAACCGTCTAGGTGATGGCGATCACCAAGAGTAACAAGCTAGAACTCTCACTTAACCACAACAAGCCTAATGAGAAGATGGATACACACTTGCTTGACTCTTGTCACTAGAGAGGATTCTCAAACTTTGATTCGCAAATCACTATCCTCACTAGGGCTCTTGCACTCCCTTGCACTTCAAAGATGTTTCTTAGCTAAACAAATGAGCAAGAGACCTCTAAAAGAGGTGGAGGGGTTGTATTTATAGACCCCTCAAACAAATCCAACCGTTACCTTTCGAAACAGCCAGACGCGCACTGACTGGACGCTCCTGTCGATATGACCGGATGCGCCAGTCAGTTGTAACGGTCGAATAACGGAAACCTGTGCTTAGTGACCGGACACGCCGATCTGTGGTGACTGGACGCGCCGATCTGAGATGACCGGACGCGCCGATCAGGGATGATCGGACGCGTCCGATCATGCAAGAGCTCTCTGGAAATCTGACCTGACGCAACACCGTGTCCGATCATAGGTGACTGGACGCGTTAGGTCACCACGGGACCTTACTGGAACATGACCAGACGCACGACCGCGTCCGATCATAGGTGACCGGACGCGTCAGGTCTCCACGGGACCTTACTGGAACATGATCGGACGCGCCGGTCTTTTTCACAGTCGCGTCCGATCTTGCTGTTTACCCTCTGGAACACGTGTCAGCCTGACCACCGCGTCCGGTCCTCTCAAGGACCGCGTCCGATCAGTCAGCTGAAAAACACAGTGAAGATTTAGTACTGACCGGACGCGTCCGATCATGACCAGGACCGTGTCCGGTCATAGGTAAACGGCTCAAACGTATTCTAAACGCGATGCAACTTGAACCAAGTTGCTTCTAACTGAACTCTAAGCTTTTCTCGAGCTACCTAGTGCTAAGTTTGACAAGTGTGCACCACACCTAAACACAAGACTCACCTAGGTCAAGCTACTCGCTCATGCCCCTCTTTATAGTACGGTCAAAGGAAGAAACAAAAATCCTAACGACTATTCCAGATGTATCTCAACACCTTGACATCCGGAACTAACCGTCCTTAATCTTATCGTTGATCCTTTGAAAACCGAAACGATTTCCATCAAGGGACATGAATACCATATTGTCCAAAGCAGTTATCATCTCCATGACCTAACTTACCAATGTTTCTGCAAAACATACGTTAGTCATGGTAATTATGTGTTGTCATTAATTGCCAAAATCAACACCGGGGCCTAAATGCTTTCAATCTCCCCCTTTTTGGTGATTGATGACAACACTTAGATTCAGAAGATATGATTTGAGGTTTTGGATCATGCTTGGTTCACATAATCATAAAGCTGTAAGCACAAGGGGTTAGTCAATGCTTATGTGTTCCAAGCCAACTAAGTGTACTCATAAGATAAGACATGAAGAGTTAGTACACATAAATCATAGCTCATATGAAATTGGAGTAAGGCACGGAGGCACAACCTTATGAGCTATAAACAAACAAGTGACATGATTTAAAAACTGTGATAAGATAAACCATAAAGACTCAAGGTATCTCATAAGATCACATGTCACACGAATGCAATTACTGTTGAAAGGATCAAGATGCCCAAGAGGGGGGGTGAATTGGGCTTTTCTAAAAATTAAATGCAAGAAATAAATCCTACAAGCCGGAATTCACCCCTAGTGTCTACTTGTGTTCCTAGAGAGTCTACCGATACAAAGTTTTGCACCCTAGTTTCCAATCCTAGTCTAGCATGGCAAGTCTAGGAATGTAAACAAGCAATGTAAGTAAATACGAGAATGTAAATGCTTGAATGTAAAGGGGCAAGGAACACGACGATGTTTTTCCGAGGTATCGGAGAGTCGCCACTCCCCACTAGTCCTCGTTGGAGCACCCGCGCAAGGGTGTAGCTCCCCCTTGATCTGCGCAAGGATCAAGTGCTCTCTACGGGTTGATTCTTTGACACTCCGTCGCGGTGAATCACCCACAACCGCTCACAAGATGAGTTGAGTCATCCACAAGCTCCGCCGGATGATCACCAAACTCCCAATCACCACCAAGCTGTCTAGGTGATGGCGATTACCAAGAGTAACAAGCTAGAACTCTCACTTGACCACTACGAGCCCAAATGAGAAAGTGGATGCACACTTGCTACTCTCTAATCGCTAGTGAGGAACTCTCAAGCTTTGATTCTCAAATCTCTATCCTCACTAGTGCTCTTGCACTACCTTGCACTCCAAAGGTGTTTATCAGCTGATCAAATCAGCAAGAGACCTCTAAAAGAGGTGGTGGGGATGTATTTATACACCCCACAGACAAAACGAACCGTTACCTGCTGACTCAGCAAAACTCGAGATGACCGGACGCGCCGGTCGTACTGACCGGACGCGCCGGTCGCTCGTAACGGTCGAAAACCAAAAAACACCTAAGTGACCGGATGCACCGGTCAGGGGTGACCGGACGCGTCCGATCGTGCAGGGAGCATACTGTACTCGCACCGGACGCGCGACCGCGTCCGATCGGTGATGACCGGACGCGTCCGGTCGTCTCTGGACCTTACTGGACTATGACCGGACGCGCCGATCACACCCAGGTCGCGTCCGATCGGGTGTTTCCCTCAAGAGACACGTGTTGACTTCTGACCACCGCGTCCGGTCCTCGCGAGGACCGCGTCCGATGTTCAGAGCTAAAACCCTAGCTGCGGAACTGAACTGACCGGACGCGTCCGGTCATGCCGAGGACCGCGTCCGGTCATGGGAAAACAACCCGAAACACTCCGAAACGCATCACAACTTGAACCAAGTTGCTTCCAACTGAACTTTGAGCTATTCTAGAGCTGCCTAGCGCCAAGTTTAACAAGTGTGCACTACACCTAAACATAGGACTCGCCTAGGTCAAGCTACCCGCTCATGCCCCCCTTTATAGTACGGCCAAAAGAGAAAAACGAAGATCCTAACGACTATTCCAAATGTCTCTCAACACCTCGACATCTGGAACTAACCGTCCTTAATCTTGATGTCACTCTTTTGAAAACCAAAACGATTTCCATCAAGGGGCATGAATACCATGGTGCCCAAAGCAGTTAAAACCTCCATGACCTAACTTACCAAAGTTTCTGCAAAACACACGTTAGTCATGGTAATAAAGCGTTGTCATCAATTGCCGAAACCAAATCTCGGGGCCTAGATGCTTTCAATCTCCCCCTTTTTGGTGATTGATGACAACACTAAGATATAAAAGATTGGAGTTGAGGTTTTTGAGCATGCATGGTTCACATAAGCAAAAAGCAATAAGCATAGAAGGGTTTGGAATTGCTTATGTGTCCCAAGCCAAAAGAGTGTACTCATAAGATAAGACAAAAGGCGTTAGTACACAAACAGATATAGCTCATAAGAAATCAGAGTAAGGCACGGAAGCACAACCTTAGAGCTATAACTAACAACGGTGACAAGAGATAATAATGACAGGATAAAACATTAAGACTTAAGGTTTATCTCACAATGACATGTCACACGAATGCAATGACTAAAAAGTAAACATGATGCATGAATGTAGCACACAGGAAAAAAAACAAAAACCCTCTCTCAAAACTCCCCCTGAAACTACTCTCTCTCCCCCTTTGGCATCAAGCGCCAAAAAAACTAAGCTAAGGATCTGATGGGGGGACAGACGGAGTCGTGTCGAGTGCCGAGGTGCGCGGAGTAATCATGAAGTGTAGAGAATCGCCCTCGGAATCTGAGCTATCTGGCTGACCCTCTGAAGAAGCATGTGGCTGTGTAACTGTCTGGGTCTGAACGACAGGAACAGGTACTGTCGTAGTAGCAATAATAGGATCCGTCTGAGTGACCTGAGCCTGTAGCAAGCCAATAGCAGGAGGATCTGTGGAGGCAACTGACGAAGGTAGAGTCTCTGTAGTACCAGTCCCTGTCACTGGAGGAATAGCTGCCTCTGAAGCTGACAACCCTGAAGAAGTAGCAAATTTAGTGTGCGAGGGCGTCGGCTGACCAGTCAACTCGCTGTAGGTTGCACTGAAATCACCGAAAGGTGTGCCTATCAGGAGGTGAGGGCGAGGCTGGTCTGATGGTGTAAACCCCGTATGAATAGGCGTGAAGCTCGGGGACTGGAAAGACTGGGGAACCTGCTGCTGTGGAGATGTGAACTGGAAACCCGGCTGTCCCTGACTCGATGGATCAGTAGATGGTAAAGCAGAAGTTAGGACGGAAGCAGGCGGAGGAACCCCAACAGTGACTAGGTGGCGCAGGAGGTCCAAGTACTGCTGCTGACTAGCTGCAGTCTGTCGCTGAATCTTGTACTGCTGTCGCTGCATTTCGACCTGCTGCCTCTGGATCTCAAGCTGCTGACGCTGAAACTCGTCCTGACGAGCCTGAATCTGTGCAAGTGCTGCAGCTGTGTCCTGAGCCTGTCGCTGTATTTGCTATTGCTGTTGCTCCTGTGCCTGGGTCAACCTCTCATGTATTGCCACCATGGCTGGGTCTGTGCGGGAGGCTAAACCAGAGCCACCGGCCTCGTGGTCGTGAGACCGAGGAGACCGGTACCTGGGGATGGGCTGGTAGTCCTCATCAGTGCTGTCAGATGTCCCATCCTCAGGAAGATCAGCAGGCTGAGCGTCAAGATCTGCAAGCTCTGCCTCTGCAAGCTCATCAACTGTGGCGTCCTGCTCAGCTGCTGTCTCAGGAACCTCAGGTCGCACACGCTGTCCTGGCACTGGGGCCTGATCTCTGGTGACTGACGCCCAAAGCTGACGGATATCATACTCAGGAAAAGCAGTGGTAGTATCTGATATCTCAGCTCGGATCTCTGCTGGTAACTGGATGGATGATCTAATAATGAAGCAGATCCAGTGTGCATAGGGCAGCTGACGATTACCCTTGAAGCCCTCAGCTATGGTGTCCTCCATTTCACTAAGTATGAGATCCCAAATGTCAAACTGAGTCTATGAGAGGAGGTGGTGAACAACCCATAGCTGCATCCGAGTCAGTCCCTCTCTATAGCCAAGTCTAGGAAGTAGAGTGCGTCTGACTATAGCATCCAAAACCCTAGCAAGTGGTGTCAAACTGGCGGGCGTGCGTCGAGACCCTTCGCCAAAAGGCTCACGGAAGCAGGGTCGAACCAGGTCTGTAGGTGGCACTGCACCGCCATGAGGGCGTCTCGGTGGAGGAGTCTGACCAAAGCACAGCTGATGTATCTTCGTGTTGAAGCTGGGAGTCTGAGAATCTCCCGCACTCTGTGCTGTATAGGCGGTGATCGCGGCCTCGGAATGCAAAGTGAATGAAATCATGGGCAGGATCAATCCATAGTGAAGCATAAAACTCTCTGACCCATGTGCCGCAGTATGCACCTGTCCGTCCAAGAAGATCTGACAAACCTGGCAGAAAGGACAGGTGCGGACGTAGCTGCTCTCCCACAACCTCAACTAGTGACTCAAGTCGACAGACCCTCTATGGTCAGAAAGCAATACCGCTGTCAACTAGAGCTCTGTAGAAATCCTCCTGAGTGGGGTATAGAATCCTTCTGAAGCTCTGGGATCCCTCACAGGCGGAAACCACCGACTGACCTCCACGAACCTCAACCCTGCACCTGACGTGCTGTAGCACCCCTCAAGTCAAAGTGCTCGACGGGGGTGAAACCTCTAGCTCTGGAGGAGGAACGTGCTCCACGACGCTGGCCCTCTGGCCTAGGAGACCTGAGTACGACGCGTGTGGAGCGGCGACGTGGTGGAGACTGAGCTGGCTGCTCCTCTGTGTTCTCTGTAGCCTCTGGAGCCTCGGAGCCTCTGGAGGTGGATCAACTGACATACTCTCTGCAGCTCCAGTACCCTCAGTACCTCAGTGGCCTCTGTGCCGAGCTGTCGACCTTCAAGATGAAAGCGACGCTCGCCTATGCGTATGCCACTGCTCCTGCCACCTCTCTCTGCCTGCTCTGCTGCATCTGCCACGGCTGAGCAATCTCTGCTCTGTGAGTGTCTTCTTCTTCTTTCTGGCCAAGACCTGACACGCTTCCCACGTGCAATCTCAGACCGACGAGGAGGATGTCGTCCCCGTCACAGGAGCACCACCGGCGTTCTTGCAACGCACCATGCTGACAAACTGACTGAAAAGCCTCTGAAAGATGGATGAACTGTCACT
>CM036153.1:120623931-120735487 GCA_020631735.1 Saccharum officinarum
ATGTTGAGAGCACCCACTATCAAGCACCCAATGCCTTCCCCGGCCTTGTAATTGACCTACAAAACAAATTAATGTTTCTTAGGTACCCATACTTGCTTGGGTCCTTGGAGGTTAGTCACTAAGCTCTTTGGTACCCAAATGACCTTCTTCTTTGGACCCACAATTGGTGTACCAATAAACTTAGCATGCACACCTTTCTCACCCTTGGTAAGCACATAACAAGAATCAAAAGGAATGTAAGGTACATTAGTATTTTTCTTCTTTGGACCCACAAATGTTCTTGTTTATTTTATTGCAATTAATCTCTAGATGCTCAACTTATTTGCATCTATTGTAAAACCGACCATTGCTCTTCACAAAGCTAGGCTTGTGAGTTGCAAAGGCCGCCTTGCCCTTCTTGGGAGTATAGCCCAATCCCTCTTTGTTAAGAGAGAACATTTGGCTACCAAGCATTTTAGCAAGCGGGCATCCCCACCTTAGGCATTGCCTAATGCACGGGTGAGATCATCCACCTCTCTCTTGAGAGTCTCATTCTCAACCACAAGTGATAAATCACTAGTAGTAAAGATAGAGTTGGTTGTGGTGGATGATGATGAGCTACATGAAGCATTAGTAGGACTAATAAATAAAGAATCATCAATAATATCACATGTTAGTCCAATGTCACAAGTGACAATCACTTGCTCCTTCTTAGCTTCCTTCATGAACTTCTCCAACTTGAGGTCCTTTTCCTTGATGAGCTCAAGTAGAGTGGAGTGGGCTTCCTTAAGCCTAGTGTGAGCAACTTCAAGGTCCTCGTGGTCTTCCTTTAGACACTCACGAGAGGCCTCTAGCTCATCAAAGGATTTTCTAAGAGCTTTGAGCTTTTGTTCAATTCCTTTGCACTCCTTACTCTTTTTGAGAGCAACAAGCTCCTCCATTAAGGCATTATTTTCATTGCTCTTGGCAATGAGCTCTTGTTCCAAGATTTTGTATTTCTTGGTTGTCCTCTTGTAGCCCTTGCTCATTTAATCTATTATGTCCAATAGATCATCCTTGGAGTAGTCCTCATCCTCCTCCTCATCACTCCTACAACCATCACTAGCACAAGAATCATCATCACTATCATCATATTTTACCTTGGTAGGCTTGGCCATAAGACATATCGATGTAGTGTCGAAGATGGATGGCTTGTTGGAGAGGGCGATGCTTGCAATGGCTCGCCGTGTGGTCCTCTCATCATCACTAGAGCTTGTATCATCATCACTATCGAAGTTGTCACTATCCCAAGTGACTACATAACCACCACCCTTCTTCTTCTTGTTGAATGTGAAGCTCTTCTTTGCTTTCTTCTCCTTCTCTTTCTTATCCTTCTTGTTCTTCTTGAGCTTCAAGTCCCCATTATAAAATCTCTTATCTTCATAGGGGCAATCCGCCACTATGTGATTGGGGCTATTGCAATTATAGCAAAGCACCTCCTTTGCCTTCATGAAGTCCCTTCTCTTTCTTGCACCATAGCCTCTCTTCTTCATGAACCGACCCATCTTTTGCACTAGAAGGGCCATGATCTCATCATCAAATGGATCATCATCATTATCAACCTTGCTCTTGCCCTTGGAAGAAGAAGCCTTGAATGCGGTGGTCTTCTCTTGCTTGACCTTGATCTCCTTCTTCTTATCTTCATCTTCATCATCATCATATTGAGCATCGGTCATGATATCTCCAAGCACTTGGTTTGGAGTCACCTTGTCCAAACCCTCTCTTTGGATCATCTTCCTCAAGATAGCAAACTTCTTAGGTAAATTCATCAAGAACTTATGTGAGAAGTCCTTGTCCTTGACATATTATCCTAGGCTCTTGAGATCATTGACAATAACTTGTAGCCTATAGAACATCTCCGGTATGGACTCATCATCCTTCATCTTGAAACTTGCAAACTTATCCTTGAGCATATGGAGCTTGGCACTCTTTACCATTGAAGTGCCCTCATATGTTTCCTCTAATCTTGTCCACACTTCACTTGCCATCTCAAGATCCTTGATTTGCTCAAAGACCTTTGCATCAATCCTATTGTATAGAGTATTGAGAGCCATAGTATTGCATTAGTTGTTGATGCGGTCATTGTTGGTGAGGTTGTCGGGATCAATGATAGCATAATCATGGTGTGTCACCTCCCAAACGTTCTCATGAATAGAGCCAAGATATTGCTTCATCTTTCTTTTCCAATGATCAAAAGATGTGACACCATCAAAGAATGGAGGCTTGCCCCCGACATGGTTGAACACAACTTGAGCCATCTTACACCGAGGTTGTTAAGCCTTGCAAACGGTGACCACGGCTCCGATACCACTTGAAAGTTCTTGATGGCTAGAGGGGGGTGAATAGCCTTTTAAAATATTCTACAAAGACAAGCTAAACGAGTTTATCAATATAACAAGTAGCGAGATGCGAGTTTTGCTTAGCCTATGGGGTGTTTGCAAGCCACCTAACCAATTCACAATTCTAGTATATTTGCACTCAACCGCACAAGTCAAACCGAGAAGGTAACTACAACTACAACTAGCAAGCTACACAAAGGAGTTACTCTAGCAAAGCTAACTAGCTAGCAAATATAACTAAGAAGGTAATGCGGAGTTGAGTTAGGAGAGTTTCACCGTGGGGTGAAGTATTGAGCCAACCAATATGATCAACAATGAATACCAAGATAACCGAACACCGGGATCAATCAATCACAATATGAAAGTGATGACACGAAGATTTATCCCGAGGTTCACGTGCTTGCCGGCACGCTAGTCCCTGTTGTGTCCCTCTTCACCACGTGGTTCGGTGGCTAATCGGTCACACACCGAGCCTCTCAAAAGGCACCACAAGAACCTACCAAATGGCAAAAGGTTGCAATGACACGAGCAATTTACTAATGTTGCCTTTGGCGCTTTGCCGAGGTAGGCACAAACCCCTCACAATCACCGGAGGTGGCCAAGAACAATCACCAACTCTTGCCAATGCCTCCAAGCTGCTCCAAGCCATCTAGGAGGCGGCAACCACCAAGAGAAATAAGAATCCCGCAGCAAATGAACCACCAAGTGCCAACTAGATGCAATCTCAGAATGCAAATGCACTTGGATCACTCAATCTCACTTCGAATATGCAAAGAAGCAAGAGAGATGAGTGGGAGGGGAGTTGCTTAGCTCAAAGTGCTCACAAGTATGTCAAATGTTCAAGAGATGTAGCCTTGAGCCGGCCAACGAGTATTTATAGACGTACCCCTTCGAAAAGAGCCGTTAGAAACTTAAACAACCGAAATCGCGCTGACCGGACGCGCTGGTCCAACTGACCGGACGCGCCGGTCGCCCAACGGCTAACTCAAGAAGCACTGACCAGACGCGCTGGTCCAAATGACCGGACGCGCCGGTCGTACAACGGCTAACTGCGAAGCAACGACCGGACGCGCTTGACGCGCACACCGGACGCGCTACGAACGACCAGACGCGCTGGTCCCATGACTGACCGGACGCGCTGGTCAAGCCTGAGCAGCGCACAACAAAACAGTGACCGAACGTGCTGTAGAACTGACCGGACGCGATAGTGCCAGCGTCCGGTTAGAGTCCAGTAAGCTCCCTGAACGACCAGACACGTCCGATCGACTATGACCGGACGCGCTGCGCGTTCGATCATCAAACTGAAACACGCGCAGACGCTGAACGCTGATCGGACGCGCTGGTCACACTGGAGACCGCGTCCGGTCCAACGTCCGGTCACCTCTGTGACCTCCGTTCGCCTCCGTTTCTTTTCTGAATTCCGGCATAGTAGAAATTAGTCATTTCAACTCCTCGAAAACGCCTGAATCCCGCCTCGCAAGCTCGGCGGGAGGGAGAGAGGACCCTAAACCCTCTCTACCGCTCAAACACCACCGCCTTCGTAAACGTGCTAACACCACCAAGTGATCTCATCATATGTGAGTGTGTTAGCATTTTCACAATCATTTTTCGAGGCGATATTAGTTCTACCCAAATGCATATGATTATGAAATGCACACCTAGAGGCACTTAGGAGTTCAATAGCCGCGTCATTTCCCTCTTTATAGTACGGCTATCTATCCTATAATGTAACCACACCCACTAGGTGTCATGGTTACTAAAACACAACCCTTAAGCATATACCTTTGCCTTGATCACGTAGGGTTGCATCCAAATCCAAGTGTGGCCATCATGATCACCATGTCCATCTTGCCACCAACCTTGGAATGTACTAATCCTCATATGCTACATACAACTTAGGCATAGGATTAGTACTTAGGCATTGTCACTAATTACCAACACCAAACATAGGACTTTTAAAGGGCCAAACGTAGGACGCTCGCCACGGAAAGTCAGGAACCCTTAATTTTGGAGGGAATCCCTGTCCATCCGCTGGAGAGAAGGAGGACTGGTGTTGTTGTACCGCCAGTACCTCCACCCACGGAAGCCTCAGAGATAGAGCCTTTCGTTCCCCTCACCCAGCCACTGCTAGGAGAAGGAGCGGATCCGCAACCCAGTACAACAAGAGAGCCCCAAGAGCCCAGGAATGAAGTCGTTCGCCCCGACGAAGTGGATTAGTCATCCTAGGGGAGATGTAACCGTAGTTGGTAGTGTTTTTCATCACTGTCCTCCAGTGTTGTAACCTTTCCCTTATCCTTCGTCCGTAGTCGTTAAGGTCATCTGGTCGTAGGATGCAAGTGATGTGTCGAGTATGAGATAGTGAGTGCTTGCATGTTGGACCCTGTATGACCGTTGGAATGAGTATTTGCTTATCTGTTGTGTTGATTACGTCGAGTTGCCTTTCGGCCGTGATAGACGCGCTTAGGGTTTTTGAGATGACCGCAAGCAGGTTGCAAGAGGAACAGTTTTCAGATACAGCAAATCAGTCGCGATTGGATGTCAGAGGACACTATATCAACTAATTGTGGATGTTCCAGTAGAACACTTGAACCCCTTGATTTAAATCTGCCTTGGGATTTATTTTCCTTGTTCCTTGATTTGAAAAGGAACCCTTGTTGCTTTAATTTCTTTGCACTACTTTTCTAATTATGTGGTCTACCTACGTCCCCATTGCTTTTCCATGAGTAAGTTGGTAATAGTTGCTTGATTAATAGCTTATGGTGTCGCGACGGAACCGAGGGCCACCTATGGATCGCGACCGCATGGTTGTGCCGCTCGGCGCGCGCTGGTATCGAGGTTGTTGGTCAAGCACTTTTATCAAGTTACACCGTAGTACCGCCCTTGCTACATATATTCTCCTTGGTAAAAATATCCTTGTGTTCTAACGGGAAATCCACGATGGGTTGATGGAGTAGTGCTCTCATAATTGCGACTGAGATAGCGGGGTTTTGGAAGAAACTCGTATGTCCGGATCTCGGTCTATACGAAAGGCTAGTGCAAGCTAGATTCAAAAGGGAAAAGAAGAAAGAGAAGAGCGACAAGGAAAGGATAGCCATCATTGGTCTGGAGTTTTTGGAACACCTGACTTGACATTGTCCCTGTGACCTAGTTGACCACGCTATGCACGCCGGGTCGCTATCGTTGCGTGTCCTACGGAAGCCATCGGTGGCGGGGCCCACGTGAGTCATGCTCGTGTGGCCGCAGCGTGGCCCCGCACTCCCCTCGCCCCCTCGCACAGTATGTCCCTCTTTCCCTGGCACACATGTCGGCTCTTGATTTTCGCCCTCGTCCCCGTACCGGACCCCCCTTCTCGTTTCTTTTCTTGCCGGCACCGTCGCTCGTGCACCCCCTTGCCGAACGAACCCCATCCCGTCCTTTCTCCTTTCCCCCACTCAAGCTTGCACAGGGGGCGCACCGTGGTGACGTTGTTCCCCACCTAGTGACCCACTGGTGATTCGCCTCCACGCCACCCCCACTACCGGTGCGCTGCACCACCTTCTCTGTTCACCAGCTATAAGTGCCACCTTGTTTGCCTCTCCTCCATTTCCACCTCTAGATCTAAAGTAGTTGGAGGCCGAGCTTCGAGATTCAGCCGTTGCTTGCAGATCTAGGGCCGCCAGTCAGAGGTGATGGTGTAACTCGAGAAGAAGGGATCTGGTTTCTATCAAAGAAGTTCAAGTTCTTCTCGAGCTAGTTAGGTTTTAGGGTTCGCGATGTTTGAGTTCTCAGTCTCTTGTTTCTAGATCTGCTGGGTATACGCCATGTTCTGGATAATCGTTTTCCTTTTGCTCTTCCACTGTCCCCGTCATCGTCGTTTTCTAGAGAGGTTGTGAGTTGTATCAGTTTGTTCTTAGCCGTGATGCCGCTAGGTCCTTGAGTGTTGTAGTTTTGAAGTCGTCTAATCTCCCTTGTAATTTTGGATCTAAGAAGGGAAATCGTGTTTTCCCGTTTCAGAGTCTCGCCCTGAATCTCGAGACAAGATTCTTTTAAGGGGGGTTGGTTGTAACACCCCTGGTGTTACGATCTCACTTAACCGCAGGATTAAGGATGGAGAGAAATTACGGCAATGAGTTCCTTGGATTTTTAGATTTACAAGTCACTTGAATTGATAAACAAATATTATGTCAATTTACTCAGTACAATTTAATAAACAAATAAAAGTATATAGAGAGGTATACACTCACGTATTTCGTCTTGATAAGCATGTCGCTATATTAATTAAAGTAGTGTACAAACCTTTTTCTTCGGAGTGTATCTCTATAGATAAGTATACGTTTAAACATACAATAAATATATGCATGAGTGTAGGAATATTAGTGATAAAGAAATAATGACATATTTGTAACTACATAAGTATTTGTACATTTTGGTAAAAGAAAAATAAAGAAAGTGGTAAAGCACACACACGCCACACACGTACATAATGCACTCCTGGCCGTCTGCGCGTAAGCTGCCGCTGCCTGGCTGATCATGGCCGACGTGGTGCCGTCTCGGCCGCTCATCCCACCATCTTGCCTTGCCTTGCTGCTTGTGCCGTGGAACCACTGAGTCCTATCTCCCTCTTCATCGCACGTGAGCAAGTACCAAGTACCAGCAGCAGCTCCCAACAGCAGAGCGAAGCACGCACAGGCGCACAGCAACCGCAGTAATCACATACAGATAGGGAGCAGCGTGTTGCTGAGCGTGCGTGCCGACCGGCCACTGCCTTCGCTAGACGCCACCGCCCATCGTCCTACTACCACTGTGAGCGCAGCAACGCCATTCATGGCATGCCACCGAGCGTTGACACAGCTCTGCCATGGCCATGCCGAGGCGCGGGGCGCCTAGCTAAGCGGCTGAGCCTGCCAACCGAGCTCGTCTCTTACTACCTATAGAAGAGCCGCTGCTCACCTCTCGTCCACCATGCCAAACTCACTGAGCCACCCAACTATGCAGCCACCCCCTCCTCGCTCATCTTCTTCCTCCTCTGTTCTTGCACGGAGACAACCGAGCCTCGTCGATCCCCGACGCCCGGCCATCTCCTTCCGAATCCTTCGACGGTGAGCACCTACAGACCTTCCTCCACCCTCCCCAAGCTATGCCTTGACTTCTCCCTGCATGTGCCGGGCCCTCCCGAGCTTCAGCTGTGCGTCCATGGAGGACCGAAGCTGATGACGTTGAGCGCTTCGTGCTCTCGTCCGTAGCCCTCTGTCTCCTCTGATATTTTTTCCCTTTCGGCCTCGAGCTACCCAGCACCACCACCGCCGCGCCCTGCAGCATGCCACCGCAGCAGCCTTCTTCGTGCTGCTCGCCCTCAATACGCTGCTCGCGGGCCGTTTCGGCTGCTGGGCCGGGATGGCCGCTGCTGGCCTTTTCTTTTTTCTTAAGCTTTTCTAATTAGTTTCTAAAGTAAATTTGTAAGATTAAAATAGAATTGTGTAGAAGTCCAAAAATGGTGAAACCAATTTTGTTAGGCTCCTAAAATTAGGATCTATCTGTTAGTATGTTTTAACCACATAGTTGCATAATATTTTTAGGAGTTCGCTAATTAATTCAAAATGCTTAATATTATTAAAATATAAACTTGTGGAACATTTTGTGAAGAAATGGGGATAGTGTTGGCTTTGAAAATTTTATAGTAAATCCTCAATATTAGTAGCTGCTCACGGTAACTTTTGTGGATCCATACTAATTAATGTGTTAGGGTAGCTAATGAACCTTAATTAGAATATATGCGTTTAATCGATAAAATGATAAACTGACACCTCGGTCTGTATGACAAAGTAAGGTTGAAAAATAATGTCTCATCCGATATCATGGGTGCGTAGTCGAGTACGTTAACCATCCGCGCTCGTTCGTTAGCTTGGGAGACGTAGTCATACTTTTGAGCGTTGCTTTTGCCATCGAGTATTCCCGTCTCTGCATTGCATTCATGAATCTCATTATAGGGACGGCGATGGATCGTGGAGTCGACAGGCGTAACAGAAAAGATGGCGCCTTGATGATCATGTCGTCATGATGAAATGCTAACTTTGGTTATATTCTACCTAGGCAAGTCCCAGTGCATAACCCCTATTATTCTGCACTTTAATTTATGCTTGTGCATTAAGTTTAAAGGAGTTGAATAAAACCCACTTGCATATAAATATCATGATCCCATGGGTCTTACTAGCATGTCAGGATCGTGTAGATTGCTATGCTATAGGACTCTGGTAGAAGTCGAGTGATTTCCTGTCACTCGCGAGAGATAGGAATTATAATATTGTTACTATTATCATGCCACTATCACATGGAATATAAATGTACATGGATAATTGGAGACCGGGCGGAACGGATTGGATGGACTTGGACCTGGTTGGGCAACAGAGCGGGGCTCTGGTTGCATTTGTTCCGCCTGTGTCAATTAAGGACCGTTCGTTGCATTGGACCCTGGTCAAGTCACAGATCTCCTTATCCCGAGCATATACTAGCGGATAGGGGCTAGGGAGACTTGTTACTCTCTTGTCATGGGCTTCGGCTCTTTCCGGACCGACTGATTGGAGACGAGGATAGGTGGAGGTCTTAGCACCGTATTGAGGTCGGGCCTCAAGTACGGGAGCTAGGAGTCCAAGTTTGGACGGGGACCTGGAAACCCGTGACAGGAGGGGAACGGGTTGGTCTTGCTTGTGCCTAGGGTACAAGCGAGGCGTGTGTTTTTCGGGGTACCCAGCTGGGCATATTGATTCGTGAATCGCCATTTCTACATGACTGTACATCTTGACTACGCTCTGGCTTCGTAGTAAGAACTGGCAGTTAAAAGATGAAGAAATGGTTCTGGTTGCTCAACCCTGCTTGATTTTAAACTAGGTGCTTACATAGAAGGTTGGATAAGAAATGAAATGCGGCTATTAAAAGTAAGAAACTAAGGACACACTCTTAGTGCTGCTTCTCGCCAATAAGAAACCCCTGAAAGGATCAAGATGCCCAAGAGGGGAGGTGAATTGGGCTTTTCTAAAAAATAATTGCAAGAATTAAATCCTACAAGCCAAACTTCACCCCTAGTGCGTACTTGTGTTCCTTGTGATTCTACCGATAAAAGTTTTGCACCCTAAGTTCCAATCCTAGACTAGCAGTGCAATTCTAGGAAAGTAAACAAGCAATGAAAGTAATGCAAGAAAGTAAATGCTTGAAAGTAGGGAATAGGAACACGACGATGTTTTGCCGAGGTATCGGAGAGTCGCGACTCCCCACTAGTCCTCGTTGGAGCACCCGCGCAAGGATGTAGCTCGCCCTTGATCCGCGCAAGGATCAAGTGCTCTCTACGGGTTGATTCTTCGACACTCCGTTGCGGCGAATCACCCAAAACCGCTCACAACTTGAGTTGGGTCACCCACAATCTCGTCGGATGATCACCGAACTCCCAATCACCACCAAACCGTCTAGGTGATGGCGATCACCAAGAGTAACAAGCTAGAACTCTCACTTAACCACAACAAGCCTAATGAGAAGATGGATGCACACTTGCTTGACTCTTGTCACTAGAGAGGATTCTCAAACTTTGATTCGCAAATCACTATCCTCACTAGGGCTCTTGCACTCCCTTGCACTTCAAAGATGTTTCTTAGCTAAACAAATGAGCAAGAGACCTCTAAAAGAGGTGGAGGGGTTGTATTTATAGACCCCTCAAACAAATCCAACCGTTACCTTTCGAAACAGCCAGACGCGCACTGACCGGACGCTCCTGTCGATATGACCGGATGCGCCGGTCAATTGTAACGGTCAAATAACGGAAACCTATGCTTAGTGACCGGACGCGCCGATCTGTGGTGACCGGACGCGCCGATCTGAGATGATCGGACGCGCCGATCAGGGATGATCGGACGCGTCCGATCATGCAAGAGCTCTCTGGAAATCTGACCTGATGCAACACCGTGTCCGATCATAGGTGACTGGACGCGTTAGGTCACCACGGGACCTTACTGGAACATGACCGGACGCACGACCGCGTCCGATCATAGGTGACCGGACGCGTCAGGTCTCCACGGGACCTTACTAGAACATGACCGGACGCGCCGGTCTTTTTCACAGTCGCGTCCGATCTTGCTGTTTACCCTCTGGAACACGTGTCAGCCTGACCACCGCGTCCGGTCCTCTCAAGGACCGCGTCCGATCAGTCAGCTGAAAAACACAGTGAAGATTTAGTACTGACCGGACGCATCTGGTCATGACCAGGACCGTGTCCGGTCATAGGTAAACGGCTCAAACGTCTTCTAAACACGATGCAACTTGAACCAAGTTGCTTCTAACTGAACTCTAAGCTTTTCTCGAGCTACCTAGTGCTAAGTTTGACAAGTGTGCACCACACCTAAACACAAGACTCACCTAGGTCAAGCTACTCGCTCATGCCCCTCTTTATAGTACGGTCAAAGGAAGAAACAAAAATCCTAACGACTATTCCAGATGTATCTCAACACCTTGACATCCGGAACTAACCGTCCTTAATCTTATCGTTGATCCTTTGAAAACCGAAACGATTTTCATCAAGGGACATGAATACCATATTGTCCAAAGCAGTTATCATCTCCATGACCTAACTTACCAATGTTTCTGCAAAACATACGTTAGTCATGGTAATTATGTGTTGTCATTAATTGCCAAAATCAACACCGGGGCCTAAATGCTTTCAATCTCCCCCTTTTTGGTGATTGATGACAACACTTAGATTCAGAAGATATGATTTGAGGTTTTCGACCATGCTTGGTTCACATAAGCATAAAGCTGTAAGCACAAGGGGTTAGTCAATGCTTATGTGTTCCAAACCAACTGAGTGTACTCATAAGATAAGACATGAAGAGTTAGTACACATAAATCATAGCTCATATGAAATTGGAGTAAGGCACGGAGGCACAACCTTATGAGCTATAAACAAACAAGTGACATGATTTAAAAACTGTGATAAGATAAACCATAGAGACTCAAGGTATCTCATAAGATCACATGTCACATGAATGCAATTACTGTAAAGTAAACATGATGCATGAGTATAGCATACAAGAAAAGAATGAAAACCCTCTAATAAAAGCTCCCCCTGAATCTACTCTCTCTCCCCCTTTGGCATCAACCGCCAAAAACTAATCTAAGGATCTGACGGGGGAACAGACGGAGTCGAGTCGGGTGCCGAGAAGCGCGTAGTGATCACAAACTGAGAAGTGTCTTCCTCGGACTTGGAGCTATCTGGCTGACCCTCTGAAGAAGCACACGGTTGTGAAGCGGTCTAGGTCTGATCAACAAGAACAGGTGCTGCCGATGTAGCAATAAGTGGGGAAGTCTCTGTGACCTGAGCCTGAAGAGAGCCAAAAGCTAGGGGATCTGTCGAGGCAACAGACGAAGGAACTGTCTCTGTAGTGCCTGTCCCTGTCACTGGAGGAAAAGCTACCTCTGAAGCTGACAACCCTGATGAAGTAGCAAATGTGGTGTTTGAGGGCGTCGGCTGACCAGTCAACTCGCTATATGTGGCACTCAGATCAATGAAAGGTGTGCCAGTCAACATGTGAGGGCGTGGCTGGTCTGAAGGAGTAAACCCTGTCTGAATGGGCGTGTAGCTCGGGGACTGGAACGACTGAGGAACCTGCAGCTATGCAGAGGTGAACTGAAAGCTCGGCTGATCTTGACTGGAAGGTCCACTGAAAGGTAAAGCTGAAGTCAGGATAGATGCAGGTGGAGGAACCCCAACTGTGACTAGGTGACACAGGAGATCCAAATACTACTGCTGGCTAGCTACACTCTGTCGCTGCATCTCATACTGCTGACGCTGCATCTCGACTTGTTGGCGCTGTATCTCAAGCTGCTGTCTCTGGAACTTGTCCTGTCGAGCCTGTATCTATGCAAATGCAGCAGCTGTATCATGAGCCTGTCGCTGCAGCTGAAGCTCCTATCGCTCCTGTGCCTGGGTCAGCCTCTCAAGAATAGCCATCATGGCTGGGTCTGAGCGGGAGGCTGAACCAGAGCCACCGGCCTCGTGGTCGTGAGGCCGAGGAGACCGATACTTGGGGATAGGCTGATAATCCTCGTCGGTGCTGTCAGAGGCCTCATCCTCAGCTATATCAGTGGGCTGAGCGTCTAGATCGGCAAGCTCTGCCTCAGCAAGACCCTGTACGGTCGCATCCTGCTCAGCCGCTGTCTCAGGCACCTCAGGTCTCTCTCTCTGTCCTAGTGTGGGGGCCTGCTCTCTCGTAACTGGAGCCCATAACTTACGAATATCATATTCAGGAAAAGCAGTAGTAGTGTCAGTTATCTCAGCACTAATCTCTAAAGGCAGCTAAAGGGCAGATCTAATGATGAAGCAAATCCAATGAGCATAGGGCAGCTGACGGTGTCCCTTGAAGCCTTCTGCTAGGGTGTCCTCCATCTCACTAACCATAAGATCCCAAATGTCAAAAGGTGTCTATGAGAGAAGGTGGTGAACTACCCATAGCTGCATCCTGGTCAATCCCTCTCTGTAACCAAGCCTGGGAAGAAGAGTATGCCTGCCAATAGCATCCAGGACTCGGGCAAGAGGTGTCAAACTGACAGGTGTGCGACGAGACCCTTCGCCAAAAGGCTCACGGAAGTAGGGTTGGATCAGATCTGTAGGTGGCACAGTACCGCCATGAGGGCGTCTAGGTGGAGCTGTCTGACCGAAACAGAGCTGGTGAATCTTCATGTCTGAAGCTGGGAGTCTGAGAATCTCATGCACTCTTGTGCTATACAGTCTGCGGTCGTGGCCTCTGAATGCAAAGTGTATGAACTCTTGGGCTGGATCAATCCATAATGAAGCATAGAACTCCCTAACCCAAGTACCGCAGTATGCACCCGTCCGTCCAAGAAAATCTGACAAACCTGGTAGATAGGACAGGTGCGGACGAAGCTGCTCACCCACTACCTCAACAAGTGACTCAATGCGACAGACCCTCTGTGATCGGAAAGCAATGCCACTGTCAACAAGAGCTCTATAAAAGTCCTCCTGTAGAGGAGTATAAAAACCCTCTGAAGCTCTAGAGTCCCTCTGAGGTGGGAACCACCGGCTGACCTCAACAAATCTCAAACTTTTCACCTGACGTGCAGTAGCACCTCTCAAGTCAAAGTGCTCAACTGGGGGTGTACCTCTAACTCTGGGAGGTGGACGTCCTCTACGACGCTGGCCCTCTGGCCTGGGAGTCACCTGAGCCCGTGTGCGTGTGGAGCGGCGATGTGATGGAGTCTGAGCTGGCTGTTCCTCTGTCCCCTCTGAAGGCGCTGCAGGTGGATCAACTGACATAGTGTCTGCATCCATTGGCACCTCTGTGCCCTCAGTGGTCTCAGTGGTTTCTATACCAAGCTGTCGTCCTTCAAGATGAAAATGACTGTCTCCAATGCGTATGTCACTGCTCCTGCCACCTCTCTCAGCTGCATCAGCTGTATCTGCCACTGCCTGAGCTATCTCTGCATCAGTGAGAGTCTTCTTCTTCTTTCTGGCCATAATCTTGATGCGCTTTCCACGTGCAACCTCAGACATACGAGGAGGACTGTCGTCCCCATCACTAGGAGCACCACCGGCATTCTTGCAACGAACCATGCTGTCACACTATCGGAAAACCTCTGAAAAATGGTGTACTGACACTCGAGAGGCTTGGCCTCAATCCATATCCGTAGGCTTGGCCTCGGATTCAACAGCTGAACAGCAGTCACCCTAACACACCGACAAACTCGCTGTAAAGACGGAATAGATGGATCTACTATAAGCAACATATATGATCTAAAAGGTACGAAACCCTAGAGATAGCAAGCATATAAGATAAGACGTGAAACGAAACGCGATGGCTACCTCGGATCGACGAGAAAGCGGTGAAGAGAGGAGATGACTTAGGTCTCGAGACTTCCCGACGTACCGGACGAGCGCTGATTTGCCGAAACAGAGGTCAACTAGGATAAACGATAACGAAATTTCAGCAAACCCTAACATGAAGATCAAGGATGTGCGAAACAACCTCAGAGCGAAGACGTCGCGCGAAGAATCTTTTTGACGACGAACGAAGGAGATGCCGCAGCGCGAACCCTAGGGTTAGGGCGACGCGCAATGACCGAAAAACAAGGATGAATGCGATGGCAGGGGCTGGCCGGAGGTCGTGCAGGGTCGCATGTAGCAGCAGCAGCGGCTCACGACGGCGGCGGCGGCGCAGGCACGACGCGGCAGATGGCGGCTGCGCGGGAGAGGCACGGCACGGCAGTGTGGACGCGGCAGAGGGCGACTGCTCGGGCGCGGGCGGTGGCGCAGGCGCGGCCGAGGTCTCCGGCGAGCGGCGACGGTGCGCTTCCGGCGAGCTAGGTCACGGAGGCGGCGAAACGCGAGGAGTACGGCGCGGATGAGGAAGAAAGAGAAGAACACGAAAGTTTATATGAAGGATTATATCCGCTCGTCACGCGATGACCGGACGCGGTGGTCGATATGACCGGACGCGGAGAGGCAGCGTCCGGTCACATTCCAGTAAGCTCCTGGAATGACCAGACGCGTCCGATTATCAACGATCGGACGCGGACAGCGTCCGGTTTTGATTTTCTCAGAAAGCTGAGACAGATGACCGGACGCGATGGTGGTTACCGGGACCGGACGCGGTGGTCAACAGGGGCGCGTCCGGTGCAGCGTCCGGTCACTAGATCAGGAGATGGTCTTTAGGATGACCGGACGCGCTGGTGGTCGCCGGGACCAGACGCGGTGGTGAAGCATCACTGCGTCCGGTGCAGCGTCCGGTCCAACGTCCGGTCACTGTTTTTCGCCCTTCTTCATTCCAAACTTCGACGTGACTTCTCCCAATCAAGTTCCAATTCAAAGAGACACAAATAAACACCAATTGGAACAAGATATGAGTGACCTCACTCAAACCCTCAAGTTTCTCAAAATAGTTTGCCTTAGGCTAATATTATTTTTAGGAAAATAGGCAACAAACACCCAAGGAGCAACGTATGGCCATGCAATAGAGTCTTTGAACCTTTGGGAGCGTCAAAATGCTCTCTCTATCCATGGACGAACACAGAGGTTGCTCAAAGCTTAACCGAAAAGAAAACGACAAAACAACCATGCATATGCAATGCAAAACAAGTAAGTAAAGCTAGGTTGCTTGTCAAGTTTGATCCACGGTTAGGCTTTTTCACTCCTCCAAAGGAGGGTTATCGTAACCGTGTTAGCCAAGGCCTAGATGCATTGCGGGTAATTAAACATGACATATAATACAATGCAATGCAAGGGACAACACAAGCTCATTTTTTGAAGTTACTAGAGTCAAGCACATTAAGTTCACTTCTCAACCTACAAAAAGTAGCTTCATCTAAAGGTTTAGTGAAGATATCCGCTAATTGATTTTCACTTCTTACACCTTCTAGTGATATGCCATTTTTAGCAACGTGATCTCTTAGAAAGTGGTGGCGGATATCAATGTGCTTGGTGCGAGAGTGTTGTACCGGATTATTAGCAATCTTAACCACACTTTCATTGTCACATAAAAGCGGCACCTTTTCAAGAACAACTCCATAGTCTAGGAGGGTTTGTTTCATGTATAAGATTTGTGCACAACAAGCCCCCGTGGCAATGTATTCCGCCTCGGCGGTGGACAAAGCCACACTATTTTGCTTTTTAGATGACCATGATACTAAGGATCTCCCAAGCAAATGGCACCCTCCGGATGTGCTTTTTCTATCAATTTTGCAACCGGCATAATCCGAATCGGAGTAGCCAACTAGTTGGAATCTAGCTCCTTTGGGATACCATAGTCCGATGCTTGGGGTATACTTAAGATATCTTAGGATTCTTTTTACGGCACTTAGGTGAGGTTCTTTAGGGCACGCTTGAAAGCGGGCACACATGCACACACTAAACATGATGTCGGGCCTAGATGCGGTAAGGTATAACAAGCTACCAATCATTGAACGGTAAAGAGTTTGATCGATTGGTTTACCTCCCTCATCTAGGTCGAGATGTCCATTAGTTGGCATTGGGGTCTTGATTGGCTTGCATTCTTCCATCTTGAATCTTTTGAGAAGATCCTTGGTATACTTCTCTTGAGAGATAAAGATCCCTTCTCTCATTTGCTTGACTTGAAACCCAAGGAAGAATGTTAGCTCACCAATCATTGACATCTCGAACTCTTTTGACATCAATTCACCAAATTCTTTGCAATAGTCTTCATTTGTTGACCCGAAGATGATATCATCAACATACACTTGACAAATGAAGATCTCTTCTTTGAATTTCTTGGTGAATAGTGTGGTGTCAACCTTCCCAATAGTGAAGCCCTTCTCTATGAGGAAGTCCCGGAGGCGCTCATACCACGCTCTAGGGGCTTGCTTGAGCCCATATAGCGCCTTGGACAACCTATAAACATGATTAGGATATCTAGGGTCTTCAAACCCGGGAGGTTGTTCAACATAGACTAGTTCATTTATGAAGCCATTTAAGAATGCACTTTTCACATCCATTTGATATAGTTTCATATCATGATGTGATGCATATGCAAGAAGGATACGGATGGCTTCAAGTCTTGCAACGGGTGCAAAAGTCTCTCCAAAATCAAGACCTTCAACTTGAGAGAACCCTTTTGCTACTAGTCTTGCCTTGTTTCTTACCACTACCCCTTGATCATCTTGCTTGTTGCGGAACACCCACTTGGTTCCAATGACTCTTGCACCTTTTGGATGCTCTTCAAGTGTCCATACTTGATTGCGGGCGAAGTTGTTCAATTCTTTATGCATGGCATTCACCCAATCCGAATCTTGAAGAGCTTCTTCTACATTCTTAGGTTCAAGACAAGAGACAAAGGAGTGATGTTCAACAAAAGAATTAAATTTTTGAGATCGAGTCATTACACCCTTTGTAGGACTCCCTATGATGAGATCTTGTGGATGTGCTTGAAGTAGAGGTGAGTTTCTTCGATCAATCATTTGAGGAGTGGGATGAGGAGCATCAACATCTTGTGCTTGTGCCTTGGCTTGATGATGAGAGACATGGGTGTCTTCATTTTCAACTCTCTCATTCTTGTCATCATCTTGAGGCACATATGATGAAGATGGTGGATTGATAATTTGTACATCGTCTTCATCATCTTTAGGCTTGATGTCACCCACGGACATGTTCTTCATGGCCTCCCTCAATGGTTCATCACCTACATCATCACAATTCTCAATTGCTCCTTGGGAGCCGTTAGATTCATCAAATTCCACATCATATGTTTCTTCAACCAAACCGGTGGCATGGTTAAATACTCTATATGCTTTGGACTTTGATGAGTAGCCAACAAGAAAACCAATATCACAACGTCTTTGGAACTTCCCTAGGTGTTGACGCTTCTTGTAGATGTAGCATTTGTAACCAAACACCCGAAAGAATGAGACGTCCGACTTCTTCCCATTTAGCAACTCATAAGGGGTCTTGCAAAGGAACTTTTGTAGGAAGAGGCGATTTGAAGCATAGCATGCGGTGTGTTGTACTCATCTAGCATTGTTCTTGCAAGAGTGATCAAGGTCCGGTTCTTTCTCTCAACTACACCATTTTGTTGAGGAGTGTAGGTTGATGACACTTCATGCTTGATTCCAATTTCATCACAATAGGCTTCAATGTTGGTGTTGTCAAACTCTTTTCCATTGTCACTTCTAATCTTCTTTATCTTGACTTCAAATTCATTTTGAGCTCTCTTTGCAAACTTCTTGAAGCAACTTGCCACTTTGGATTTGTCATGAAGGAAGAAGGTCCAAGTGTATCTTGAGAAGTCATCCACAATCACAAGACAATAAAGATTTCCACCCAAACTCTTGTAAGTTGTAGGACCAAACAAATCCATGTGTAGAAGTTCTAGTACTCTTGATGTTGACATGTAGGCTTTGGTTGGATGAGTGTTTGCAACTTATTTGCCGGCTTGACATGCACTACAAGGTTTGTCCTTTTCAAACTTTACATCCTTTAAACCTCTCACTAGTTCTTTCTTCAATAGTTTGTTGAGAGTGTTCATTCCAACATGAGCAAGCCTCCTATGCCAAAGCCATCCAAGTGAAGTCTTGGTGAACAAACATGTCATCAAGTTTGCATCTTCGGAGGTGAAGTCAACAAGATAAAGATTGTTGTATCTAAAGCCCTTGAAAATCACTTGCTTGTCATCTATCTTGGTAACAATCACTTCATTTGGACCAAACAAGCATTGGTAGCCAAGATCACAAAGTTGCCCAACGGATAGTAAGTTGAAGCTCAATGAAGCAACATAGAGCATATTTGATAGAGAATGATCATTTGACATTGCAACCTTGCCTATACCCTTGACTTTGCTCTTTGAATTATCCCCAAATGTGATCTTATCTTGACATACCCCATCCTCTTCAAGTGAGGTGAACATACGAGAATCACCGGTTATATGTTGTGTGCAACCACTATCAATCACCCAATGAGATCCACCGGTCTTGTAGTTCACCTACACACAAGAGATCAAGCCTTATGTTTAGGGACCCAAACTTGAGAGGGACCCTTTACTTTTTCAACTAGTGACTTGGCAACCCAAATTTTCTTTGGCCTATTCTTGTTAGGAGGACCCAAGAATGTGACTTTCATCTTTCCACTAGAGTCCTTTCTAAGCATGTAGTGAGCATTGAAAGCAAAGGATCTAGCATGCTTGGACAAGGGTTGTGGTGGTGGGGTTTTGCACTCATGAGCAAAGTGACCTTCTTGTCCACACTCAACACATCTCTTTGGCTTGGGCTTTGTCTTGCTTTGTTGTTGTTTGGCCTTTACCTTCTTTTCTTGATTTGCCAAATACCCAATGCCACTCCTATCCAACTTCATGACGGTGTTCATGAGTAGCTCACTTTGCAAATGTTGGCCTCTTGTGAACTTACTTAGGCCGGTCTTGAGATGCTCTTTCTCTTGCTTGAGCTTCTTGTTTTCTTCAATGAGTGACTTATTTGAAGCTTGCTTTTCAAGAGCCAACAACTTCTTGTTCTCATCTTTAAGCATCTCATTTTCACTCTTGAGCTTGACATACTCATCATAGTCATTAGCCTCAACCACACTGTTGCCTTTGCCGCTAGAGCCTTGCTCAAAGTTCTCAACAATCAAGTCATCACATGATGTAGCTATATCAATCTTAACAATTTGGTTAGTAGCATCATGTGTCTCAAGAGCAAGCTCATTAGCAACAATAAGAGTATCATAATTAATTTTCAAGGTGGTGTACTCTTCCTTTAGCAAGTTTAATCTAGTGATGAGTTCACCATGCTTCTTCTCAATTTTATCATGTTTATCTCTAAGCTCCTTGTTAGAAGTTTTAAGCTCTTTGAGAGAAGAAGACATAGTTTCATTTTGATCTATGAGCTCATCCCTAGTATTATGTGCACTTTCAAGCTTGGATGAGAGTGATTCATTTTCATGTTGAAGCTCATCATTTTCATTTCTAGTCCTCCTTATGATTTTAGAATATTTATTTAATAATTTTACTAGTTCATCATAAGAGGGAGCATCATATTCATCATCACTATCACTATCATCATCATCACTATCACTATTTTGTACCTTTCGATCACCCTTTGCCATAAGGCATAGATGAGTAGTAGAAGATGATGGTGAAGATGGCGGTGAAGGTGGTGATGAAGATGTCGGTGAAGATGATGATGGCCCAATCACAAGTGCGGCGATCTTTTCTTTGTCATTGTCACTTTCATCGCCGGAGGACTCACATGATGATTCAATGTCGGTGAGCCAATCACCAACAATATAGGCCTTGCCTCCCTTCTTCTTCTTGTGGGATTCTCTTTTCTTGCCATCTTTCTTCTTGTATGGCTTGTTCTTTCTTTTGTCATCTTCTTCATCACTTGAATCATCTTTCTTGCCCTTATACTTGTTTTTGTACTTGTCTTTTGGAGGCTTTGGGCATTGATGAGCTAGATGGCCAAGTTCTCCACAATTGAAGCAATCTATTTCAGAGATTGGCTTCCTTTTGCTACTTGTGAAGAATTTCTTCTTCTTGCCATCGAACTTGATACCACTCTTGTTGAGCTTCTTTAGCATCTTGGTGGTCTTCCTTACCATGAGTGCAAGTGATTCATCATCAATGTCACTTTCACTAGAGCTTTCTTGCACAATCATGGCTTGGGCCTTCTTCTTTTTCTTTTCATGACTAGCTTTGAAGGCCAAGTCTTTCTTCTTGGAAGATGATGAGCCCTCTTCCGAAGTGATGTGCATGTACATCTCATGTGCATTGATCTTCCCCAATACTTGAGTTGGTGTTGCGGTGGAGAGATCACTTTGGTGAAGTACGGTGACAATGTGTCCATACTTCTCAACGGGAAGAACACTTAAGATCCTCCTTGCAACATCCGATTGACTTATTTTAGTGAGTCCAAGAGCATTTAGATCTTCTACAAGAACATTCAAACAAGTGTACATGTCGTTAGCACTTTCTTTAGGAAGCATCTCAAAAGAATTAATTTTCTTTAAAGCAATGTGATAGCGTTCCTCACGCTCACTCTTAGTTCCCTCATGGAGAGCACAAAGATTTTCCCACAATTCGTGAGCGTTTTTGGCATTTTGCACACGATTGAAAATATCTTTGCCTAGTGCCCGGTAGATTGCATTTTTTGCTTTTGCATTTCACCGGTCGTATTTCTCCTCGTCACCACTTGGGTTAGTGGGATCCCTTATGGGAGGAAGCCCTTCGGTTGCGGCTCTAAGGCACCCAACATCTATGGCTTTGAGGTACGCCTCCATACGAATTTTCCAATATGGAAAATCGTCTCCCTCAAAAGTGGGAGGTGGTCCTTCCCCATTAGACATCTTGCTCTAGGCGGTAAAGCCTAAATTAAGAGCAACACGGCTCCGATACCAATTGAAAGGATCAAGATGCCCAAGAGGGGGGTGAATTGGGCTTTTCTAAAAAATAATTGCAAGAATTAAATCCTACAAGCCAAACTTCACCCCTAGTGCCTACTTGTGTTCCTTGTGATTCTACCGATAAAAGTTTTGCACCCAAAGTTCCAATCCTAGACCACCAGGGCAATTCTAGGAAAGTAAACAAGCAATGAAAGTAATGCAAGAAAGTAAATGCTTGAAAGTAGGGAATAGGAACACGGCGATGTTTTGCCGAGGTATCGGAGAGTCGCCACTCCCCACTAGTCCTCGTTGGAGCACCCACGCAAGGGTGTAGCTCCCCCTTGATCCGTGCAAGGATCAAGTGCCCTCTACGGGTTGATTCTTCGACACTCTGTCGCGGTGAATCACCCAAAACCGCTCACAACTTGAGTTGGGTCACCCACAATCTCGTCGGATGATCACCGAACTCCCAATCACCACCAAACCGTCTAGGTGATGGCGATCACCAAGAGTAACAAGCTAGAACTCTCACTTGACCACAACAAGCCTAATGAGAAGATGGATGCACACTTGCTTGACTCTTGTTACTAGAGAGGATTCTCAAACTTTGATTCGCAAATCACTATCCTCACTAGGGCTCTTGCACTCCCTTGCACTTCAAAGATGTTTCTCAGCTAAACAAATGAGCAAGAGACCTCTAAAAGAGGTGGAGGGGTTGTATTTATAGACCCCTCAAACAAATCCAACCGTTACCTATCGAAACAGCCAGACGCGCACTGACCGGACGCGCCTGTCGATATGACCGGACGCGCCGGTCAGTTGTAACGGTCGAATAACGAAAACCTATGCTGAGTGACCGGACGCGGCGATTTGTGGTGACCAGACGCGCCGGTCTGAGATGACCGGACGCGCCGATCAGGGATGATCGGACGCGTCCGATCATGCAAGAGCTCTCTAGAAATCTGACCTGACGCAACACCGCGTTCGATCATAGGTGACCGGACGTGTCAGGTCACCACGGGACCTTACTGGAACATGACCGGACGCACGACCGCGTCCGATCATAGGTGACCGGACGCGTCAGGTCTCCACGGGACCTTACTGGAACATGACCGGACGCGCCGGTCTTTTTCACAGTCGCGTCCGATCTTGCTGTTTACCCTCTGGAACACGTGTCAGCCTGACTACCGTGTCCGGTCCTTTCAAGGACCGTGTCCGGTCAGTCAGCTAAAAAACGCAGTGAAGATTTAGTACTGACCGGACGCGTCCGGTCATGACCAGGACCGCGTCCGGTCATAGGTAAATGGCTCAAACGTCTTCTAAACGCGATGCAAATTGAACCAAGTTGCTTCTAACTGAACTCTGAGCTTTTCTCGAGCTACCTAGTGCTAAGTTTGACAAGTGTGCACCACACCTAAACACAAGACTCACCTAGGTCAAGCTACTCGCTCATGCCCCTCTTTATAGTACGGTCAAAGGAAGAAACAAAGATCCTAACGACTATTCCAGATGTATCTCAACACCTTGACATCCGGAACTAACCGTCCTTAATCTTATCGTTGATCCTTTGAAAACCGAAATGATTTCCATCAAGGGACATGAATACCATATTACCCAAAGCAGTTATCATCTCCATGACCTAACTTACCAATGTTTCTACAAAACATACATTAGTCATGGTAATTATGTGTTGTCATTAATTGCCAAAATCAACACCGGGGCCTAGATGCTTTCAACCCCCAAGCCAAAAAGCCTTGCATAATCCTTGGAGTCTTTTTCTTTCTTTCTGACGGGTAAGTCTTGCGGAGTACAATTGAGTACTTAGGGTTTGTTCTACCAAGATGCAGGTGACAGGTGTTGATAAGCTGACACTTGTGTGCGGAAACCTCCTGGTGGGCTCAGCGAGGATTTCCTTTGCGATGCGGAGTAGAGTTTATTTATTGAAACTCTCACCAAAAGTTTTATAAGGAAAATACTATTAATCTGTTATCATTTCATGCATTTAAATGTTCTTCATGTTAATGTTTAACTTGTCATTAAATGGTTTCATTTCTGCTAAACTCTGATAATGTTTTAAATTCCGCTGTTATAACTACGTAATAAATTACTCTGATGTTGTACTAAAAGTGATGTAAGAAACGATAAGGATGTTATAAGCTTTACTCTCTCATTTGTGATCCTGATGTAAAAATGTGGATCTTCGAGTTCTCCCTTGTGGTGTGCTCGACAGAATCACGTGATTTGGTGTTCTCCCCGGGGCACTTAGTGTCTAATGGAAGATGAGTACTCTTGGGAGGGCATTAGATTAGGCGATTCTGCCACAAGTGGTGCTATAGCGGCGCTATGATAGATAGCGTTTTTATACAAAATACATGAAAAACACCCATGATTGATGAAAAACATGGTAAATATGAATTTCAATGAACACAAATAGGTTTCCATAAGTCTAGGTAACATTACTAAATACCAATATGACATTGCAACATGGTTCATGAAAGCTTAATTTTCCAAAGTACCAAATTAGAAGCAAATGATAACGGATAATCTAGTAATGTTACCTAGGTCAAGCTACTCGCTCATGCCCCTCTTTATAGTACGATCAAAGGAAGAAACAAAGATCCTAACGACTATTCCAGATGTATCTCAACACCTTGACATCCGGAACTAACCGTCCTTAATCTTATCGTTGATCCTTTGAAAACCGAAACGATTTCCATCAAGGGACATGAATACCATATTACCCAAAGCAGTTATCATCTCCATGACCTAACTTACCAATGTTTCTGCAAAACATACGTTAGTCATGGTAATTATGTGTTGTCATTAATTGCCGAAATCAACACCGGGGCCTAGATGCTTTCAACCCCCAAGCCAAAAAGCCTTGCATAATCCTTGGAGTCTTTTTCTTTCTTTCTGACGGGTAAGTCTTGCGGAGTACAATTGAGTACTTAGGGTTTGTTCTACCATGATGCAGGTGACAGGTGTTGATAAGCTGACACTTGTGTGCGGAAACCTCCTGGTGGGCTCAGCGAGGATTTCCTTTGCGATGCGGAGTAGAGTTTATTTATTGAAACTCTCACCAAAAGTTTTACAAGGAAAATACTATTAATCTATTATCATTTCATGCATTTAAATGTTCTTCATGTTAATGTTTAACTTGTCATTAAATGGTTTCATTTCCGCTAAACTCTGATAATGTTTTAAATTCCGTTGTTATAACTACGTAATAAATTACTCTGATGTTGTACTAAAAGTGATGTAAGAAATGGTAAGGATGTTATAAGCTTTACTCTCTCATTTGTGATCCTGATGTAAAAATGTGGATCTTCGAGTTCTCCCTTGTGGTGTGCTCGATAGAATCACGTGATTTGGTGTTCTCCCCGGGGCACTTAGTGTCTAATGGAAGATGAGTACTCTTGGGAGGGCATTAGATTAGGCGATTCTGCCACAAGTGGTGCTATAGCGGCGCTATGATAGATAGCGTTTTTATACAAAATACATGAAAAACACCCATGATTGATGAAAAACATGGTAAATATGAATTTCAATGAACACAAATAGGTTTCCATAAGTCTAGGTAACATTACTAAATACCAATATGACATTGCAACATGGTTCATGAAAGCTTAATTTTCCAAAGTACCAAATTAGAAGCAAATGATAACTGATAATCTAGTAATGTTACCTAGGTCAAGCTACTCGCTCATGCCCCTCTTTATAGTACGGTCAAAGGAAGAAACAAAGATCCTAACGACTATTCCAGATGTATCTCAATACCTTGACATCCGAACTAACCGTCCTTAATCTTATCGTTGATCCTTTGAAAACTGAAACGATTTCCATCAAGGGACATGAATACCATATTACCCAAAGCAGTTATCATCTCCATGACCTAACTTACCAATGTTTCTGCAAAACATACGTTAGTCATGGTAATTATGTGTTGTCATTAATTGCCGAAATCAACACCGAGGCCTAGATGCTTTCAACCCCCAAGCCAAAAAGCCTTGCATAATCCTTGGAGTCTTTTTCTTTCTTTCTGACGGGTAAGTCTTGCGGAGTATAATTGAGTACTTAGGGTTTGTTCTACCATGATGCAGGTGACAGGTGTTGATAAGCTGACACTTGTGTGCGGAAACCTCCTGGTGGGCTCAGCGAGGATTTCCTTTGCGATGCGGAGTAGAGTTTATTTATTGAAACTCTCACCAAAAATTTTACAAGGAAAATACTATTAATCTGTTATTATTTCATGCATTTAAATGTTCTTCATGTTAATGTTTAACTTGTCATTAAATGGTTTCATTTCTGCTAAACTCTGATAATGTTTTAAATTCCGCTGTTATAACTACATAATAAATTACTCTGATGTTGTACTAAAAGTGATGTAAGAAATGGTAAGGATATTATAAGCTTTACTCTCTCATTTGTGATCCTGATGTAAAAATGTGGATCTTCGAGTTCTCCCTTGTGGTGTGCTCGACAGAATCACGTGATTTGGTGTTCTCCTCGGGGCACTTAGTGTCTAATGGAAGATGAGTACTCTTGGGAGGGCATTAGATTAGGCGATTCTGCCACAAGTGGTGCTATAGCGGCGCTATGATAGATAGCGTTTTTATACAAAATACATGAAAAACACCCATGATTGATGAAAAACATGGTAAATATGAATTTCAATGAACACAAATAGGTTTCCATAAGTCTAGGTAACATTACTAAATACCAATATGACATTGCAACATGGTTCATGAAAGCTTAATTTTCCAAAGTACCAAATTAGAAGCAAATGATAACTAATAATCTAGTCTAAGATAGAGTTCTGAGAGTGAGACGGAGAAGATTTGTCACTTAGCGGCGCTATAGCGCGTAATAGCGGTGCAATAGAGTGTAATAGCGGCGCTATAGCGCGTAATAGCGGCGAAAGTTGTCATAGCGGCAAAAATACAAATATCTTAGCGTCAAGCCTGTCAAACCGCTATAGCGCCGCTATAGCACCGTTATAGCCCGCTATTTTAAACTTTGACGATGATGCATGGAGTGGTGATGTATGCCACATTTTATCCATCCAATGCATCGACGCTAGTAGCAAGTCGAGTTATAAGGGATGTGCAAGAGATAGGAGTGGTATCTTTAATTGTGTCTATCCAATGGTGATATATTTCTTTGACAGGAGCTACTTTGGTCTTTTTAAGAATGACATAGAGCAGTTGTAATTTAGCATGATGAATATAACGAATGTAATCTCTAGCAATCAAAGTCATGCCAATCCAACGATGCCTGAACCTCAAAGTATGATGATGAATATTCATATTATGAGGTTGAAACTTGCCAACTACATCTTGATTTGAAATCAATTTCCAAAATGCATGACGATTAAAGCCTTTAACAGAATGATTCAAATCAATTGAGCATTTTGAATTAAAGCCTAAGTGAATAGAGAGATTCTTCCATGTGAGAAAATATTATCGCAAAAAGACAAAAAGTAATCCCATTATCCACTTCTTGCAAAGAGCATAAAAATTAGATGGTTAGGGTGCAAGAGCCTTGCTCGTCAACTGGAGCAACTCTCTCCCATCCTACGACCTTCCAAATGGTAGCGAGCTCAGTGTCCATACCTATCTTGGCGAGGAGGTTGGGGTCATATGTCGGCGTGTGGATGAACACTCAGTTCTTGATGAGGTTGTACGCTTGCATCTCCCGGTCTCCTTCCAAGTCGAGGTGTGGAGCATCGGCTTCTACTACTCTTGATTCTTGCGCTTGCTCTTCCGTCAGCTCCATTTCTTCATCTACATGCATCGGACTTTCTTCGGGCTCGGAGTGGTGCCGCCTTGAGCTTCCGTGGGAGAGACTTGAGCTCGCTCTCCCCGAACTTCTGGAACATGCCGGAGAGCCTTCTCCCAAGCCCACTCATGGCGGACAAGTCAACAACACAACTCACAAATGTGTTATGTTAGTGAACAACCCGCGAGCATGGCTTGGTGGTGGTTACTATAGGATTTTTTTTGTAGAGTTTCCTTGCACTCAAGCTTTTGTGGAAAATATTTTTGCAAAGTTGGAGCAAGTGAGATTGAGAGGGAGTGAAAGAAATGAGAGTGTGGGAGGTGAGGAGCTCCACCCCGAGCTCTCTGTATTTATAGCGTGAAGCACCAGCTGAAGGGGGAGGGTGCAACGGCTCCTAGCCATTGGAGAAGGGCTAGCGCCGGTAACCTCGGGCAGGGTGCGGCCACACCCAGGGTACGCCCGCACCCTAGGTAGGCCCACTCTGCCCCCTTTGGTCGGTTGCTTCCAATGGCCTTCTAGGTGAAGTAGCCGTTGGTGCCTCCCTCGATTTCAAATTTTTGCTCTTGGTTTTGATTTTCCACAAATTCTTTTATTACTTTTTGATTTTCATAAATACTTTTAAAAATAAGAAATGGTAATAGAAAGTTCTAAGCTACTAGAAAATGATTTTTATTTTATTTTCTGAAAAATATTATTTTGAAGCAAAATTTTAAATTTTGAATTTTTTTTTGAATTTTCAAGTTTTTTTGAATTTTTAATTTTTTAAAGATAATTACTGATTTACTTTTGACAAGGGCTCAACATTTATAGTCCATTGGCAAGACTTCTTCCTCCATCATTGGTCTGCAGCTGCATGAACAAAATCGGAGGAATTCTCGGGTTGCCCCGGGATTTTCCCCGAATGATTAACATGAATTGCAGCAGCTAATTGGGAAATTTGGGTTTCAATCATTTTATTGAAACTTAGTTGATTTTTGATAGAGAAAGGCAATGTTTCAAGTTTTGAATTAATATTTTCAATCATTTTATCATTAAACATTAATTTCTTATTAATATTTTCATTAATTTTTGCCTGGCCGATTACCAGGTCTCTTAAGGAGGGTTAATTCGAATTGAAATTACTACCTCCTTGCTGGCGGTTTTGGTTATTCCACCCGTTTTTATTACCTTGTTGATGAAACCTGTTGTTGATGAATGCAGCTTCCTCACGGGTTTCGAGGCAGTTGTTTCTGAGTTACCAACTTCACCACAGACCTCACACGTTATGTGTGAGTCCATGGCCTAGATGGTGCTAGTTGTGGATTCTTTTCCAATGGCATGATCGTCCAACCTCTTTATTAAGAGGTCTATTTTTGCGGCAAGTGTTGACGGTAGATAAGTGTCAATTTTAATCGTCAATGAAACATAAAAAAGGACCTAAACATAATTACCACATAGATATAGGGGGTTTACTAACATAATTCCACAAGTTTTGGTGAATGCCTGTTTCTTCAGGGTGTCTACTTAAAAGAACCAAGGAAGGCCCACATGTCAGGTTTACATAGAGACAAAAGGAACACGAATAACTTTTCTGTAATCTAGAAGGTACGAGAAGGCTCTTGACCAAATGGGAGGCGAAACTAGCCCGGAAGCCGAGTGGGCGCCCCAAGGTGGGGGCGGGCGCCCCACGCAGGTAGCCAATCAGGAGCGAGCTCCTAGATCCTGCCTCCACTGCCTTTAAGGATGAATATTAATCATAGATCAAGGTCAGTTTGATCTGAGAGCTGTGGTGCTTCCTAGAGGGCTATATAAGCAAGACCCCTGGCCCCTGGAGGAGGCATCCCATGAAACCCTAATTTATTTGCTCCAGTTGGGATTAGTTGAGATGGGTCCCTTGAATGGATCTCCTCTCCATAGCTAGCCATCAAGAGAAGATTAGTCCTCATTAGAGTCTAGTCTTAGCAAAATAGAGAGATAGAGAGCGAGGGAAGAGTTGGAGGTGGTGCCGGCATGTCGGTGCTCCCTCTCTGGCTTATACTTTGATGGATTCAGGCTTCTCCGAGTCTGCATCCGGGATACTTCTGGTAATTGATCTTTATTCAAGTATTTATCTTACTCTTTTGTTCATTGGTTCACAGTTCTTATGATTGCTCTAGTTCTTGTTAGCACTCTGAATTAGAGTAGTAATTGTTAGCATAAGTGTGGTGCTTAGGCTATCGGTTACCTATGTTTGCGCCCTATTCTTTGGTTGTGTGGTAGTTACAGGAGGTGACAACCCCGTCCACATCGATTTGAGTAGGTTCTTAAATTAGTAGGACCATAGTCGCATCGGTAGAGTTATCCTTAGTGGTGCTTTCCTGTCTAGCGGCGTCCCGAAGTGAACATTAGAAGGACATTTGAATCATAACCTTGCCTTGCATAGGATCATTACCATAGGAATCCTCTCTACCCATCATATCTTAACCTTGATTGCTACCCTTGGATAAACTAGTGGTTAGGCGGCTCACACACGTTTCCCTGTGGATACAGTATTTAAAACCCTCCGAGTGAAAGCTACAACGGTATCCGTGCGCTTGTGGATTTATCTGTGTGCGTTAAAAATGCCAACAACAAGCAAATCCACCTCCTTCACGGAATGCATGCCTTTTTGTGTTTTACGTTCCTCCCCTAGCTTTGATTTGCCACCATTTTCTTGATCAATGCAATGGCATTGTCGATGGTAAGGGAGAGGAATGCCCCTCTAGCAGCGACATCCACGTGCCCCTTTGACATGGCCGTAAGGCCCTCATAGAAATTTTGGAGCGTGAGCCAATCTTTCATTCTGTGGTGGGGACAGGCCCGGACATAGTCCTGGAGCCTCTCCCATGCTTCAGGAATGGACTCGAGTGAAGTCTGCTTTAAGTTCATGATCTTCCCCCTCAGAGCACTAGTTTTGCTCATGGGGAAGAACTTGGCGAGGAACGTCGTGGCACATTTGTCCCACGTGTTGATGACCTCTTTGTTTTGATAGAACCACTATTTCACCTTCCCCGCGAGGGAGAAGGGAAACAGACGGAGCCTGATGCTTCCTGGTGTGACGTCTTTGATGACTATGGTGTCGCACAACTCAAGGAAGTGTTGGAGATGAGCACAAGCATCCTCGCTTAGCAAGCCACAGAACCGGCTTGCCTGCACCATCATGATGAGGCCAGTGTGGAGCTCAAAGTTTTCGATCCTAGTGTTGATAGCGGGCCTAACGGGCACGTTAGCAACATCGGGGGTAGAGTAGTCACAGAGTGACTTGGCCATGACGATAGTAGCGGATGGTGTGGAAGTGACTAGTTCAACCATCAGCAGAGTAGTGGAAGAAAAAGGGTCATGAGACTTGTTCTTCCTTAGGAGTGCCTCTGGATTGTCTGTGTAGTTTTTCGGTAGGTTGTGACTAGTCATACACTATCCTGTTTTCATTCCATTCAAAAAGAGGAAGAAAACAAGCAAAGTTATCCTGCATAAAGTATGGCTACCATTACATGCATACGATCAATGTTTATGCCATGCTAGATGTTTGCATTGTAAACCTATGCCCTCCTCGGCAACAGCGCCAGAATTGTTTATTGGCGTTTCTTAACGCAATCACCAGGTGAGGGGGTTTTAAGTTCATCACCGGTAACGACGTCAGAAATACCTACTGCCATTCCTAAACATCATTACTCAGGAATATAACTCCCTACGTTGGTGCCAATGTTTTATTGTAGAGGGTTTACAGTTTCAAGGTGTTGACACTTAGAAATGCCTGATCGGCGTTCCTAATCATCACTACTCTGGAATGCATTCCCTCAGCACTGGCACGTATGCATATTGGAAAGTACAGTCTCTGAGTAATGGTACTTAGAAACACCAATCATGATAGTTCTAATTCAAGATGGCAACGGGCACGTACCCGACGGGCAGTGCCCACCCGTACCCATACCCGCAAAAATTTACTCGTCGGGTTACCCGTACCCACATGCGGGTAAAAAAATAGTTCCATGCCCGTACCCACCAGGTAATTCTCACCCGACGGGTAACCCGTACCCGATAGCATACCCAAAAAATACCTAAAAATATCAAATAGTCACATGCAAAAATAAATCATTCTAAGCTTCCAACAAGTTACAAATATGCTAACAAACATTATTAGCATCATTACAACAAAGACAATCTACTAGAAATATAGTTGATGTCTCAATGGGCCAAATTCATGACTTATATGAGCTAAAATAACTAAGGTTGGCTAGTTATTTTTGCGGATATGTCTTACCCGCGGGTATGCGGGTATGGGTAGTATACACCCGCACCCGTACCCACCATACCCGATGGGTATAGGATTTTGGCCAATAACGTACCCACGGGTAAAAAATTCATCCCATACCCGCCTCTTTATCGGGTAATACCCGTCGGGTACTCAGGTTTCGGGTACCTGTTGCCATCTCTAGTCCTAATATGTTTATAGACCAAACATCTGCAAGCGTATGGAACTATCATTGTAGCATTTCAACCTAGGAGTATTTCAAGGTGTCATGATTTATATTTTCCCAAAGGAGGGCAAGGTGTATGCATCTAGCATTGGTATAAACATGACTTCATTCTTACATGATAGACATAGCATATGACAGGGGTAAAAATGGTATTTCAAGGATAGAGGACACACATCTAAGCCAACCTCAAGGATAAAAGAAAAATAAAGAATAAATGAATATTCCTAAGTAGAGTAGGCATGTTCTAATATAGCTGTGCAAAGAACAGTTGATAAGCATACACGTTACAAGATTAAAGTTAGAGCTAAGTCTGCCAACCGAGAGAGAACGAAGTACTGCGTTGAGAACGAAGTACTGCGTTGTCTTGGATTCCTCCCAAAGTAACAATGCTTCATGGAAGTCAATGAAGGAAATTCTTCAGACAAAGTTACCATGAAGAGCAAGTATCAGAAAGTGCCTTGACCAAATTAGTTCCACCAATGTCAAAGCTTTGTCACCGAATGCTATAGCAGATGATGGGAACTAGATAACGTGTCTCTCTTCCTTAAAAAGGTCTTCCATTCTGAATCTCGGGACGTGATCCATTTAAGGGGGGAGGGCTGTAACACCCCAGATGTTTGTCACTCATTAAGCAGTGGGTTTGAGCTCAAACATGACAGATTAAGTAGAGATGACAATGTCAAGGTCAACCTATGGAGATGAGCCTAACCTAAAGTTGGATGTTGCACCATTGCTTTACATATAGGCCCCTTTTCAAATTATATGCTTGGGTAGTGTTATTACAATATATTCATGCGTCTCACCTTAGTACCTATCTATATTGATCCCTAGAAAAGTTTCATGAAGTTTGGAATCAAAAAGTCACATGAAATGATAAGTTATATGCTTGTTTGGATTATAACTAAAACCTGCCTTACATCCCATGGAAACTAGTGCTTATGCAACATACAAGTGCAACATGTGCAACAAACCTTTGCTACATGTGGAACAACCTAGGGAAGCATGTGTAGCATGTACCTTACAACAGCACATGAAACAATTGAAATATGGCCTTGAAACAAACACTACAATTATAGTGACTTCAATGTTTGAATGCATGTGAGGCCTACACTTTTGTGCAACCTATGCGTGGTTTGTATGTTTGGCCTCTACAACACCTTAACTACACTTAGGACACTTAATGGAACAATGTTCATGTTGATCATTTTGCCTAAATATGCTTCTTAGTGATGGTTGACCTTGTATGGACCCTAGAACACTTTTGTTTGACCACTTCCAAAGTGTGACCTAGAAGCTTTGCATGACTATGCACCCTTTTACAAAGTTGTAGAGAATTTTATAAGGAACAAACTTTGTTTAAGAGTCAAGTCATGAAAATGTGTGGAACATGCTCAAAAAGGGCCCACAAGTCAGAATTTAGGGCTGTTTACCAACACCTAGCATATTCTAAGTCCCTAATCGACAGCATCAAGTCAACATGTTCGTGACATTTTATCTTCCAATTTCATATGGTAGCTCAATTAGGTTCCTTAATATGAGTTGTAGTACTTTTCATGATGGAAACAATGGATCAAGTGTCCCTCTAAATGGAGCTTAGTTGGACCTTCAAAAAGAGTTTCCAAAACAGCAAAAAGTTGTTTTATCACTAATTGACCTTGACATGTTGACATGCCGCGTTCTCCCAATTTTGTTAAACAACTCAAGTTGAGGCAAATACAAAAGTTGGAGTAGACATTATGGGGAAGAACATACAAGAAGATGGCACCAGTTGCGTTTCATTTTGACCCTCAAATTGGATTATTGCCGTTGCTTTCAAATCACTAACATTGTCAACTTTGGGGCTAATTACCTCCTAATCCAGAGCACTAATGGTCATAAACCCTAAATAGATTTTGTAGAGCATCGTGTGGGCTTCAAACTTTGTATTTGGCCCAAGGTCCAGTTCAGCCAGGATCTAGCCCAAATCGTCGTCCACCCGGCCCCCGTTGTAACCCGACACGTGTTCGACAGAATGCCAAGACGGCCGACGCGTGCTCCGTGGCGTGGCGGCCATGCCAGTGATGCGTCCCCACTGCATTGCCGCGCGTTCTCATCCCCTCTCATGTTGGTGATGCCCGAGCAGCACCCAAGCGCCTCTCCACTTCTCTCTCGCCTCTTCTCCGCTCTGGGGTCGCGAGAGCAAGCACCGCAGCCATGGCCACCGTGGGCAGAGCCATTCGGCACCCCCACGGCTTCACGCGTCGCAGCCAAGCCAAGCCGTCACCAGCCCTAGAAACTCCCCATACGCCTTGTACACGCTCGATAGGAGCTGTTGCCGCTGCCTTCATCTGGCTGGTTCTCACCGAGCGCCGCCGCTGCCATGGCCGAGCTCTAGAGCTCACGGCCACGATGTCGTTCTCTGTGAATTGTCGGTCACGAGTCAAACTGAGCACACCACCACCTATCCCCGACCGCTCCTCGCCACTGTGTCGCCCGGCCACCGACGCCAGGTCCACCGCCGAGGGGGTAGCGTGTGGCCAGGGGGGCAGGGGCCACCTCTGACCGAGCCGCGGCTGCCCGAAGATGCACCCAGGCCCGTGGATGCTCACTGCCACTACTCCTCCGTCATCATCGACCACCGCACCAGAAATCGTCCTTTTGCGACGTCCTCTGCTTCGCCCCCTTCGTAGGCCACCGCGAACAGGACTGAGCCGCCATCAGCTGCGCTTGGTTGAGCGACACTGCCCAGGCATGCGCCTAGGACCTCTCTTATCCTCGCGCATCACCACCAGGGTCATCAGTGTCCACCTCACTGCCGGGAGCGGCAGGAGCCCGGCCTCCCCTGCTCGGCCGATTTGAGGAAGAGGACCGGCGTCTCTCCTCTCTCTGTCTCTCCCTATGGGTGTCTGACGAGCGGGCCCAGCGGAACAAAGGGTCCCACATGTCGGATTAAGTGGAGACAGAGATTGGGTATTTGTTGGGTGTGCCTAGCAATTTCAGTTGGGGTTTGATTTCTTCTGTTTTTGAATTTCAATTTCATGTTAATCTTTGAAAATCCATATCTCATTCTAGGTAATTCCAAAAATAGCAAATGTGGACTTTTGGAAACCTTGAGAGGAGATCTATGCAGTAGAGTCATAAAATGTACATGTTTGTAGATGTTTTCTGATGTTTTTATTTGAGCTTTAAAAATGCTCAAAAATGCTTATAAACTTGACCAGAGCCATATCTTGAGTTTTAGAACTCCAAAATAGTGATTCTTGCTTTGTTAATTTTGTGATGACATGTACGTGCTAGGAAAAATAGTAAACACACTAGTGGTTCACTGTTTTCATAAGGTTTTGGTTTGACCTTGATAAATAAGGAAATCTACATTATATTGCTTGTCAGTTTTACATCTTGAGTTGTGTTGCTCCAAATGATGTGAAATTTTTATGGTAGTCTTGTTAAGCTATGTATGTACTGTAGTATAAATTTCATGGTCATTGCTTACTGTATGATCAAGTTATTGATTTAACGTGTTTATGGCTTGATAAATAGCTTGTAAACAATATATAATTGATAAAATGGAAAATGTTGTTCCATTAGCTTAGTATGATGTTTATATATCATATTGATTCATGCTAGGGCCATGTGTTCATAGAAAATATGGAATTTTAGGTTTAACTTGCTCTCACATGATTTATTGTATTAGTCAATTTTCTTTTTCATAGAGGTTGATATACATGTCCAAATGGCTTGAAATTTGGACAATAGACTATTGGGAGCATTTGTAGGACACTGTAATTTTGGTATAATTTGTTATGCACTTTTGATAGGTGTTCATAATTCCACCTAATTATCTAAATAAAGTAAGAAAATATATTAAAAGAATTTATTTAGGAATGGGCACTATGTTTTCTGGTGTTCATTAGTCATGTGCGACATGTTGGTAAAGTTAGTTTTGTCCAATTATTTGTTTGCAACGTAAGTTAATAATTATTTCTTGCAAATGAAGTTTCTAGACAGATCTAGAAACTTGGCAATTCATGATAATGTGCTTTGTTGTGAAACTTGTTTATACAAAAGTTGTAGATAATTTATATATCTAGCTGCTGTTAAAATTTGGTGGTATTTGGCCATGTTGTTTAGGAGTTATAGCTGTTGAAAGTTGGGTTACAGAATTGCTTGCTCTCTGTCTTGTCAGACCAGATTCTGTAGTTTTATCTTTTTGACCTATTAAACTTGGAAATCAGGCTTAGTTAATATTAAATAAATTGTATACAATTTCATAAGATTTCCATAATGTCTTCTTTCAAGTCATTTGGATTTATAAAACTCTAGATATAATTGAATTATGAAGCTACTGTTTGCAAGTCTAGAAATTGGCATATTCCAGTTATCGTTGTTGCTTCATATTGACTTGCTTTGCATGTTGCTAAGTGTGATTCATGTCCTTGGTGATGAAGTTAGTACATCTAAGACTTTGTAAATATTGTGTCATGTTTGGTATTGTTTTCCTTGCTATCTTAGCATGATAGGTCGTGTGATGTTTAATTAAGCAATGTGAAGTGCTTATGTGTATTTAGTAGAACCTTGTACTTGCCTTGTTTAGTGTGTGATGCATCATTCATTATATTTCCATGTATTCATAGACTTGCATCTTGCATCTCATCTAGGTATGCTAGATGCACCACGTGAAGGACGAGATGTGGAGCCTAACCCGAAGATGGTGTTTGGTGGACCTATCTCAGAGATAGAAGGGTTGGACAAGTGAGAGAATGGGAGGTGCTCGCCAAGCGAGTGTCATCTGACAACCACTGACTTGTGTTGGATCCCAGGCAAGCCCCGGAGCATTATAAGCCTCCTATCTTCAAAGCAATTAATTCTATATATGTTATAGGTATTGTTGCATTAAGTGGTAGGAGTTGGTTGGAAACTCTTGCTGCATTATATCATTCCTTGTCCAGATATATGAATCCTTGAATCCTACATAGACTAGGATCAAGTAGATGCTTAGCCCTGCTTTAAGCGGTAGAAGTCAGGTGATTTCCTATCACCTGCGAGATATAGGAATATTCATATATGGCATGGTTGGCTATATTTGCTATCGTGAAATGGAACCATGTGTTAATAAAATGAAATGAGACCGGGCGGGATGATGATAGTGAAGCAACAAGGCATGGAGGTCTTGGGTGTGGATCTATCCCCGTCTGAGTCGTTTAAGGACCGATTCACTGTACGTCCTTGAGTCATGTTGAACGTAGTCTAACACTTAGTTGGTCGGATAAGTCATTTCGACCGCGAAGCCGAGTAATACGGTTCAGGCCGGGAATCGAATGGTAGGTCGCATCTTGGAGGAGAGTAAGGATGTGCTTGGGGACATTGGCGTGAGACCAAGGGGGGTTAGAGTCCCTATCACCTGGCAGAGTGTTGCCCTTGGGGATGCGGCATCATTCAAACCCGCGACTCCTGAATTGTATGAAAGGTGGCTTGTGCGACCCTGGCAGGGGCCTGCGTGGTGAGTGTTAGAAATACCCCTCCAGCTGGATAGGAATTCAATTCAAATCGCCATCGCTCCCGGTTAGTGAGCACTTGACTTGAGCAGCGGCAACGTAGATTCCATTAAATTGAACTGATGGTTAATTGGATAACGATGGAAAGGTTTCCTCAATTTATATTTGCTATGGTTAATATTGTTTGCTCCTAATAAAGTGAGTGCTCTAGTACAGGTTCTAATATAGATGATAGGTTAATGATAATTAACTTGATGCTTAAGCATTAATGATTGATCACCTATATTAAGCTTTTATGCAAAATGTTGTCAAGCTAGCCCCACTTCATATCAGCCTTGCATGATCCTTGGTGTCACCTTATTTCTGGTTTCTGACGGGTAAGTCTAGCTGAGTACCTTCTCGTACTCAGGGGTTTTTCCCCACTTGTTGTAGGTTGTGACGTATCATGGCGACTGCAAGAGTTGGTTGTCTCCTGCCTTGTGGCAGAGTGTGATCACGGGCATGATCCTTCTTATTTCCCTTATCTCTAATGCTTTTGTTAGAAGTCGACCGTGGTACTAGCATGTATTTGAAATAAGAATAATGTTAGTTTCAAATTACTTTGCTTCCGCTACTTTTGAACTTAAGTTGTAATAACTATGTTGAACTCCGATGTATATTGATTTACTTGTGAAATGAATGTAACATGTGACTTGTTATGTTGAATCACTATGATCTTAGCTTGTATGTTGGTTGATTTGAAATCCCTCGTAATTTCATTGGACTACCGGAGTTATATGGGCTCAAGTGCGAGAATTTGATCACTCCGATGATTGTTTTTGTACTTGTGCTCTTATAATTTGGATGGTTCTGTGATAGTAGGCATGTTCTAATATAGCTTTGCAAAGAATAGTTGATAAGCATACACGTTACAAGATTAAAGTTAGAGCTAAGTCTACCAACCGAGAGAGACTTTACGAACTCTTACATGAATACCCGAACCTGGGGGATTACGAAGGACGGACAGGTGAAAGGTCCTTGTTTGGTTTTGGTAATTGAGTGACAACTTAGGTGGACTAATTGTGTTTTATATGAGATACATAGGTGATTAGTCCACATGTACATGTGTGTGAGCAACATATGCCATGGAGGTGGAAATGGCTTGGAGATGTTGTAAAGCTTGCACATGTGATGATGGAGGAGTTTATTGCACGTGAGACATGACATTGAGTCATGTGACCTAGGTGGAGAAGATCAAGATGAGGTTTGGCAAGTCGGTTGCAAGTGTGAAGGTCAAGTCGGAGGCTTTGAAGCGAGGGACCGCATGTGATGGTGAAGCTTGAGCAAGACTTGGCGCTGATGGACCAACACAACGGTAAAAAGCAAGTGAGGTCAAGATCAATGAACCAATACGGTCACGTGATGATATGAAGTGGACCATATCATTTGATGATTGGTTGGTGCATGTGTTGCATCAACATCAAAGGAGATGGAATGGAATGCGCAAGGCAAAGGTATAACCTAGGGCATTTCATTTTATCGGTCAAAGGTTGTGTAGAGAAGTGCATGACCAGGTTTAGGATAGATGGCCATACTATCAAGAGGGGTAAACTTGTTTGTATATCGGTCATCTAGTGCCACTCGAGTGATCTAACTATACATCATTGCTAGGATCGAGTGGTGTGGCAAGTTGAGTGGTTAACTCCTTTAAAATGATTGTAAAAATGCTAACACACATGCACATGGTGATGTACACTTGGTGGTGTTAGCACATTTGCGAAGGCGGTGGAGTTTGAGTGGTAGAGATGGGTTTGGGGCCTTTTTTGGAAGTGAAACGCATATTTTCCACTGCGCTGGAGGCAAAGAAACGGAGACAAAAGGAAGTCACTGGGGTGACCGGACGCTGGTTCGGACGCGCGATCGGATGCTAGACCGGACACGCAGCCGCGTCCAGTTAGTTCTTCCTGCGTCCAGAGGCAGCGCGCGCACCGGCGCGTCTAGTCGATCACGGGACCGGCACGTCCGGTCAAGTCCTAGAGAAACTGTGAAACACGCAACGTCGATCGGACACGGTGGCGCGTCCGGTCATGATCGACCGAATGCGTCTGGTCGTGAGTGGGTGCTTACTGGACTCAAACCGGATGCCAGGTGTAACGCGTCTGGTCAACTCTTGCAGTGCGTCCGGTTGATGCTTCGCGGGCGCAGGCACTGTATGATCGGCGCGTCTGGTCAGTTGAGCAGCGTGTCCGATCGCTTAGTGACCGTTGGGGCACTAAGTCGATCGTTGAGATCTGGCATTTGACGTTGAACATGGGTGACACATGGACGGCGCAGGGTGACTGGACGCAGTGCAGCGCGTCCAGTCATATCGACCGGCACGTCCAGTCACTGCGAAAAACGCCCGGTGAAGGGGTAACGGCTATATTTGACCGTGGGGTTATAAATAGAAGTGGTGGCTAGCCTTGGCAGCTGCTGAGCACCTTGGGGATGTGTTGCCCTTGTGTGTGCTTGGTTTGATAAGCCTCCAACTCACTTGTGCTTGCTAGATTGCGAATTAATAAGTGAGTGAGTGATTCTAGTGTGATTGCATCATGAGGCTGCATCGAGTGGCACTAGGTGTTCATGTTGCAAGCCGGTGGTGCTTGTTATTCTTGAAGGTTTCCACCTCCTAGATGACTTGGTGGCTTGAGGCTCCATTGAAGCTCGTAAGAAGATTGTGCAAGGCTCCGGAGAAGCTTTGTGAGGGGGATTGTGCTCACCCCACGGGGATCGCGAAGAGCAACTCTAGTAGAGTGTGTCATTGAGCTACCACATTTGATGGTGGGTTCTTGCGGCGCTCTTTGGAAGAGCTCGGTTGTGGATACTGATTAGCCGTCGAACCACGAAGTGTTGGTCGATACAACAGGGATGTAGCTTGGTAGCAACCAAGTGAACCTCTGGAGCAAATCACTGTGTCAATATTTTCTACTCTTCTCGGTGGTTTGCCTTCATGCAACACAAGCTTGTATTTATCTTCATATTTACCTTGCTTGTGTTGTTGCTCTTGTATCTAGTTGTGCTTGTGTAGCTAGCTAGATATCTTATTGCTTGTGTAGCTAGAAGTATCCTCTTTGCGTGGCTAATTTGGTTTGTGTAACCTTGTTAGTCACATTGCTTAATTTATGTAGCTAAGTAATTTGTGCTCTCTAATTTGGCATTGGTTGCCTTGTTATTGAGCATTGCTAGTGAGCCTAGGAGCTTTGTGCTTTTGCTTACTAGAATTGTGTAGGAGCTCCCCCTCTAGTCCGCCATCTCGACCCTTCAATAGGGCTATCACCACTTGCCGTTTACCCCTCAACCATGGGGCACCGTCATATTCGCAGTTTCCCGTGTACCCGAGCACCATGCCCGTGTATAAAGAAACTACCCATGTCCCCTTGGGACTCCAACCCTATGGATTAACAAGCAAGAACATGGGCAAACCCGAAGGCACAACGAATCGTCACTCTAACACTAGTTCTTCCTCTACTCATACAAATTATATGAACGGTGAAAAACAAAGATGAACATGTCATGATCATAGCATACAAACTATAGACTAGTTCATATATCATGATTATAACAAGATCAAGACTATACTCTAGTTCATATGCACTACTATATGTATGAAATGAGAACTTGAATATGGAAGAATTCTTCATAGTATTGATCATACCAAGTGGTACTTCTTCCAAGGAGACAAGCTCTCCAAGTAGCTTCTAGCCTTGCTCACAAACTAACACTAAAACTATGAAAAAGTAGCACACATGGAGAGAGGTGTGGAGCTCAAATGGAGTGTGTTGGAGAGGTGCTCCACCCATCCTTTTATAGTTGATTCATGACGGTTTGGCGTTGCCTTAGAAGGAAACCAACAAAACCGCCTTCAACAAACCGCCAGAGAACTGCCATAGGAAGGTGGGGCTAGGAGAAGGTGGTAGGAGTACGGCCGCACCCAAGGTGCGTCCACACCTTGCTGGGCTCGCCTCGTGACCGCCTTCACCTGGTCGGTTCTCTAGTGGGCCTAGGCCTCCCCTGTGGTGGTGTCTCAGTCTAGTTGCGCAGGAAGGTGGGCTTTCTCCATTTTATTTGTTTGCACACTTCTGAAAATACACCTTTTGCAATGCGCTTTCTCCTCTCTTTTTGTGTCTTTTCACCTGTTTCCGGGTAAGTGTCATGCAAAACATATTTCTCCAAAAACAAGTGGAGCAATGTCAAAGTATATGCATATGTGTCAAAAGTTTGTTAATTTCTCCTGTTTTGGATCATAATTGGTGGTTCCAAATGTGCAATAGTGACCGCCAACAGGGGCCCACATGGCAGGCTGGGTGGCCTCATGGTGGGGCTGACCGGCCCCACCTGGCATCCCCTCAGGGTCGCCTCGCGCGGGTTGCCTTAACCTTCTGGGGTAGTTTTCATCGTGGTTTAGTTTGGTCCTTTTTGACATTCTGATCCTCCTTTTTCTCTTTTCTGGAATAACCCTAGAGAAAATACATATTCACCAAAACTCGTGGAAATTATTAGTTTAAACCCCTAAGTTTCTATTGGTGATCCATTTTATGCATTTCTTCAAGTTATGTTGACGGTTTATGATGAACGATAAATACCGTCAATAAGCTCCCCCAAGCTTGACCTTTGCTAGTCCCTCAGCAAATCTAAACTCAACAAATCTAGGATCAGTAATTGCTACTATGCCTTCACACCTCGAAAGTACACATGTGTTCAAACAAAAATTCTCCTCCGAATTAGAATAATCTTGTTCTGACTTTTAAACTTACCCATATTACCTTCAACCATGGGGCTTCTTAGCTTTCACTTGGGTCTTGAGCAATTGAAAGACTAAACAATTAAGTCAAGCACTATGTCTCAAGCTCTTTGCTTAACCATTATTCTGAAGTTTTTATAAGTTTTCAAAATAAAACTCAGAGCTTCTATTGTACAACACTCTCAGATCTCTCAATATATGTGGTATTTGTGGATCCTCACCAAGGCAATGATGATGTTATGCCTTTCTCTTCCTATAACTAAAGCTTATAGTGGAGTTCATAGGTTGGGAGAAAACAGGAAAGAGCATACTTGCAACACATATATTGTAAAGTCAAACCTCGGATCCAAAGAGAGTTTAGTCATACAATCAAATCAAGATGTGCATGTGTATAGAATATGGAGGATATATATGGTGGCTAACCTAATTCTACTTTGCTCCTTGAAAACACATCTCTCTTTTTGAAACTTGGAGAAACACTTTGCAAGAAAACATGGGCTATCTTATTCATCTCTCTTTTTTTTCAAGCGGGTATTGAGGTACCTATTGTTTTAATAATTCAGACATTTGTCCATTTTTTTCTAATACTTTTTTATCATGAATGACTTTTGCATAGCCACATGCTTTTTTCTGTAACAAAACTTTTGAGACATAGCAACAAGAACTTGGAGCATTTATTGAGAGATATCCTATAGGGTTTATATTTTTGGTGTTTACTCCTAGTGTAGGAGTAAAACATTTTCTGGTGGATCTAGGTGGAATGGCAAGTTCTTGCGCCTAACCCCAATGTAGGAGTAGTGCATATATGGTTGGTGTGTACGTGATCTTGATTTTAAGAGCATGACAAATCTCTCATAAGACATCAACAAAGCTTGATCAAACTCAATGCAAAACAAGTAGCATATATGAGTGGAAGGTTTCCTATTCTAACATCATATTTGCCTTTGGTAGGAATTCAAGCTTTGTCATACAGGAGCTCATTATGTAAGGTTTTGATGTTTTTCAAAAGAAATCTTCAGAACTTTAGTATCGCTAGGAACAAGATAAACAACAGCTCAGATCATCTTATATCATATTCATCAATTACCTAGACTTAGATCAAGCATATGCTACCCATGAGTTTTAAGTTCAGAATAAATTCTTATGTCAAAACAGTCACATCCAAAACTCAGGAGAATTCAAGGCTAAAAACTAGGTACTTGAAAGGAATTACGGCAGAGCAACTATTCATCATTTCCATTGCAAGAGTTTATCTCCATTATTTTTATTAGCTCTTAAAACTAGACACACTTTTTATTTTGCTTTTGAAATTTTAAAATAACACCTTAATATATATAACAAGCTAGGATAAACATTTATTTTGTTTTAGTTTGTTATTCATCTTTTTATTTCTTCTAACTAATGGAAAGCAAACTTAGAATAGTAAAACTATAAAGAGAAAGAAATACTTAGCTAGATACATGAGGGATGCTCCTCCCCTAAGCTAGATGTTGTTGTGGTTGGTTGAATGTTGAGCGATCCTTCTCACAACATGGTGTTGATACTTCTTATATCACTATTGGAGGGATTCTGCAAGCGCACAGAACTATCACGTAGCACTTCGCTCGGTGAGTACTGAGTGTCAAATTTATATTTTTCCCATAGGAAGGCGGGAGGCTTCGAATCTATATAGGATCAATCTATGGGCTAGGCTCCCTAGATTTATATCCTAGATGAACGAATGATAGTGTAGGAAGGGGTTGATCTACCTAAACTAACTACTATGGGTAAGCTACTCTAAGAGATATATAGAGGGAGGAGAGTGAGGAGTGTTTTATTTTTTCTAAAGCAGCTAAGCTACACTAGTAGTGAGCAGGAATATGATAGCACTTCAGAGAGTTGAATAGACGAGGTCTGCCATGAGCCCTATGATTCAATAACTAAGCCTAAACGTGGGGGAATACAGAGGATGGACAAGGCTGTCACCACTTGCCAACTACCCTAACCTATCCATCAACTTAGTCGTATCCACATGTAATCTATAGCCTAAGCACCACGCTTAATCTATCAATATACTACTTTGATCTGAGCTTCGGTGAAATGAGATCAAAGCACCTTAACCAGATGGTGGAACCAGTACTAACACACTACTACTAACTAAAAGATAACTTCAGCTACTAATCATGCACACACAAGCCAACACCTAAGCCACTAATGACCTAACACTAATGACTAAGCTACTAGAATGTAAAGCACACAATGCAAGTACTATAAAGTAAATAACTAAAAGCAAATAATGAATAATAAATGCAAAAAGTAAAGAATACAAAAAGGAATTGTACCAGAGACTTGGAAGACTCTTCCTAGTCACCGAAGAGAAGCTCCTTGACTCCACTCTACTACTCTTCTAAGCTACTCACTCTAAGCCTATGCTAGAGAGCTAGAGAGCTTGAAAGCTATTACAAGAATGAGCTTTTGTGTGTGGGGCGAGTTCTAATGTGTGCCACACCCCTCTATTTATAGTGTAGAGGAACATGGGGGTACTTCTAGGAGTGTCAAGGTGGTGGAGGAGAGGGGGATGCCGGTCAGCAGCTAGGGGTGCCGCTCGGCCCTAGGATCCACCGCCTTTGGATCCTAGGGTGCTGGTTGCTCCCCTATGGCGGTTGTGTAACCATCCTAAGTCAGTTGGTGATTAGCACGTGTTAGAATGGAGCTCCAAGTGAGTGACAAGTGGGCCCATGGATCCTTGTGAAGCATCATCGTGACCGTTCATCAAGTGATATGTGAGCTTGCTTCTGATTGGTTGAGAAGGTGTTTCCTTGGATCACTGATGTGGCAGGGAGGTGAGGTGGCACCCAGGGGGGCTGGGCAGTGCCTGGTGGGGCCAAGCGGTGCCTCCTATGGGCCCACTCCCTCCTATCACATCCCACTTGCTTCTACACTTCAAGTTTGTACCATTTTTGGCCAATTTTCACCATATTTCCTACATACAAATAAAACTCCAAGCACAAGTGGAACTAGGTAAAATTCAAGCATAAACCTATCATTTCATGAGATTTTGGGTCAAATGTTGAAGTTAAAAGAGGGTGTTATCGACCGTCAACACATGGTTGCCGGCGATTCTTCTCATGTATGAGTAGAGTGAGATATCTATAGCCAAGTGACTTGCTCTTGATCAAAAGTACCATCCTACAAAATACTCTAACAAAAACACCAAAAACTCGAGGCTTGGATTACGACATGGGGTTAGCGGTCAGCCATTCGAGGATTTGTTCTCCTGAGTTTAGATATATTTCTAAGTTGGCAAAGTTTTAGCAGGAGGTTTCTCTTGTCGAATTTTCTATTTTTATAACGCAGAAGGGAAAATATGCATGCATGGTATTTATATTTTTATGCCACCACGGTGAATATTTCCATAGACTTTTACTCACCGTAGATGTACTCACGTGGGTCTTAGGATTTTTATGATGCAATGATGAATACAATAATCACATTTTTATTTTCTTTTCTAAGTGCAACAATGGTGATATACAATAAAGTATCTTTTTTAATTTTCTTTTTTTAGATGCAAGATAGGTGTAAAGAATTAAATATGCTAAAGAGAAAAATAATTAATGCAAAGCCAATGCAGAAAAGTAAACATGCTAAAAGAAAAATAATTCATGCAATGCTAGAAAGTAAATATGGATAACTACCAATATTACCTCACGGCAAGGGTTTGGATTTTTAAGTCCTTCGGATAGGACTTCTTGTCTTGCTTAATCTTCCCACAGTACGTCACTTGGTCGGAAAGGCGACACTGGTCGTACCTCTTGTGACAGTGATGATGCTTCCTTTTCCATCCATACTTGTTTGGTCGATGAGTTTGACTTTGGTGGAGTAGATTCTTCCTTGATAGGTGCTTTAGGCTCTTCATCATTCTGTTCGTTCTGATCAGGTTCATAGTCTCCCCATCCATTCTTTGGGAGTTGGTTCTCTTATCGACGGATGATCGACGTATCCTCCTAGAGCGATTCTTCTTCGGCTGCTCATATGTATTGTAACTATTAAAGTAACAACATACCTTATCTCTAGGGAACTAAAAGTGGACTTATCCCGATCTGATGTAGATGATTGCATTGGTTGTGTTGAGGAACGGTCTTCCCAAGATGATGGAGGCTTCTTCAACTTCTTCCTCCATGTCTAGGACCATAAAGTCAGCAGGGACATAGTGATCTTGTATCTAGACCAGGATGTCCTTGGCTATGCCCTCTAGAAATTAGATTGATTGGTCTGCCATCTGTAGCTGCATATATATCAGGTACAAAGGTTCATTACTAAATAAATATTCATATAGACATTATGTTGACACCTGATCCAATGTCGCAGAAGGTCTTGTGGAAGATTCTCTTGTTGATTGTGCACTCGACCGTTGGTACAGTAGGATCATCCTTCTTTACTAGGAATGGCGGAGTGAGGAGATGGTCATACTCAGTTCGAATTGTGTTGATCATGTTGACTGTCCCTTCTTATTCTTGGCTGGCCTTGTTCTTCTTCTTTCTTCGATTCTTCTTCTTGGTCACTGCCGGTTCTTTTGGTATGTATGCCTTCTGAGGATGAGCAGAAGAGTATAGGATGCGGTCTTTGAATGAGAACTTCTTTCTTATCCTTGATGGTGAAACAGATCTTGGCAGTGTCCACGTAGATGATAGCTTTTGCGGTACTCAGGAAAGGTCAGTCCAAAATGATTGGTGCCCTATAATCTCCACCTGTCTCTAAGACCACAAAGTCTACGAGAACATATGATTGTTCCACTCAAATGATGGCATCTTCAAGAATTCCCTCAGGGTGGCAAAGTGACTGATCTACAAGCTACAAACGCATATTCGTGTACAACAAAGGATCTCGTAGAATCTTTCTATAAATTACCTTGGCATGATGTTGACACTTGCACCAAAATCACAGACAGTTTCCTAGAAAACACGACCCCAATGGAGATAGGGATAACAGGTCTCCCTGGGTCACCTTTCTTGTCAGAGAGTGAATAGTCTATCCACCTTTCCTCTGATGGTTGAGTGTAGTAAAAAGCTGCATTGTAAATATCGATAAGATTTGCAGTTTCTAAATCTTCCGGCTGCCCCAGAATCTTACCTTTGTTAGATGGAGGAACAACAACTGCCAGTTGAGCTATTTATGATTTTATCATTTTATTAAAGCTATGTTGGTCCTTAATGGCAGAAGCAAAACTATCCATTCTAGTACTTATATTCTCTAAGATTTTATCATTGGAAGCTACCTTTTTAGACATCTGATCTATAAGTCTAGATTGGCTAGCAACTAAATCTCTCAAGGGTGGATTGAGAGTATTGTAATTATTACCTTAAAAGTTACCTTGGTAGTTCGGCCTCTATTGCTGATTCTATCCTTGATTTTGCTGAGGATGATAATTGTTGTTGTTGATGTAGCTCACATCCTCTTGAAGTTCGAGGCAGTTGCTCTTTGAATGCCCAGTATTTCCACATTCTTCACATGTCATGCAGGAGTTATTAATGTGCATGACTTCTTTATTCTCACTGGCTCGGTCATCGAGCCTCTTTATCAGCAAGTCTATCTTGGCAGTCTGCATGTCTGCCTCCTTAAGTTTATGCATACCTCCACCTCTCTTGTGAAATGTTTGAACACTTCTTCATTCCAGCTTTGATTGGAGGCCATCTTCTCTACAAGTGTTGTTGTGTTTCTGATGGTGAGTGACAGGAAAGCACCTCCAGCAGCAGCATCCATTGTTTCATGGGTGCTAATGGTCAACCCGTGATAGAAGGTATGCATGAGTAGCCAATCTTTCATCCCATGATGAGGACATTCTGTAATGTAATCTTAAAAGCGTTCCTATGCCTTAGGGACAGATTCATCATGTAGTTGCTAAAAACTTGAGATTCTCCCACGCAGAGCATTGGTCTTGTCTGTGGGAAAGAATTTGGCTAGGAAGGCTGTGGAGCAGATATCCCATGTAGTATTCTTATCTTTATTGGCATAGAACCACTGCTTAGCCTTCCCTAACAGTGAGAATGGGAAAAGGCGGAGTAGAATAGCATCTCTTGTTACTCCCTTGATAGTGAAGGTGCTGCAGATCTCTAGAAAGTGTTGAAGATGTGCACTTGCATCTTTATGTGCTTTCCCACAAAACTGGTTGGCTTGCACCATTGTGATGAGAGCCGGCTTGAGCTCTAATCCATTGTCTCCAACATTGACTTCAGGTCTAGTGCGAATGTTGGCTGTTGTTAGAGCAGAGAATTCATGGAGACTCTTGTTGGCCATGGCCTCAAACTCTGGTGTTAAGCTCCTTCTTATCTGGTTGTCTTTCGATACTATAGTGAGAACCTTTTTGAGCTTGGCTCTAGTTCTCTTGAGTAGCGCATCAGGATCGTCAAGATAGTTTGTCGAAAGATCAAATTTGATCATACATTACCCTACATAAGATACACAAGTAGACAAAACAAGGGTAATCCTGCTCGAGCAGAGGTCAATGGTTATTTCAATCGCATCAAATAGTATAAGTTTATCAATACTTCCTATCCTAGCTACCTTCCCCGACAACGACGCCAAAAATGCTTGTTGGTATTTATTAACTTGACACTTGTTTTAGTAGCCACCTATTAATTACCTACACTTCTAGCATTACTAAACTACATTGTCATCCCCAGTGATGATGGTGCCAGAAATGCTTGTTGGTACTATCTAGCATTACTACAAGAATAATACTAAACAGATGTTTATCATTTTATGTGACTAGGAAGGATATAAAGATATGAATGAAAAGGTATCCGCAAGTGCACAGATAATTATACCATTATAGCATTTTACCCAAGAGTATTACTAGGGTGTCGAATTTATATCTTTACCACTAGGAAGGTGTATCTTTGGACATGTAATGATAACTCATAGTATTGATAGAGAATTATATAATAAGCATTTGATCAAACATCATAAATAGATAAATCTCTCAGAGCACTCCTTTCTATAGCAATAACATGGTCAGGTCAGAATTGTAACACCTCAGGTGTTAAGCATGCATTAAGCTTTTTAAATCCTGAGCATGAGCATCATCTTGCATTCATTATCGCATGTAATGTAAGTATAACCTTGAATTGAAACATGTGAAATGTGACATTGAAACATGGATGTTGCATGTGGTTGTTTAAATGCAGTGTTGCCCTAATTATGCTTGCTAGGCTAATAAAACATGTTTGGTTATAACTGAAAACCACTTAGAAATGTGTAGCATAATTTTTGGAGTAAGTTTGGTATTCAAAATTTCCCCTAATTTTGCTTTTAAAAATATTCTATAAAATTGAGAATTTGATTTAAAATGGACTTTGAATCTACATTTCAAAATCTGTTTGGAATTTCAAAATGTGCCCTAAAGCAAAGTTGTAGAGAATTAAATTTTGAACAACTTCTATTTTGGGATCAAATCTTGAAAATGCCATTTTCAACTTCAAAAATTTGAATTTGGGACTGTTTTAAAAGTTTGGATTTGAAAAATAGAAAAAGAAAAAGGTTTATTTGCTTAGTGAGCCGGCGCCCCACTTTCGGCTCAATCCGCAAGCCGGTCTAGCCCGCGTCCACACCCGCGCGCGCACCGCGCACCGATGCCCGACCGCGCTCAGGCCACGGCCGCCCCGTGGCGACCGTACGCCGGCGTCGGATGCCGGGTGGCGCTTGGTGGACCCCGCCGCACCCGTGCCTCGCTCGCCAAAGCGCCTCGCACCGCGCTCAGCCTCCTCGCTCGCCCCATTTCCTCCTCCTTCGCCCTCCTCCGCTCACCGTAACAGCAACTCCGTCGCGCGCCATTGCCATCGCCGCCGAGCTCGCAGCGCTGCTCTGCCCCGCCATTTCCCGATTCCTCTCGCGCTCCGCTCCGCTGCGCGTGGCACCGCACCGTGCTCCACCTAGCAGTTCCGTTCTCGCCGAGGTGAGCCCCCTGAGCCGCGCTACCTTCTTCCTCGGTGATGGCCATGGCACCGCCACCGTGGGCACGCCTCCCCACTGCCTCGCTCAACCTGCATTGGCGCGCACGGCCCTCACCGTGGAGCCATGAAGCTCCCGCGCCCTTGCTCTAGCCGCTGCGGCCGCCGGAGATGGCCGGGTCGCGACGCACCGCGCCATGGCGGGCGAAGGCGAGCCAGCTCCGGCTCGTCGCTGGCCAAACCAACGCCACCACTGCACTCGCCGCGTCAATGTGAGCACGGCAGGGTAGACGCTACCGCCGGTGGCCTCGCCGTCGGCGAGAACGCCGCGGTCAGCGCCGCCCTCTGCCGTGAGTGGCTGACGGGTGGGCCCATTTGACCACAGGGGCCTGCGTGTCGGTCACTGGGGACCAGATCTGGTGCAGATCTGGGGTACCTGTAGCGGTTTTGAGCTGGCTGGATTTTCGGGTTTAAAGAAAATGATTTCCAGAAATTATGAAAAAGCTTCAAAAATCTATATCTTGAGATTTATTGCTCCAAATTTGATGAAACCAATTTTGGCAGAATTCTTAGGAGTAGATCTACAGCATAAAAATATTGTATGGCAAATTTGAGATACTTTTGTATAGGGTTTTATTTAATTCTTATAATTGTCATTTTCTTAGAAAATGCATAATAAATCATAGAAAGCTCAGAAAAATATGGTTCTAATTTTGATAATCTTCTTGTGTACTTTACTTTCTAGGAAAAATATATGCCATACATGCTCTGTAGAAAAATTTGGATGTGTAGTTAAAGTGCCTTTATTGGCTGATTTTTGTTATTTTTGCTAGAGGGAAAATTTTGTATAAAACATGCATGCGATAATTTTTGTGCAGTGATTGTTTGCTGTGTAGAACATAGGAAAAATTCTAAATCTATTGTTTGATGCTTTTCATAATACAAAGTATTTTCATGGTCATTTTTAGGCCATAGCTTGTCATTTTTGTGTAGGCTATTTTACTTATCCAAATTCCATAAAAATTTTGTGGTAGGCTAATTAGAGTAGTACTATGTTACTGTAATTTTTATAGATTTTTCTATACACCAGAAATACATGTTGTTGTTGTAACCCTAGTTTAAATGGAATATCAAGTATTATTCTTTATGTATAATTAGTTTGATAATAAAGCTTTGGTGTATCTTTGAAGCACCTAAATCCCTTACTGGTATTGCTTGACAAGTTAATGTGTTTATGTTGATAAAGCGTAGTAGCACTCATGTTAGGGTTATATGCTAGTTAGGGTAAAAGTAGACGAGAATCGTTAGCAAAGGTGAATGCAGTGGATGACATGCATTAGTAATAACTGATCTTAGATGATGTGGACTACCTTGTAGAAAGGTTTTGTCTCTAGTCTTTACTATAAGTTCCAATGTGTTCATCTGCATATCATGCCATCATGATCATTGCATATCATCGCATCAGATGCACGGTTTACATGTTTACTTATGCAATTGTATCATACAGGATCGCAGGAGGAGTTGCCAGTAGCAATTCAGGAGGAGCAGACCGGGTCCAATCCACAAGAGACTCAGGCACAGGAGGTGTTCGAGGTAGACGAGCAAGAAGAGGATCTACCTGAGTGTGTGGACCACCAACCTAGTTTCTTCGAACGAGACAAGCCCCGAAGCATTCTAAGTCTCCTACTTTACAAAAGCAATTCCTTAGCTATATCATATGAGTTTATATATTGTGCATTAAGTATAGGAGTTGAGTGAAACCATTGTTGTATATATTACTACCCTTGCCACATTATTACCTACGAAAGTTCTGGGTCAAATACTGCTTAACCCTGCTTAGACCGATAGCAATCGGTGATTTTCGGTCACCTGAATGATGGGTGGTTACTAGAATGTTTTAGCTATGAAATGGATGATATCCGGGAAATAACCATGTGTTGATGGATAACTGGAGACCGGACAGAAAAGTTGGAGGCAACCAGACAGAATTCTGGGGTGCTAGTAGTTTTCCGTCTGTGTCAGTTAAGGACCAATCGTTACTTGTCCCTCTTGTCATGTTGAACGTATGCCTCACATTTAGTTGGCCGAATAAAGTACCTTTCGACCACGAAGCTAGTGACACTTTTCAGGCCGGGCTAAACTCGGATTGGCAGACTGGTGTCGAAGGGGGTAAGACGGGGACACGAAGAGTGAGCCCAAGGTGCGTCCTGGCAGTCGGGCGGTCCCTAGGTAGTGCGGTCCATGATTGTTACCCCGCGACGTTTACCTGGAAAGTGTCATTGGTGATTTGTAGCTCACTTGATCGGTGAGTATGGTTTGTGTGAGGAATAAATCACCAGCAGGTTAGGAATCGATTTGAATCGCCATCGCTCCTGGATAGTGAGCACTTGACTTGAGTTTCGGCATCGTAGTAATGATGATGGAACACTGATGGTTATATGGATGATGTTGGAAATGCTAAATTCAAGTGGTAACATGATGTTATTGCTTAATCAAGTGATTCCTATAGTATTGGTGCTTACCTAGATGGATAAGTTATAATAAACCTGAGGCAAATTACTTAAAATGGTTTAGTCATGATAGCTTACGCTTCTCGCAAAATAAGTTAGCTAGTCCACCAGAAGAAAGCCTTGCATACTCCATGGTGTCACTTTATTTTGGTTTAAGATGGGTAAGTCTAGCTGAGTACTTTCTCGTACTTAGAGCGTTGTTCCCGTTGTTGTTGCAGATGGTCAGATGTACTACGACTATTGCATCAATTGTCTGTATCCGGCGATGGGTGACAACTAGGACCAAGGGCAATGGTCACTCCGTATGTCTTACCTAATGCTTTTGTGGAAAATGACTATCTTTTGGCACTGTATTTGAACTAAGGGTGTGTGTGTGTTTTATGAAACTATTTGCTTCCGCTACTTTATTTTGAACTTGGTTTGTAATAACTTATGTTCTAAACTCCGATGTATTCAACTGTCATTGCAAACTTTATGTAATATGTGACTATGGCTGTTAAACTTGTACGATCTTGGTTTGTATGTTGGTTGGTTTGAAATCCTTCGTGGTTTCATGGACTACCAGGTTATACGGGATTAAGTTTGTCAAATCGTCTGTCTCAGCGGGTGATTTTCTTACTTAATTTCGTATAATTGGTCGTTTCTATTACAAGAATATTCGAGGAATAATTCCTAAGTCATTGTTTAACTACAAGTCAAAGCATACTTTCATTAATGCAATTACACCTAGTAATCATCGCTAAGATTACCATGATATCCATACATAAGGGGCATTACTTAGGGAAGTTTGAGTACAGAAACCTCGCTCTTTCTTCATAACCTGACCCTACTTATATGGCCTATACTCGGGGAGTGGACTACAAAGGACTCAACAGGAGTGTCACATTCGCGATCTACCATATGGCCCGGAATATAGAGTATAATCGCAGATAAATCACATCTAAGCACCATGCTTACATGATCTCTACCACCCACCCATGGATCCTGAATGATGTGGGTGCTATACGAACTTATGCATAAATATGATAATAATCTAACTATACTAAGCATATAATCAAAGGAGACAATGAACAATGCAATCAAGAACATGAATAAGATGAATAAGAATATTATCATGAACATTGTAGCAAGCATTAAAAATAATGGAGATACAATGAGAGAGGGGTACAAGAACTATACCGAACCACGCTCTTGACAAGGTCGGGAATCTAAGCGAAGATCTACTTGCCTCCCTCTAGACCTAGCCAACTAGCTAATGCCCTATAAAACTAGAGGAGCTCTAAGGATATTAGGATTTCTAGCTCTGAATGACTTGGTATGATGGATGATGCCTCTTGGGGGCAGGGCCTGGTTATATAGCCCTGAGGGTGGAACGTGAGCCCTTGGATCAAATGACTTGAAGGACGACGTAGATGCAACCTAGGAGTCGGTTGGGGGAACATTTCTGAAGCTGACAGGTAGGGGCCCACATGGTAGGCCAGGCGACCTCATGATGGGGCTGGGTGGCCCCACCTGACATCCCCTCGGGGTAGTCTCGCGTTGAAACAGGCTACAACAAGATCAAACCATGGAACCAAAAATCCCCATGACCATCATTATTCAATGCAAAGCAGGAGCATTATATGCACTAATAAGTTTCATTCGGCCAATTCGACATGAGTCAAGGCACCTGAATAAGTAGTATAGATGTCAAGAAGAACAAACTTACCGGGCCGAATGCCCTAGAATCCCAGCTACGAGCAGAGTTATCAGCCTCAACCCAGCAATGCCCTTCCGGGATCTTAGTGAGCTTAAGGGACCCAGGGATCTGTATCCACTCACTAGGAAGCCCAATCAGCCTCTTCACAAACAACTACTTATGATTGCTAGGGCACCTATGAGCACATGGGCAATGGTCAGGATAGAGACATGGAATAAGTCGGTGGCATTATGGCAACAACATTTTCCCAAAATTACCCCATCCTTACTTGAACAAAATCACATCACCATGTGAGAACTTGTATTGCTCAATGCACCTCTTTTCTGCTAAAACGAAATCACCTGGTTCCAACACCCTGGTCAGCACAAACCAGAAGACAAAACTATTTGAATATGGATTGCAGCATAACCTAGTTGTCCATAGCTCAATTGATATTATACGAATTGAAATCATGATACCTCCCCAGACGCTGCTGGAGGCCGTAACGTAGGATACATGGATTCGCCTGTCACCGAAGTGAAGGTCACATAGCGGTCGGAAATGGAGACTCCAATTACAACCGCCATTGCAGTCCTCTTGGCAATCGACCAAAGATGGTTGTAGGTTCACATGTTCAATTATCCAGCTATCTAGTCACAAGGATAAGGATAGCAACATTAAGTGAAAAACAAAACTAAATAACACTGCAGGACAATGGGTGAACCATGCAAGAACTGTGTGTGTGATCAAGAATTCCCCCAAAATACACTAGATTCAACTTAGAGCATGTGGAATCAATCAAGACTTAACTTTGATGGTACGGATGGATGTGCTCTTAAAAAGGTAACCCTACTGCATTGAGCTGCCATAATCCTATAATGTGACCAATTTCATCCTATTTTGGTCACTTTCCCTTGCTATACATTCAATAAGTACATAGCCTAGCATTTATTACACAAATTTCATTTCGAAAGCCTTAGAGCACTATCAAAATGATCTGATGGCTATCATCCTGTTAAGCTTAATTACTTTTAATAAATAAATATGTTCTTTATTTAGTGTCGTACCTGACGTCACCCTGCAATTTAGTGTTCAACCATAAGCATTGTCGTATGCAATTGTTTCGTCGCCTCACATTCCTGGGCAAGATATCCTGCTAGGTTGTGCACCAAACTAACACTACTACTTTTGACTCATTTTCAGGTGACCTCTGTAGACTAACATCTGCTGTTTTTGGACATAACAGTCATGTAACTTGAAGCTTTCATGATCCCCAAATCTTAATCAACAATATAGGATACAATGACATGTAATGATGCACAATTACCAACCGTTCTGACCCGCGCAACGCGCGGGCGAGCTAACTAGTTTATTCCATTGTTGGTGAAGTAGACTTCGTTATGTTATTTACAGAAAAGGTAAGGATTTTTCTGCAAAAACCACACAATCTTATCTTTTTTTAGAATTACACAGTACAATGCAGAACGCACGCACACTCACTCTTATGAACACACGTACGCAAACCCGACCCCTATGAGCACCTCCAAAGGACTGAGCCGGCCGATCACGAGATTCATGAAGTCACCACAGACGTCTTGCTATCGACGGGAGCGTCGCCTACCACTGAAAGCATAGCGCCGGTAAATCCTGAAATAAATTCAGAAAAATGCGAATACCCGAGTCAAGTCATGGACTTGAACCCAGGTGGCAGGTTCCACCACAAGGAACCAACCAGCAGATCTAATCAGTTCGCCACAATCTTATCCTTTGTACGGGTGTTTCCCATCGCACTCGCACGGATGGTTGCGTGTGTTGAACGCATGATGTGTCGCGTCCCTTGGCCACTCCGGCGTTGGTGAAGTTGCCGCCCTGGGGCTAAGCGCTGGGGCCGGGTGCTGCTACGGGCTAGGCGTGCGAAAACACTCCTGCAGTACGCAAGAGCGCGAACACGACTGCCGGCCGGGCGCTCGGGCTTCTCGCGCGGCCGGTGCTGAGACCTGAGATGGCCGACTGCTGCCACTCAAAGAAGGCGGGCGTCGGTGCGCACGGAGGCACTGGTCTTGCGCCGCCAATGTGGCCGGTTATGGAGCAGCGCGGAGCTGAAACCCTTTGGCGAAGATGTGCACGACGGCGAGGTACAATGTGGTCGATGGGATCCATCCTCCCTGTTCGTGCGTTCTTCAACCTGTTCTTGCGTCCAAGTGTTTTCTGTTCATCCCTTTCGAGCGAACAAAGAGCGAGGCATTCCAGTGCTGATAACGTGTTAGAAGTGAATCTAAATTAACAAGATTTAGAAACTATCGCTTTCATTGATCTCTGAAATATATTTAGGCAGTGTTTGAAGGGGCTCCGGCTCCGGCACTGTTGCACTGTTGTAGGAGAGCCGGCGGACCCAAAGACCCTGGCTTGGATGGCTCCTTGTGTGTTTGCATTGTATTCTTGAGGAGCCCCTTTTCTACCAGCTACAGAATCGTACAATGTTTAACAGTGACTACATGAATGAGCCGGAGCCCCAGGAGCCGAAACAAACAGGTCCTGGGACACTACTCTTCCCAAAGATAGGCCCTTTAGAGTAAAACTAATTGTCTAATACTATCCTTACTAATCTTGTACTTGATGGATGGGATCGCTTCATGAACAGACGGCTGTTCGTGGCGTCGTTGATGAGATCACCGAAAGGGCGTCAGTTGAAAGACACCGTTTTGTAACACAGAGGACCACCATGTAATACGAGAGAAAAATAGTAGCACCTCACAATCTGAACTGTCACAGTATTTTCTTACCGCTTTGTGTTTTGCCTCCCCACGTCTACACCCACAAATGGATGAAAACAGAAGAATTGTTTGGGGAACAAACTAGCAGTAGTAGGGTTATTACTTATTACTCCCTCTGTTCCAAAAAAAAATACAATTATGGGAATCGTATCGGTCAAACTTACTAAAGTTTGACCAAGTTTACAGTGATTAGTACTAACATTTATGGCTCAACTAAGATTTATTATGAAAATATATTCCGTCGTTAACCTATTGATACTTATTTTATATTGTAAATGTTAGTATTGTTTTTAGAACTTCGATCAAAGTCGAAATCGGTTGACTCCTTGGAAAGCGGATGGATAGAGTAGAATCCTCGCGTGCAATGGCAGCCAGAAAGGGATTAAGAAAGAAGAAAATATAGTAGGGGGTGTTTAGATGTAAAAAAAATTAGAATTTTGTTACTGTAGCATTTTCGTTTTTATTTGGCAATTAGTATCCAATCATGGACTAATTAGGCTTAAAAGATTCGTCTCGTGATTTACAACCAAACTGTGTAATTAGTTATTTCTTTTACCTACATTAAGTGTTCCATGCATGCATCTAAAGATTGATGTGATGGAAAGAGAGCGTAAAAATTTAGAATTTGGATGGGAAGTAAACAAGGGCTAAGGGCTAGTGTAAAACTATTTTCTCGCGACCTGAAGAACAGAACATATGCGTTGCGACAGTCCGGTGTTCTGCCCTTGGTTTCACTCGCATGTGGGATTTCCTGTGAGCTGTTTCAGTTCTCCCTTGGATTGTATCTAACGTGTGCACATTAACAAACTGCAGGCAACATTCCAGACCATACATCAGGAACAGTGTCAAGTTGTTGTCTTTCACAGAGTATTAGACAGACAAAAGTTTAATGATTTGAGGCATCTTGTCAGCAATTTTCTTTGGAGCATTCCAATGGCTGTTGTGCCCCGTCTTTCTATCATTCAGAAACAACAGGTACACGTTGTTTTAGTATTTTATGTGCAGACAAACGAGATGTTCAGTCTCAAACTTGTTTTTTTTTCTGTCCGTGCATACTTGACAGAGTAGTTCAGACTTCAGACATCTAAAAGTAGATTTGCGTTTACGAGTGCAGCGCAATGCAAAGTACTGTAGTTAATTCGGTTAATAAAACATCAACTTTCCTGAAAATCTGAAACGAGAGAGAAAAGCAACAAAGCAATTTTTTTACTCATCTGGACCAGACAGAGAGAAAAGAAGAGATCAAAAGTGACAGCCAGATTCGGTCAGTCAGAGAAACTTTATGCATGCACCATTCACTACCCTTTTTCCGTTAAGTGACACGGCTATTTCTGCTCTCTGTTCATTAAGGGGTGCCTGGAAAGAGAAACTTCTAATTAACTCGCGGTACAGCAGCAGACACAAAATAATTCCATCTTTGCAACCTACTATATGACAATGAAGTAAAATCGAACTTATTTGAATGTTTTATTAGTTCCTTTTGGAATTCTTGCACATTTATAAGCAGGGTACCCATTATTTGTTGAATTTTCTAATCATACAACATATGGAGATTATAGCACATTAAACAATTACTGGTAAGAACTTTCTAATCTAAATTTTAATAAGAGAATGAGGACTTAGGATCGAATCATAAACTTCACAGATTTTCTTTTACCTCATGAAGTCCAAATGTCCTGCTATGTGCTGCCTGCTGCTCCAGAAGTAGTGGTTGCTGCAACAGCGATTGATGATTTCCATAGCTATGTACGTTAGGGGCAGGGTGCAAAGGTGTATAAACAGGGTTACAGGGTCCAGCCCACTTGTTGAAGCATTGCGGCGGTGGCTGGAGTGGCACATTCTAATTAGTATTGTTGTAAGATGATTACTAAAAATGGGCACATGGTAAAACGTAAACAATGGATATGAAATACATCATACCGGATTATTTTGATGGGGCCATGATGAGTACCCAATGTAGCCCGGCTGCTCCCACCTGTTAAACCGTAGCTGCGGAGGCTGGAAATGGCTCATTCTAATTAATCTTGTTGTATGACACATAGGAAACAGGATATACAGGATTTATAATACCAGATTGTTATGATTAGGATGGTTTTTTTTTAATGAAAGCGGCAGGAGCTCTGCCATTCAATTGAGGAAAGAGTTATAATTACCGGAGGAGCCGTGTGAGATAAGAACATTCTGTACAGTACTCTGAGCTCCATTTCCTGCATGGTTGACTTTCTCAGCCGAGAGCCTGAGGAACAGAAAATCCGATTATACAAAATAGCTCCAGTATCAGCTAAAACTAATGAATGATAGCTTTCGGAATATTCAAAGTTTTGCTAATTTCATACAGATCGTCATTGCACATATATTCAAAGAACATAGTACGAAACCTGCCTTGGGCGTTTGTTCTCAGACTCATAGGAATCGGTCTCACCAACATGGATCTACAGACACAAGGGAGGAAGCTTTAGCTCATGGGAACTGGGAATTCTTTGAAATAAGAAGAGCGGGACATGATAGAAAATACTTACAGCAGTATTGTTTGGCTCTTTGGCAGAGCTGCCCATCAAAGCGATCTTGGCTTGCTGAAGTTTCAATGCCTACAAAAACGGGAAAACTCATAAGCAATGTCATACAGCAATAGTCATAAAGAGAGATTCAGTAGTGCTCTTTGCAGACTCATATGGACTGCAAAATAGCACGCACTTTGTAATAATCCTCTCACCCAAGCATAGAATCATTTGAATTCTTGGATAAGCATTAGCACAGAATTAATTTTTATCTGCACTGAGAAACCTATGAACCAGCAGAAAATATACCCTTACACAACTTGTATCTATCGTAAAAAAAGAAACAGATCATACAACATTAAGATATAGCCATAGAGGCATGGTACAAAAACCAGGCATCCGTATTTCTCACAGCAGAAACCACGAGTACCATATGTACAGTACTCTGAGCTCCATTTCCTGCATGGTTGACTTTCTCAGCAGAGAGACTGGAGGAACAGAAAATACGATTATACAAAATAGCTCCAATATCAGCTAAAACTAATGAGCGATAGCTTTCAAAATATTCGAAGTTTTGCTAATTTTAAACAGATCATCATTGCACATATATTCAAAGAACACAGTATGAAACCTGCCATGGGCGTTTGTTCTCAGACTCATAGAAATCGGTCTCACCCACATGGATCTACAGACACAAGGGAGGAAGCTTTAGCTCATGGGAACTGAGAATTCTTTGAAATAAGAAGAGTGGGACATGATAGAAAATACTTACAGCAGTATTGTTTGGCTCAGTGGCAGAGCTGTCCATCAGAGCGATCTCGCTTGCTGAGGTTTCAATGCCTAATAAAACGGTTAAACTCATAAGCAATGCCATACAGCCATAGTCATAGAGAGAGAGAGAGAGATTCAATAGTGCTCTTTGCAGACTCATATGGACTGCAAAATAGCACACAGTTTGTAATTATTATCCTCTCACCCAAGCATAGAATAATTTGAATTCTTGGATAAGCATTAGCACAGAATTAATTTTTATCTGCGCTGAAAAATCTGGCTGCCCAGCACAGATCAAGATTAGATTCCAAAGTGTAAATATGAACCAGCAGAGAATATACCCTTACACGACTTGTACCTATCGTAAAAAAGAAACAGATCATACAAGATTAAGATATGGCCATAAAGGCATGGTACAAAAACTAGGCATCCGCATTTCTCGCAGCAGAAACCACGAGTACCATATGTACCTCTGGACACCATAATAACAAAGATATGTATTATGTGGAGCGTGAAAGCGTCTAAGCAGCAAACAAGATAATTCGCCAACAGTGTTGTACATAACCACTGAAAACGCATAACAAATGAACAAGATAACTCGCCAACAGCGTCACAGAACACAGGTGCTCACAAGTCACAAGCATGTTGATAACAAGAGAGAAGGTTAGAAATTACCTGGAGTCATTTTCAGATGGTTTGCCAATGCACAGGGACGCAATATCTGCGACGGAGAGACATAAAAATATTTTCCAAAAGGATGCGATTCATGTGCTTCCACCTTCAGTGCCTTCTTCTCCGCAAGGTCGACAGCAACCAGCGCCCCTCCACCCGATGTACTGGTTGATTTGAGGTAAAGGATGTCATTCCCATCTGTGCTCAGGGTGGGCCAAGCGGAGTACAGGTTCTTGAATGTCAGGCTCTCAGCAGACTCGCTCTTCTCGCTGGACAGCAACGCTGGAAACACCGAGTCATCGACCAAAATATCATCAACATCAACAATGTGTCCCTTGCGCCAACAGTTGGACCCCATGTTCCTAGTCCTTGTGGTGGCGCTCCAACCATCCACTGAGACCTCTATCCTGGTCTCGGGTTTCACGGGTTTGTGATTGATCAGCGTGATCAAATCTGAATCGTAGAGCACATCCTTGGTCCTGGGGTCAACCGGATCTGTCTTTCGATCTCACGATGTTCCATCTCAATAAACTTGATCAGACCATCGACACAGGTGAGATCGCGAAAGCGCCTAACTCCTCGTTGGAATTGCTTCACTGATTCTCTGTTTCCAGGCAAGGGCTCGGGCAATGGGATGTACTCAGCACGATGGGGTTCTTGAAGGACGTCACATACCAGAATGCCTTGCAGCAAATCAACCCATAACAGCAAGTCATCTCGGATCACGAACACCTTGTCAGGTATAATAAGGTTCCCATGACATGGATTGGGCAGTTCCTTAGTCGTCCATGTTGCATCCTGAGACGAGTAGATGTGAAGCCGGTAATTATTCATCTTCACGTCGCGACAGAGTGCAATCAGTTGATAATAGCGATCGTCACCACGGGGCACGATTGCGAACTCCATTCCACGCAGGCTATAATCATCATCTGGAAGCGGGAGGCTTTCGAGGGACGGGGACTTGGGGTCGCCCTTGTACATGAAGTATTCATACGAGCAGCGGCCGCGGAAGAGGGTGCTGAGAACTGAGAAGAGCGAATCTGCCCGCTGCACCCACCACGCGTGGGTGAACACACACATCGCCTCGCTCGGAGACGGGGATGGGGCCAATAACTTCCTTGTCGACGTCGGGGATGGCCATGGGGGGCTTGCAGTGGAGGGTGTAGAAGGACACATCGGGTGGATCAGCGATCCAGAAGGTGACCTCCACGGTAGAGTTGCCCCCCAATCTTTTGGTTCTAGCCGTGGTGTGGTTCCTGCTGAAGGCGACGTGCACCTCCGTGGCAAGGAGAATCAACGCCGGCGAAGGGGAGACGTTCCCGGAGTCGCTTGATCCGGACACCATCACGATTTCGGCTGGGTTTGGGGAGATTGAAGGACGCGCTCGAGGATTTGGGTTTAGGGTTAGGGGGACGGCGTTTCTTCAGGTGGGATATGGCTTCGTTTGGCAGGGCCGCAAGTTGGCAACCCACAGCAGAGAAGGAGACGTTGTGGGTTCGGGCTCTCTTGGGCTGGGCCGCGGACTTGTCGCCCGTTGACGGGTTTCTCTCCATTTTTATTTTGGAACGGGGAAAAAACGGACGTCCGGCGCCAAACAGCCCGTCCGGACGCCACCAACTAATCGGAACTCGATACGTGGGGGTTGGCAACAGAAGAGAGAAGAGGCATCCGTATCCCCGCCCACCAATCGTAATGTGTATTTGCGTCCGTGCTGCAATCTCCGGCGCTTCCCTCCCGCCGGCCGCCCCAGAACAGCAAACAGGGCTCCTATGCATATAGCTGGCCGGCCGCCGACTGCGCACTCGCGGAGCTACACGCCTGCCCATCGCCCGGCCAACGGCCGCCGCCTCTGCTCTGTAGGCCCTCGTCGTCTGCGGACTGCGCACGCGTAAGCTATCTACACTCATGATCCTCTGTTTTCATTTTGTATACATCTTGGTCATCAAGATTCTCTCATCTATACCCAATTCATCCTCTATATCATCCTCTATCCACTGTGGGACTCACTTATCACTTTATCTAAATATATCCATGTGAGATCTAGTTTTGAACGATTTATTGAAACGAATTTAATGGTGTAATCGGAATTTAATTTGGATTTTTGGTTTCGTGAGTTATAACACTTTTTATTACTTGCAACAGTGGAGCTCGCAGCTAGATTCCCTTCTCTCTTCCTTCCTGCTCTGGCAGACGAACGGCATATCTCTCGTCGTGCGCTATATTTAGCGTGGGAAGGCGGATAGCGCAGCGTGTAGCGTTCCCCGGTGCAGTGATTTTTACGCTATATTATCCTCTATATGTTTACTGGATGCATTTGTCGTATCCAGTGCAGATAGTCTCATGCCTGCCACCACCCGTCACCCCCACTCCGGCCACCGGTCTGCACGCGCCCCGAGCTCCCCCCACGGCCTCCTCCACTCAACCACGGCTCACGGCTCGCCCCCCGGACTCCTCCACTAGGTCACCTCCCTGGCCCCACAAACAGTGCTCCCAGGTCAGCCTTGGACGGACTCCTCCGCACTACCACCACATCCGGCTCGCGCAGACCCTCTGTTTCTCAGGTTTGCCCCCAATATCTAGTTCGTCGTGGTTGAGGATGGCCTGCAGGCTGCAGATCTAACACTTGCAATAACATAGAACAACTGCTCAAACAATAGGTCGAAGCAGCTGAAAAAGATTTGAAACATATTATTACAACATTGGTGTGAAGCACATGAAAACAACGCTCAAATAAAACACTTGCAACAATACAGAACAACTGCTGCAACATGATACTGAAGCAATTGAAACATTTTGAAAATATTATTGCAACATTTCTTCGAAGCATATGAAACATCCAGATCAGAACAATTGCAACATCATCTAGAAAAAAGTGAAACATCTTGAAATTGTGCTTGCAACAAACCTTTGAAACATTTGCAACATGGGCAAACACATCCCCAGATCTACTCGTGCAATATCCATATAATTCAACTACAAACACACATCTGAAGCGTCTGAAACAATTGAAAGATACAATTGCAACATAGGGGAGAGAGAGTCTGCGCGGGGAGCGCCATGGCCGCCAAATCTGAGGGCTTCAGGAGCTCCCTGTGGGGAAGGACGCCGATGTCGGGGAGGGGCGCCGCTGGGGTGGGGAGGAGGGAGCTGGGGTGGAGGAGGAGGACGCCGCGGTCAAGGAAGAAGATGTCGGTGTAGGGGACGGAGCCGCCATGGTGGGGGAGGAAGACGCCACCGTTGGCTAGGGAGGGAGAAAGGTGTGTGGAGGATGGACGGAAGGCGGGGAGGAGTGCGGTCGTCGGGCCCTTCGCACTGAGCCATCCCAAACCCGCCCACCCCAACCGCAGCAATAAAACAACCCGCTCGCGCCCACATCATCGTTCCCCCATGCTAGGTGTGTCGCATCCTCGCTGCGCTCCCACCAGAAAATTGTTTGCAACATCAAACAAAAAAGCAATGCAAGGTGAAACATTATAACAAGTCTACTGCAACATCAGAACAAAAGCGACTGTAACAATAGAAACAAAGGGCAATGTGAGATGCAACATCAGAAAAAAAAGACTAATGTAACAAACAAAAAATACTTGTTGCAATAGCAAAAAAACACTACTGCAACAACAAAAACAAAAGCGCAATGTGAGATGCAACATCATAGCGTTGCTAGCGCTCGGACGTGCGATGGAAACTGATCCATCGGACGGTGCCGTGGCCGCATGTCGCACCGAGCCAACCCCGCCCAAAAAATCCACCCGCCCCAGCCGCTCGCTTCTCTTCATCACCCATGGGCGCACCGACGCCGCCGTCCTGAGATCATGCGCCAGCGTGAACCGCTGCTACTGCGTCTTCATCGAACGAAGATCCCCGATAACACCGATGAACTCGCGACCCATGATGTCTACGAAGAGCCCCGCTAGCCTCTATACCGCGCAAGACCACACACCCCTAGATCACCCCCAACTGAAACAGCATTCACAATAACAAGGAACAAAATAGATGCAACATTAGGCTGAAGCAGTTGAAACACCATGAACACATTGTTGCAACAATAAAAGAACAATAGCTAAAACATTAGGCTGAAGTAGCTGAAACACCATGAACGTATTATTGCAACAACACCGAACAAACTACGACAACAATAAGTTGAAGCAATTGAAACACCATGAACATATATATCGCAACAATAAAATGGGACAATAGCTGCAACATTGGGGTGAAGAAGTTGAAACACCATATATTGCCACAACAAAGAACAATAGTTGAAATGTTAGGTTGAAGCAGCTGAAACACCATGAACATATTATTGCAACAACATCGAATAAATGCTACAACATGGAACAACTACTACAATATGAGATTGAAGCAACTGAAACACACTGCAACATCTCAAAAAAGCAGTGCTACTGCAACATCAACTGAAACGTACTGCAACAACAGAGTCTCATTATTGTTACATATGAAATCTTCTTGTGCAACACCAAAGTTTCACTATTGTTATATCTGAATTCTAGTCATGCAACAACAGATTACATAACATTGAGAAACATGGACAGATGGAAAGAAGGTTGCAACACATGCTAAACAACTAACATTTTAAAAAAGGTAGCATGTTCACAGTGAGTGTCGTCTAGCATCGCCTACCCACTTTGGCCTTGTCCCCCTGTCTGCACTGTACGAAGAGTACAAAAATCACAATCGAGAACTCAAGCGTTGCGTGAAGATGAAAGGATTCAAGAGGGGAGAGTTGCCTAGGATCATCCACTGCTAGACTTAGTCCTCTGCCCATGCATGTACACACCACTGCTAGACTGAGTCCTCTGCCCATGCATGTACACACCGACCATAAAGTTCCATGAAACCATGTCCCTATCATCCATTTCATCGAACACTTGGTGAGCGACACCAACATCACCCGGGTCACCACACTTCAGGAGACCTCTGCACGACCACATCGGAGCCGAACCCACACCCACGGTCTGTAACACCTCAGTGTTAAGCGTGCATTAGCATTTGCAAATCATGAGCATAATCATTCTCATGCATTCATAAGCATTACATGAAATATAAACTTGAAACATGCTAATGAAACATATATGCTGCATAGTCTTGTTCCAATAGATTGGATGCCATGTTAATGCTTGTTTTGCCATGTTTGTACCTTGTTTGATCACCTAAACAACTTAGAAGTGGTTAGGATGCAATTTGGAGCAAAGTTTATATTCAAATTTTTCTCAAATTATGCTTTTAAAATAATCTTCCAAAAATTAGGGTTTTGATTTAAATTGACTTTAAATCCCTATCTCAAAATATATTTGGAATTTTGCTTTGCTCCTTTTGGAAAAGTTGAAGAGCATAAAATTTTGAATAACTTTTATTTTTGGGGTATCTTCTAAAAATGAATTTTTGGAGCTCAAAAATGGGAGTTTGAGGGTTGTGTATTTGAAAATAAAAAGAAAAAAAATGCTTTTTCCTCCTTAGTGGGCCTCACACCTCGCTTCTCAGCCTAGTCCGCAAACTGGCCTGGCCCAGCTCGGCTTCGCCCCCCACACGCTCGTGCCCCGACCGTGCCAGGCGACGGCCATCGTGTGGTGACCGTACGCCGGCGTCGGCCGACGGGTGGTGCTCTGGCGGGTCCCACCGCCCCCTCGCCTCGCCAAAACGCCTGCTAGCTCCCCGCTCCTCCCCACTCACCCCATTCCACTCCTTCCTCCTACTTGCGCAGTAGCAGCCTCGTAGCAGCAGCTCATCGGAGCAAGTGAAGCATGACAAGCACAAGTGACACAATGATTTATCCCGTGGTTCAGCTTGCCACTAAGGCTTGCCTAAGTCCATATTGTTGAGGGTTTTGTCACTAAGGCTTGCTACTAAGGCAAAGGGTCTATTTCAACCCTACCTCGTTCTCAAGTTAAGAGAATGAACTCTTGAGATGAGAGGTGATTTCACTAGCTGCAAGAGGTGGATAAAAACCTCCCGGGACTGCCACAAGCTTGGCAAGCTCACCGGGCGACGCTCTAGCCGGCTAGGAGCAAAGCTCCAAGAGTAACAAACACAACCGCCGGCCAAAACCTAAACTAAATGCTCTTTAGAGTTTGGGAATCGGTGGATCTGCTCTCTAATCGAGTTTTGGCACCTTTTCTCTCAAGGATTGATGGAGAAATCGATGGAGAATATTGGGAGCTCAAGGTTTGCCAATGGAGGAAGAGAGACCTCTGGTCTATTCTGCTTGTGAAACGAATATTGGAGAAGAAGCAGTTGCCATTGGGGAGGACAGGAAAGGGTATAAATACCCCCTGTTTCCAAACGGCCACTTAAGTCCGGCACTGCCGCACTCACCAAACAGCAAGGAATGAAAACCTATTTTGCTAGATGTCTGGTGGATGGATGAGGATGCTTTTGGGAAGATATGAGCACTTGGTCACGCATTTTGAACCAGGAGGCATGTCCCCCTTGATAGTACGGCTTTTCCTATACTCAAATTCAAAATATAAAATAAAATTAAACCTCCTCTGAGTATGAAGCCATCCATAAAAGTAATTAGGGGCTCCTCCTTTCCATGTAACATCCTCAAATATGAATTCTCTACTTGTCATCTTAGTAAAGCTCATTAGTCCCCTAATTAGGTGGTCATCAACGCCAAAACCCATAATAGGGCTTGATTGCACTTACAAACTGTGAGTACACTCAGTTTGGGGAGAGGTTGAGTTTCAACTTCCCATCATGCCAAGGGTTTGGTTAGCTCATCGAAGAACACCCCACCTAGTGGTATGTCTCGAGTCAAACCAACCCTGGCGAGGTTGTTAGCCTCTTCATTGTCCCTTCGAGGGATGTGACATAGCTCGAGTCCATCGAACTTTGCCTCATGTTTTTCTAACCTCGGCGTAGTAAGCTTCCATTTTGGGGTCGTGGCACGCAGAGGCTTTCATCGGCCCGCAGCCCGTGGAGTAGGGCTTCGTACTCTGCCATGTTATTGGTAGCACCCTCTAAATTCAAACGAAGTACATACCTCATTCAGTTCTCGCTAGGGGAGACCACGACAACTTCCGCTCTTGCTCCTTGTAGCATCAAAGAGCCATCGAAGTACATGCTCCAGTGCTCCAAGTCGGCTGCAGCCGACTCGACGTGTGCTTCTATCCATTCGGCAACAAACTCCACCAAGGTCTGGGATTTTATGGACGTTCTTGACACATACGTAATGCCATATGCCACAAGTTCTAGGGCCCACTTGGTGCTTCGTCTAGACACATTCTGATTGTTGATGATATCTCCTAGTGGGAAGGAGGTGACCACGTGAAGCGCCCCTAGTTAACCAAGAATTCAAATATGATACAATACTAGTCCCAGGAGGCTAGTAACACATTTATTACATCAGATAGGTCTCATTGTAGTAGTCTCGACAAACGTGGACAATGAAGACATGCCACGATTAAAAGTAACCACAACATAATACAGGTCCAACAGACCTAGAAAAAGGTCTCGCTAATACATATCATCTGACGGATCCCAATGCCACAGGCTTAGTTGGGTACAGACACGACCTTATTCGTATGCCACGTCAGGATTGAAGTCCGGATCTTCCTCTGTTCAACAAAGTAAGGGTGAGTACAAAGTACTCAGCAAATCCAACCTTACCCTACGGAATGGGATAACAGTATATGCATATGGATATGTATCAAGGATAAGACTTGGTTTATTTGCATAAAGCTATCTTTTTACACATGCGAGGTTTCATTTTATAAATACCTTTGCAAAAGACATATATTTTTCATATATAATAGTATTTCTGAAAAAGGGGTTGATCACAATTTTAGGTGTTGCTGAACCCTCTGTTCCCACAACATATGACAGACAACCATTCATTTCTAAAATCACATTCACTCTCATGTTTTCACTCATCCCAACCCATCTAGTTGTTGAAACCAAACCATAACTCATCCGATACCACGGACACGTCTATCCGGATAAATTTTACACTCTGCAGAGGTTGTACACTTTCCCCACAAGTAGGATACCGTAGCTTAACACCGTCGTGCAAGCACAGATCCATCAAAGTCATTACCCTCCATAGCTAAGTAATGGCGCTCACCACGGGATCACTAAGACCACATCTCATAATACAATAATTTACAAAGCTCTTTACATTTCATACAATATCCATCAATTTCCACATATATCTCTTAGTGTCCTGTTGCACATCTGTCTTCAGGTGATTGCCATACCAACTAGAGGGATTTAGACTAAGCCTTTCCCATGCAAGGCGAGTGGTTGTACGAAAATGAGTTAGGCAAGATAAATCATCAACTCAGTCTTTAATCGAGATAAGGCGGATATCTTCATGCTTAACCACAAAAGGTAAAAGCCCCAACACCATGGCATCCCACAAAAGGAACATCGTCCGTCCTATCTCTAGGGTAATCACCATCTATAACTTGTTCATTAACCCTTTTATAATACTCACAATTTATTATCATGACTCACACAATTTTGCATTTAAAATTATTGCATTTGAGAAAAACATACGATAAGTATCCATGATGAATACCAAGTGCTAAGCATACTAAATAATAATATTTTATCATAGCATATTATTTATTCCTAAGTTTGAACAAGACAATTATAAGGTAATATCAATTCAAGGATAGCTATTCAAACGGGTTTTAGCTAAGCAGCGAAAATACTTCGTACATATAACGTACATGTAATATTTAAAATGGCTTATACGGGTCATGTTTAAAAATAGGATCAACATGCATCAAAGGGGAATAGGCTAGACTTGCCTCCGTCGGCGTCCTCGGCAAACTCCTGCTGGCAGTACGGGTCCTCGGCGTCGAACTCGCGATACTCGCCTCCGACATCCTCGTTCTCCGGCTCGTTCACTCCGTCAGCTAAAAGTACGCAACGAGCACAACAAGCAAACAAGCACAGATAAATAATCACATAAATTCAAATGGCTCTAAAAATCATGAAATTTATATGAGAAATAGATCATAATTTAAGATGAATTTAGAAAGAATAATATTTAGAATCAGAGTTGGCATGTGGCTCTGCAAGATGGCCGAATTTTAATCACGCGGAAAAGAATAATGCGCGATTAAGGAATGGGTGATCACATGGGTATTTGGCTTGGCTGGTAGTGCATGGTGTATACTATGCGTGTGCTATTTGGATGGAGTTATATCTTAGAACCCACACGTCATACACACATACATAGGAAGGGGGAGAGAAAAGCTAGCAAGGTTCTTCTTCTTGCTTCTTGCATGGACGACGCCTTGGTTGAGCTCGTGGAGCTCGGGAGCGGCTCGGCACAGGCAAGGGCAAGGAGGTAAGTAAAGAGAAGACCACAGGAAGAGTATGAAGAGCAAGGGGATGCTCATGGGCTGCTCACCTCGTCGTGTGACGACGGTCGAGCCCAGCTCGTGCGTACGGCCATATACGGTATACGCGAGATAAGTGAAACGAGAGCAGGCAAGAGAGTGATGAGCTGAGTGTTGCTGTGGGAGAGCAACCAGACGTGCCTTTTTATAGGCCAGAAAGCAGGGATGTGCCACTAGCTTGCTTGCTTGCCTCCAATGGCATCGCTGTGGTCAGATGCTTGGGCGGTGCGCGTAGCAAGTAGATGCTTAGCATGCAAATGGACGGTGCCTAACCTTGCATGGTGGTCGGTGCCTAATTTTACATGGTGGTCGGTGCCTAATTTGCATGCATGCATGAGCTATCTGTATGTGTGCATGTGTGGGTACACTGCTGACACTTGTTTGCTTGTGCTTTGCATGCTGGTGGTATATGCATATTGCCTGTGTGCCTTGCTTGTTTACATGGTAAATGGTAAAAGTGAATATTACCTCGGTGGGTGCTTTGTCTTGCTTCATTTTCCGCGTATATACGAATGTGTTGTGGCCATGCATGGAGAAGAAAGATAGAGGGAAAGGTAGGAGGTGGGACCCGCTGTCGTGGCGGCATGCGAGCTGCCGCAGTCAGCGAGGGGGGGTCTGAGCGTGGGTGCGTGCTGCGGTGATGGTGGTGGGGTCAGTGCACGTGCCGCTGTCGGGGCATCGGACGAAGCGAGCGAGTGAGAGAGAGGGATGGGGAACAGGCGGGTGATGCCGATGCCACGGTGCATGATAAATTGAAGAGAGGTAGTTGGGATGGATATAAGATGGGTAAGATTTAGAAGGATATAGAGCTCAGATGACTTATAGTTTTTGAAATGCATTTGAAAATAATTTTTAACGCGAGTGATTTTTTAATGTGATTTTTTGGGATGTTACACCACGGTAATCGGTTGTGCATCGAAGTAGTGAACTAGCTTCTTCTTTGCCAAGTACACTCCATAGAGTATCTTCTGAATGTGTGGGTAGCGAATTTTGCTCTCGACCAATATTTGACTAAGAAAATACACCGATCGGTGGATGGTCTGGATGTGGCCTTCTTCCTTCCTTTCTATGACTATTGCCACGCTAACCACCTAGGTGGTGGCCGCGATGTATAGGAGTAGAGGCTCTTCTTTGCGAGGAGCCACCAAAATGGGAGGTTTGGTGAGGAAGCCCTTGATATCATCAAAAGCCCATTGATCTTCCAAGGTCCATCGCTAGTCTGGCGTCTTGCACAAGAGCTTATAGAGGGGAAGTCCCTTCTCACCTAGTCTAGAGATGAATCAACTTAAGGAAGCCAGGCATCCCATGAGCTTTAGGTCGTCTCTTAATGCTCGAGGGGGTCCCATATCAAGGATGGCTTTGGCCTTCATGGGTTGGTCTCAATCCCACGAGGCGATACGATATAACCGAGTAGTTTGCCGGATCGTGCCCCAAAGGTACATTTTTCTGGGTTGAGCTTGATCTTGAACTTTTGGAGTTTGTTGAAGGCTTTCGTGAGATCCTGGATCAAGTTCCCAGCTTTTGATGATTTTATGATGATGTCATCGACGTATGCTTTGGTGTTTCTACTGATTTATGCATGAAGGCAGCGCTTCATAGGTAGCCCCTGCATTCTTTAGCTCGAATGGCATGGTGACATAGTAGTATGCCCTAATCGGGGTGACGAACGAAGTTGCCAATCGGTTTGACTTGTTCATCCGGATCTGGTGATAATCAGAATAAGCGTCGAGGAAGCACAACAGTTCTGACCCTGCAGTGGAGTCAATGATTTGATCTATACGAGTCAAGGGGTAAGGATCCATTGGGCATGCCTTGTTAAGGCTCGTATATATAGTCAACACACATTCTCCATTTATTGTCCTTGTTGGGTACTAAGATAGGGTTTGCAAGTCAGTCTGGATGCAAAACCTCCCTGATGAAATCTATGTCGAGGAGCTTGGCTATCTCTTCTTCTATAGCCTTGCGCCTTTCATCATCAAACTACCTCAAGCGTTGCTTGACTGGCTTGGTGTCGGCCCGGATCCTCAGAGAATGCTCAGTGATCTCCCTAGGGATTCTCAGCATGTCTAAGGACGTCCAAGCAAATATGTCCCGATTGTCAATCAGGAACTTAATAAGTTTGTCTTGTTGTGCCTGGTTCAGGCTTCTCCCGATGTTCGTCGTCTTGCTCGGGTCAGTTTTCTCCAGCGTACCTTCCTCGAATCCTCTCTGGGCGTAAATGAGGCGGCCATAGTTGGTTATGAGGCCGTGAATTAGGCGTGTGGCAGCCTTCTTTCCTTGGGAGATGGGGATTGGAAGTCAAGGTGCGGCGGTGGCATCGAAGCCCTCGAGCCATGTCCTTGCATGAGGACATAGTCTAGTTCACGTTGCGCCGAGTCCAAGTTTCGGATCGTGTTCTCGACAACAAGTAGATCGCATTGATAAGCATTTTGGAGATCCACAGAGATTGTGATGATGCCCTTTGGGCCTGGCATTTTCATCTTTAGGTATGCATAGTGGGGCATGAACATGAACTTGATGAAACACGGTATGCCAAGGATGGCATGATACGTGTCTTGCACGACCTCAAAGGAGAGTGTCTGTGGGAGGGTCTAACCATAGGTACCCACAGCGGACTACATGGTTCGTGCCATGGTGGCGTGGCCCAGCCCACAAGACGGTGCCTTACGGTCCACGGCAGAGCTCGGCGCACACCGCAAGGCAGTTCAGCATCATCCTGAAGATCTCGTAGAATCTGTTAGGATATGTTAAATGTAACAACTCGTGTAAATCTTGTTTGTTAGTCGGTTAGCTAGATACCTAATCGGCATGTAACCCTACCCCTAGGCGGGTAGGGGACCCCTCCAAACTTATGCAATCATATACGATAGCCAGCATCAATAAGCAAGAAACAAGACTAGGGTATTACGTCACGCTGATGACCTGAACCTATCTAAATCTGTGTCTTGTTCTCCATCTCGCTCCCGATCCCGCTCACCTCTAAGAACAAATCAACCACCTCGGGCTACCACTTGGTGGACTGCTGTTGGTATTTATTAACTTGACACTTGTTTTAGTAGCCACCTAATAATTACCTACACTTCTAGCATTACTAAACAAGGTTGTCATCCCCAGTGATGATGGTGCCAAAAATATTTGTTGGTATTATCTAGCATTACTACAAGAATAATATTGTTGGTGTAAGAAACAGCGGTTCTAGCACCAATGAGTAATATGTGTCTGCGCGTCGGGGATCCGGATGGTGTGCAAGAAAAACACAAGTGATTTATACTAGTTCGAACTAAAGAACGCCCTACGTCCAGTGAGGGAGGGGAGTCTTCTATTATCTTGCACCGAAGTGCTTATAGTAGGGGTTACAAGCGGGCAAGAGAGGGAGGAGCTCTTAGGTCTCAAGATGTGAGTGGAGTATGTGTGTGTTCGTCTCTAATGAGTCGAACAACCTATAGATTTGCCTTCTGTCCATCCCCTTTGAAATGGTCCATGCCTTCCCCTTTTATAGACGCAAGGGGAACGCCGGGTTACATGCATGTGCTACATGATATTTTTCCTGAGAAGGAAGATCCGAGGCCTTCACTCTTGCCCTATAGTCAGTGATGTGCCACTGTTGGAGGAGTGACCCCTGTCCTTTAATGTTGTAGCGACGTGCCTTGACATACGTGGTTCTGTGGAGGTCGTGGCTACAACATGTAGAGTCATGATTATTCCTGTGGTGACGTGTCTGTCCTTCAGTTTGATTGGCGTAGAGGGCCGAGGCCTCAGAGGCATGAATCATGGCGTGATATCGCTTCGTTTGAGGGAATAGTAGCCTAGAGCAGCGTTTCGTACACTGCGCAGGCCTGGATCGTGCGCATAGTGCCAGTATGGGTGGCATAGTGGCTAGCAGCTCTTCCCTATGTTGTTATGGGCGACGACATCGTGATTTGATTGTTGTCATTCTTGGCCTGTCCGGTTGGTCGGCGCAAGAACGTGGGTGACGTCACGGGGGGTCTCGAGCACGCCAATGGGGGAGCAGCGTCAGAGGCTAGTCTCGAACGAGGCAGAGACAGATGACATCATCTCAGGGGCTCGGATGAGGCGGTGATGATGCTGCGGGTTGGCCTATGCCCGTGCCCCAGCGCTGGGGTCTCAGGCGAGTCGGAGATGTTCTGAGACCCCTTGCGGGAGGCCTCGGATGAAGTGGAGAGATGGGCTGGCATGCTCACGCGGCTTGCTAGAGGCCCAGCAAGGGGAGAGAGTTAGCCCATAGGTCTCCTTAGTTGATTTTCCCTTTGTTGGTTTTGTGAGGCCGGGTGGATTTTCCACCCTAATTTAGGTACCCCTAATTATGGTACCCAACAAATACTAAACAGATGTTTATTATTTTATGTGACTAGGAAGGATATAAAGATATGAATGAAAAGGTATCTGCAAGCGCATAGATAATTATACCATTGCAGCATTTTACCCAAGAGTATTACCAGGGTATCAAATTTATATTTTTGCCACTGGAAAGGTGTAACTTTGGACATGTAATGATAACTCATACTATTGATGAAGAATTTAACCATAATGAACCTCTCTACTCATAACAGGGGTAAGTCACATGATAAAAGATATATGTGTATATATATATATATATGATTTGATCAAACATCGTTAATAGATAAATCTCTCAGAGCACTCCTTTCTATAGCAATAGCAAGGTCAGGTCAGAATATTAGCGGAATAATTCCTAAGTCATTCTTTAACTACAAGTCAAAGCATACTTTCATTAGTGCAATTACACCTAGTAATCATTGCTAAGATTATCATGATATCCATGCATAAGGGGCATTACTTAGGGAAGTTTGAGAATAGAAACCTCGCTCTTCCTTCGTAACCTGACCCTACTTCTATGGCCTATGCTCGGGGAGTGGACTATAAAGGACTTAACGGGAGTGTCACATCCGCGATCTACCACATGACCCAAAATATAGAGTATAATCATAGGTAAATCACATCTAAGCATCATGCTTACATGATCTCTATCACCCATCCATGGATCCTGAATGATGTGGGTGCTATACGAACTTATGCATAAACATGATAATAATCTAATTATATTAAACATATAATCAAAGAAGACGATGAACAATGCAATCAAGAACATGAATAAGATGAATAAGAATATTGTCATGAACATTGTAGCAAGCATTAAAAATAATGGAGATACAATGAGAGAGGGGTACAAGAACTATACCGAACCACGCTCTTGACAAGGTTGGGAATCCAAGCGAAGATCTGCTTGTCTCTCTCTAGACCTAGCCTAACCAGCTAATGCCCTAGAAAACTAGAGGAGCTCTAAGGAGATTAGGGTTTCTGGCTCTGAATGACTTGGTATGATGCATGATGCCTCCAGGGGGCAGGGCCTGGTTATATAGCCCTGAGGGTGAAACGTGAGCCCTTAAATCAAACCGACTTGAAGGACGTCATAGATGCAACCTAGGGGTCAGTTGGAGGAACATTTCAGAAGCTGACAGGCAGGGGCTATTGGCGTTTCTTAACGCAATCACCAGGTGAGGGGGTTTTAAGTCCATCACCGGTAACATCATCAAAAATACCTAACTGGCATTCCTAAACATCATTACTTAGGAATGTAACTCCCTACGTCAGCGCCAGTGTTTTATTGTAGAGGGTTTACGGTTTCAAGGTAATGGCACTTAGAAATGCTTGATCGGCGTTCCTAACCGTCACTACTCTAGAATGCACTCCCTCAGCACTAGCACGTATGCATATTGGAAAGTACAATCTCTGAGTAATGGTACTTAGAAACACCAATCGTGATAGTCCTAATATATTTACAGACCAAATATCCGTAAGCGTACGAAACTATCATTGTAGCATTTCAACCTAGCAGTATTCCAAGATGTCATGATTTATATTTTCCCAAAGGAGGGCAAGGTGTATGCATCTAGCATTGGTATAAGCATATTACATTCTTGCATGATAGACATAGCATATGATACGGATAAAAATGGTATTTCAAGTATAGTGGACACACATCTGAGCCAACCTCAAGGATAAAAGGAAAACAAAAAATAAAAGAATATTCTTAAGTGGAGCAGGCGTATTCTAATATAGCTATGCAAAGAACAGTTGATAATCATACAAGTTACATGATTAGAGTTAGAGCTAAATCTAGGATGATAGGGAGATCCCCACAGTTGGTTTGCCAGCCGATAGAGACTTTATGAACTCCTACATGAATACCCGAACATGGGGGATTAGGAAGGATGGACAGGGTTGTCACCACCTGCCACCAACCCCTCAACCGTGGGGCACCATCATATTCGCAGGTTCCCGTGTACCTGAGCACCACGCCCGTGTACAAAAAAACTACCCATGTCCCCCCGGGACTCCAACCCTACGGATTGACAAGCAAGAACATGGGCAAACCCAAAGGCACAGCAAACCATCACCCTTACCCTAGTTCTTCATCTACTCATATAAATTATATGAACGGTGATGAACAAAGATGAACATGTCATGATCATAGCATACAAACTATAGACTAGTTCATATATTATGATTATAACATGATCAAGACTATACTCTAGTTCATATGCACTACTATATGTATGAAATGAGAACTTGAATATGGAAGAATTCTTTATAGTATTGATCATACCAAGTGGCACTTCTTCCAAGGAGACAAGCTGTCCAAATAACTTCTAGTCTTGCTCACAAACTGACACTAAAACTTCGTCACAAAAAAACTGACACTAAAACTATGAAAAAGTAGTGCAAATGGAGAGAGGTGTGGAGCTCAAATGGAGTGTGTTGGAGAGGTGCTCCCCCATCCTTTTATAGTTGATTCATGACGGTTTGGTGCTGCCTCAGAAGGAAACCACCGAAACCGCCTTCAACAAACCGCCAGAGAACCGCCACTGGAAGGTGGGGCTAGGTGGAGGCGGTGGGGATGCGGCCACACCCAGGGTGCGCCCGCACCCTGGTGGGCCCGTCTCACGACCGCCTTCACCAAGTCGGTTCTCTGGTGGGCCTGGGCCTCCCCTGTGGCGGTGCCTCGGTCCAGTTGCGCAGGAAGGTGGGCTTTCTCCATTTTCTTTGTTTGCGCACTTCTGAAAATACGTCTTTTGCAATGCGCTTTCTCCTCTCTTTTGGTGTCTTTTCACCTATTTCCGAGTAAGTGTCCTGCAAAACATATTTCTCCGAAAACAAGTGGAGCAAGGTCAAAGTATATGCATATGTGTCAAAAGTTTGTTAATTTCTCCTGTTTTGGATCATAATTGGCGGTTCCAAATGTACAATAGTGACCACGGCTGTGTTTAGTTCCTAAATTTGGAGTGCCAAAATTCACTGTAGCGATACTGTAGCATTTCGTTTGTATTTGGTAATAATTGTCCAACCGTTGACTAATTAGGCTCAAAACGTTCGTCTCGCAAAGTACAACCAAACTGTACAATTAGTTTTTGATTTTATCCACATTTAGTACTCCATGTATGTATCGCAAGTTTGATGTGACGGGAAATTTTTTTTGCATAGTGCACATTTCAATGGAACTCAACACAGCCCACCAACAAATCCCCCAACGATGGAGAAAGATGTTGCAGTGCAAGAGGTGCTATTGAAGAACATAGCTGGGAATCCACAGCAGGATCTGACCAAAAGGGTCATGCCAATTGGATGCAGTCATGCAAATGGCAAGGAAACCAGAAGTCTAGAACCCTTTCTAAATTCCTGGTCCGATAATTAGTTCCATGGTCAGATAATTCATCTATTTGGGGCTCATGTTTAGGATCGCTGCACAACATGACATCTGGTCAGTTTGGTCACTATGTTGTCACCGAGGCGATGATGTCTGCTGCTTATATTTCTTATTGACAAACCAAATTCTGTTGCTGGTAAGCATGTTGTCATCAAGGCGATAGGCTACACATGCCGCTGTGCTGATCGCCCGACCCTTCTCAACATATTGGTATATTGCAAGTTGTAGCAGCTTCCAAGTGGGACTGAGGCCGTGTTTAGTTCCGGATTCGGGGCACCCGAGTTGGAACAGTGCGCAATAAATGTGTACTGTAGCATTTCGTTTGTATTTAGTAAAAATTATCCAAACTTTGACTAATTAGGTTCAAAATGTTCGTCTCGCAAAGTACAACTGTTAGAAGAGTCAAGGGCCTATTGGGCCTTAGCCCGTTATGGTTAATTAGTCGCTTGCTTAGGAGCCAAGTAAGACCTCTTCTCTATATAAGGAGAGGAGATGTATCAATCTAATCAAGCAAGAGATTATAAGGAAAAACCTTCTCTCTTGCCGGCCGGGGGCGAAGCCCCGCGACCGGCGTTCCCAGCGCCCCTCACAGCCCTAGCCACTGCTCCTCTGCCTCTCTCATGTGAACAGTACCCGTGGGTACTGTAGCTCCACCGCCGCTCCCCTCGACTCTCCCCTCTCGATCCCAACAACGTCCATAACAATCTCGTATCGGAGATGTCAGGTTCCGATGAGCCGCTATGGGATCAGATCGCCAAGGCACTGGCCGACATCAACGCACAGCAGGCGCACCTCAACTCATGGTTGGCCGCCATGGAGAGCCATCAGGCAGCGTTTGCGCACCAGGTGTCGGCGGCGGTGCGGCTGCAGGCGGCGGCGCGTGGCCTCCTAGCGTGCCAGCAAGTGCGGCGGCTGTGCGATCTGCAGCTGATTTAGCCCCGCACCCCGTCGCAGTTTCTCCAAGCTGTGCTTCGCCGCGCGAAGGTAGACACCGCACAACAGATCAAGCAGCGAAAGGACATCACAGCGCAGCCGATGCTTATTCACCAAGTGTCGGTTGTGGTGCGGCTGCAGGCTGCTGCGCGCGGTCTCCGAGCACGGCGGCGGCTGTAGGAGATGCGCCAGAAGATGCGAGAGGCGGTCCTGGCGGCAGTGCGGTTACAGGCTGCAGCACGTGGACTCCTGGCGCGACGGCAGGCGCAGGAGATGCGTGGGTTGCAGCTGGTGCCTGTGCCCTGTGCCCCTTTGCTTCGCCACCAGGCTGCGCTTCGCCACATGGAGGGCCCCGATCTCGTCCGCTGCGTCATGGAGATCGGGCGTGGCATCGCCACCTCGGGTGGCGAACTCGGTGTCTACAGCGCCGACGTTTGGGGACGCGGGTGGTTGGCCACCCATAGGCGGACCTTAATTAGCGCTGTCGTGCACCGCCACCGGCCGCCGCAAGGACGCCTCCGCTGGTCGCTATCGCGACTAATTCCTGGTGGCTATACCCGTGCACCCCTCTCGTTTCGGTGGGCTCCATGGGATCCAGGTGGCTACACACGTGCAGGTTCATCACGCGGAGGGTGTCCGCCGTATCTTCAGGAGTCAAAAATAAAGAGTCGTAGTCTATTTCAGGTCAATAAAATAAGCCGAGATGTAAAAGACTTGTTTTTAGGTGTTAGGTTTGTGTCTAACAGAGTCGAGTTAGGTTGCAGCTCGAGGACGAGCTGCATGTCTAGGTGGGGTGTAGCGTTAGAAGAGTCAAGGACCTATTGGGCCTTAGCCCGTTAGGGTTAATTAGTCGCTTGCCTAGGGGCCAAGTAAGACCTCTTCTCTATATAAGGAGATGAGATGTATCAATCTAAGATATTAGAAGGAAAAACCTTCTCTCTTGGCGACCGTGGACGAAGCCCCGCGGCCAGCGTTCCCGGCGTCCCTCACAGCCCTAGCCACTGCTCCTCTGCCTCTCTCACGTGAACAGTACCCACGAGGTACTGTAGCGCCGCGGGTACTGTAGCTCCGCCGCCGCTCCCCTCGCTCTCCTCTCTCGATCCCAACAGCGTCCATAGCAACAACAAAATTGTGTAATTAGTTTTTAGTTTCATCTACATTTAGTACTCCATGTATGTGCCGGTATTTTGATGTGATGAGAATCTTTTTTTTATATAGTGAAATTTAAGGTAGAAATTGAGAAATAAACAAGGCCAGAGAGGCTGGGATCCTGAGAACCTGAAGCGGCATGGATGACACTGTCAGATCATGAATAAATCGCGGCGGAGGCATTCGCAGGTCACGGGAGTTGCGTTGCAACTTGGTCGAACCGTAACCAATTATCTAGCTCTTCAGTTGCTGATGAAGTGGTAAAACCCTGCAAGGATCTCAGTTTGGAGTCATCTCATTTGTCCATAGTCACTGAACATTTAGGTGCTGATGAAGTGGTAAAACCCTGCAAAATGTAGTGTGCGCACAACCTTAGGCTGTGTTTAGATGCTTTAAAGTTTCAAAAATATTACAAGATTCTTCGTCACATCGAATCTTTGACACATGTATAAAGCATTAAATATAGGTAAAAAATAACTAATTACACAGTTTGGTTATAAATCACGAGACGAATCTTTCGAACCTAATTAGCCCATGATTGGACACAAATTGTCAAATAAAAACGAAAGAGTTACTATGCTTCCAAAAATTTTACAGCCCATCTAAACACAGCCTTCTGCGCTTTCAGCTTCATCAGGCTGTAAAAAACGAATGCATTCTGTATACGTTGTTGATCAATTATGTATTCAGATTTGTTTTTCACTCCTACTTTGCAATGTAAAATAAGCAGAGTTCAAGCTATCTGAAAAATGCTCATTAACATGAACAGAGCAGTGAAGTTGACATGGCCACATCCAGAGAAATCCATGAACTAAACCTGGTCATTCCATCCAGGTTTATGAGTTTATTATCCCTCTGTACTCAAACCAATAACTTAAAACGAAAAGGGGAACATTTATATAAATAATAAATGTAGAAAAGGAAAAAAAAGAAAAATCACAGCTTGTCCCCCGTCTTCTTTTTCTTTTATACCCTCCTTTTCTTCCTAAATTCTGGGCCTTCTTACCCACGCCATTGGGCTTCCACCGTATTGGGATCTTTTTTCAGAAAAGTCCCTCTCGGTCCAGAAAAGTCATGTATCCCGAGATGAGCAGCTCAGCTCTTCTTCCACTCCTCGGCGGCGCCGTCGGTGCCTGCGAGGTAGGCCTTCTTCCTCCTCTCGGCTCGCGCGCAGGCGCACACGATGGCAAAGCAGGCCGCATACACGGCGTACACGCGCCAGTTCGCGCGGGGCGCCTCCCCTGCCGCGGCGCGGTGGAAGACAGCGGCGTAGTAGTGCAGGCCGACGGCGAGGCCGACCACCATCTGGGCGAGGCCGAGCGCCTTGGCGGCGTCCCCGTTGCCGTCGTCCTCGGGGGAGGCGGCGCCCGAGAATACGGCGACGAGGTCCACCATCTGGAGCACGAGGTAGCCCATGAATCCGAGGGACTGCGCGGCCTGCGTCCAGGCGTAGGCGGCGGGGGAGGCCGCGTGGAAGAAGCGCAGCGGCTCCAGCCCCGTGGCGGCCGCGGCGAGCGCGAGCGTGGCGAAGTAGATGGCGAGGTACGCCTGCGCCAGCAGCAGCGCGCGGTGGAGGAGCGGAAGGTACGGGCCCATCCGCCGCACCAGCGCGGTGAGCATGAAGAGCGGCAGCAGCAGCACCGCCACCGATGCCGCGGAGGCGGCCACCGCCGCCCACCGGCCGCCGAGGATCGGGCGCACGCCGTCGGCGATCCCGGCGTTCGCCGCGGACAGGTACGCCTTGGAGTGGTGCGAGAGACGCGCCAGGTCCGGCATCAGCGTCTCCTGCAGCCGACTGGGCAGGTCCCGGAACTCGGAGATGAGGTCGTCCGTGCCCTCCTCCGCCTCCTTGGCGAACACCACGTCCTCCTCCACCTCCACCTCAGCCGTTTCCGTCGCCGCCGACTCCTCCTTGCTCACGACGGTCGCATTCGCCTTCGCCTTCGCGTCGGCGACCACCTGTGCCGCCTTCTTGCCGGATTTGGCCAGCTTGGCACCGGCATCCGCGGTCGAATTGGCCGCCGCCGGTTTCTTCGCCTTCCCAGCCGCGGCGGCAACCTCAGATTTGGCGCCCGTCTTGGGTGGCTTCACCGCCTTGGCGCCCGTCTTGGAAACCTTGGCAGGCTTGGTTGAATCGGCGCCCTTGGCCTTGGCACCAGCAGCCGCCGCCGCAGCCTTGTCCGGCTTTGGGACCTTGGCCTTGTCCGCCTTGGAGACCTTGGGGGCCTTGGAGACCTTGGCAATGGCGGCGTCCCCACCCGCAGCCGCTTTGCCAGCAGGCTTCTTGGCGGCCCCTTTCGCCGCGGCGGCCGACTCTGGCTTCTTAGCCTTGGCAGCCTTGGTCTGGTTCTTGGAAGCGGCGTCGCCGGCGAGCAGCTTCTTCTTGGTCTTCCCCGCCGCCGCCGCAGCGGTGGCCGTCTTGGCCGGCTTGGTGGCGGGCACCTCCTCGCCGTCGTCGTCCGCCGGCAGCGCCTTGCGGCCGCCGGATGCCTTGGCCTTGGGCTTGGGCTTCCCCGGCTCGGCGGAGGAGCAGAGCGCGACGTGGGAGCAGAGGAGCGCAAGCAGCAGGAGCAGCACCAGCGCCAGCACGGGCCGCCGCGGCGAAGGCGCCATTTTGCTTTTTGGCAGGCACAGGCTGGCGACTTTGGGGCTAGAGAGAGAGGGAGAGGGTGAGTGCGGCGCTGCGGCGGTGGATCCGGAGTCCGGAGCCCGGACGGACGGGCGGCGGCGTGTTATATATGGAGATCGGGGCGGAAGTGTGCGCGACAGTGTGAGTGGGTGGGAGGCGAACCACACCACCGGCAGGGGAGAAGAGGGATGGTCTCTATTGGTTTGGTCCAGTCCCTCCCAGCCCAGCTGGTAGCGTCAGTGGGAGGCGAACCACAGCACCGACGGCGAGGGAGACGGTCCACACGCCGGGAGGCGGAGGGACGGTTTGGTACAACTCGTGCAAAAACAAGGGCCTGTTTAGTTCCTAGAAAATTTTACAAAATTTTTCAGATTCCTCGTCATATCGAATCTTTGGACACATGCATAAAGCATTAAATATAGATAAAAAAATAAAACTAATTACACAGTTTAGACGAAATGGACGAGACGAATCTTTTAAGCCTAATTAGATCATGATTGGACAATATTTGCCAAATAACAACGAAAAGAGCTACAGTACCATTTTGCAAAAAAATTTGGAACTAAACCGGCCCAAGGTCACGTGGTGCGTCTCCCTCTGCCACCGGCAAATGTCAAGCGGCCAAACTCTAGCGCACCACCCCGCGAATACGCAGCGTGCTAGCGTGGTTGGGGTGGGACGACGGGGGTTGAAAAAATTGATTGACTCATGCTTACGTACTGTCCTAACTCCAATTGTCCTATCTCATGCGCGTAGACATTCATTTAGATTTCTTTGAAACAAAGGATTAAATCCTACAAAATTTATGTGGATTACTAAGGGATGTATAGAGAGAGGCAGATAAATTTTAGAAAAAGAACAATAACATAAGGTTGGACCTCATGGAAACTTTTCTTTTTATCTCCAACCCTCTCTTGGAATTCCTATACTTTTTTCTATGTTGTATCTAAAGATCATAATAAAAACTTTTCTACATTTTGAATGCGTAAGTTACATGCGAAATCTTGTGTTTTTTTCTGAGAATCCTGCGTTCGAAAAGGTTCTCAGTAGAGTTCGTACTAGTAGTAGAAAATGGAGATAATAATAGACACAATTTATCACTAGCTAAAGGGGTACTGTTGCGAAGGTGGACATAGATGGCTCGTGGTCCACAGCAATCATATCTGGTGGTTGATTACTGATGATAGGATACATACATATAGGTTGGTGGTAGTGATGCTAGTGATTGTAATACATATATTAGAGTACCATTACAATTATATCTACACCAATAGTTAACAAGTCTCGGTCCAAAATAGATTTTTTTTCTTTTTTTTCAAAAGACTTGATCTAAGAATAACTAAGGATCTAGTTGTCACGGCTTCATTGGGCTTCAGCTTCTTGTTGCAGTCAGGGATGAAAACGGTACAGATATTTTCCGACCGTATTCGAGACCGAATCCGTTTAGAGGGGTTCAGATATGTCCGTATCCGAGTCCGGATATTCAACATCCGATACTGTATCCGTATCCGAATACTTGAACGGCATATTTATGATGTCGACATCCAATCGTATCCTATCCGATATGGCTGACACTATCCGTATTCGAATCCGAATCCGACAAAAAATATAAAAACAAATATGATATCAGCGATATCCGTCCGTATCCGATCCGTTTTTATCACGGATTGCAGTGCTCCGTTTTTATCCCTGATTGCAGTGCTCGAAGAAGCTGAATGCTGAAGCTAATGAGGCCTTGTTCACTTTCCCCTTCTAACCCAAAATATTTCCTCTTCCACCCATCACATCAAATCTTTCGACGCATGCATAGAGCATTAAATGTAGGTAAAAAAGATAACTAATTGCATAGTTTGTCTGTAAATATCGGGACGAATCTTTTGAGCCTAGTTAGTCTATAATTGGACAAATTTTGCCAAATAACAACGAAAGATGCTACAATAACTTTTCAGCTACTTTTCACGAAGTGAACACACCCTGAAACTTAAAAAAAAAACTACCTTCACAACTTCACCAGTGCAGTACTATAGTACTCCTACTGGACATGCATTGCCTCACCTGACGTCACCGCCCCCGACACAACACACCCAGACGAGGCCATCGCACATTCGGAGTGAGCTCCCCTGACGTCCCCACCCCGCCGAAGCATTCCGACGAGCACTGCACTGGTCGGACCACAGGCAATTAAGGCCGGGTTTATATTGCATTTTTTTTGCAATTTTACTACTGTAGCACTTTCGTTTGTATTTGATAATTAGTGTTTAATTATGAACTAATTAGGCTTAAAAGATTCTGTCGGCGTCTGGTCCTGCGAGGGCCCTGAGCCAACGAGTGAATCAAGTGCTGCGTGTCCCTAATCTGAATGGTGATGCAAGGAGGATACACGGAGGTTTATCCTGGTTCGGGCAAAAGAAGGCCCTACGTCCAGTGGAGAGGAGGGAGTATTGTATTTCCTTACACCTAAGTGCTTGCGTAGGGGTTACAAGCTACGAGAGAGGGAACTGAGCCCAGGTCTCAAAGGAAAAGTGAAAGTACAAGGGAGATTGCTTGAGATGTTGATCTGTGGGTTGTGTGCCTTTGCTTATTTGCGCTTGGCTTCTGGCTTGCGTCTTGCTTCGTCCGTGCCCCTTGAAGAGCCCTGGCCCGCCCTTTTATAGGGTAAGAGGAAGCCGGGACGCCGGGGGAGTCTTAAAGTTTTGTCGATCCCTGTAGAGGTGGCTGTAGCGACGTGCCCCAGGAATGGCCGGCCATCCCCGGACACCATGGTGACGTAGGGGACGAGACGGTGAAAAGACCTCAAGTCCTGTGCCACGTCGGTCTTTCCTTCCTGCTGACCGATGGTAGGTCGAGGCTGGGTCGAGGCCGGGTCGAGGACGTGCGGATAAGGCCGAATCCCCGAGATCGTGGGGTACGGACCTTGTCATTTTCTCCCTCGAGGGTGATCGGTGGCAAAACAATGTGAGGTATGGTGTGTATAGTGACAGGTTTTCACCTCCCATCCCGGGATGGGCGGTAAAAAGTGAGATTTGACACCGGTGCTGTTTCCACATCGGTCACAGCTGTAGCCATGACGGTAGGAAGTAACAGGTAGTCGCATTAAATGCTCTGACTTTTGTTTCAGAGTAGGTGAATAAGATGGGTCGAGTGGTCCGACCCGAGGTCGTGCGAGTCGGAGATTTTCCGATAGTCGAGGTGCCTTGTCGAACGAGCCTCGTGCGAGTGGGAACGCGGTCGAGGCGTCCCGTCAAGGGTGCCTCGTACGAGTCGGAACGTAGTCGAGGCGTCACGTCGAGCTGGCCTCGTACGAGTCGGAGTGCAGTCGAGGCATCTCGTCCGCTATTTTGGCTTTGTTTCGTTTGCGGGTAGTGTTTTGTTTTTTCTTGATCGTTGATTGTGGGTACCCCTAGTTTTAGGTACCCGACAGTAGCCCCCGAGGCTTTGGGTGAGTGTGGGTCACTCTCACAGAGGCTCAGCGGTTCATGAACTGGAGTCGTAGCGTCATAGTTTTTTTTCGGTGGGGGCGTGCGAGCGCACCCGCCGGGTGTAGCCCCTGAGGCCTCGGTGGAGTGTTTTGACTCCTCCGAGGTATTTTTGTACGTTCTTTTTGAGGAATGTTCTCGAATCATGGCGTGTCCTGCCTTTTTCGCTCGGGGTTTGGTTTTTTGCGGTCAAGCCCTCGAGCCTCATGCGTGTGAGGTCGATCAGAGTTTTGGCCGTCTTTTATCGTTTGACCCTCACGCTCCCTTTTTAGAAAAAAAGGAGGAGGGGTGGAGAACGTCGTACTACCCTCATTTAGACGAGTTTCGACGGTCTCCGGTGAGCTATTAACCGGGAATTCAGGGGTATATGAGCAAGGCCCAGGGTTTCATTTACCCTTACAGGCCCTTTGCATTCTTGCCTTCCTTGCCTTCTTTGCCCCCCTTTGCCATCTTGCGCCCTTTAGCCATCGTCCAGCGCCGTCGTCGTTCCTTTGCCTGTGTCGTTCCTCTGACAACAATGGCGGGCAAAAGCCAAATCCTCCCTATGGACGCTTGGGCCCGTTCCTCGGTGATAGAGCGGAAGCTGGAGGAGTTGGTCTGTGATGGGCTTCTGCAGCCGAGGGCGAGTTAGACCCAGCCGGAGTGGAGAGTGCCGCTGTCCGACCACCGGGAACCGGCGCCTCCAGAAGGCTACGTGGTGAGCTTCATGGCCTTCCACAAGAGGGGGTTCGGCGTGCTGGCCAGCCCCTTCATGCGGGCACTCCTCCACTACTACAAAGTGGAGCTGCACCACCTCGCCCCCAACTCCATCTCGCAGGCTGCCATTTTTGCGACGGTCTGCGAGGGATACCTGGGGATGGAGCCAAAGCGGAATCTATGGCTCCACCTCTTCAAGGCGGAGCACTTCACCAAGAAGGCGAGAGAGCGAGGGGTGCGGCGCGCAGTGCACGCGGGGAGCTGCACCCTCCAAGTCCGGTCGGGTCGAGGCGACCAATACATCCCGACGCAGTTGATTTCTTCGAACAGCGGCTGGCACGACGGCTGGTTTTACCTCTGCAACGACGGCGACCAGCTACCGAGGTACTCCGGGCGGGTGCTGATGGCGCGAGAAAAGAACTGGACGTACGTCGTTGTTGAGGACGACAAGCCAAAGCTGGAGCCGCTCCTCAACACGCTAAGAAGGCTCCGTCAGCGCGGATTGACGACGGGGATGGTGGCCGCGGCGTTTCACCGCCGGAGGGTGCTGCCGCTGACGCAGCGCCGGCTCCGGCTCGACGAGATGACGCCGGAGGCATCGTTGGAGGGGAGCAGGATGTCGCACGAGTCCCTCTCCCTCGACGAGGTCGCCTGACGTGCGCGATGGATGGTGGGGAGTTTTTGGCAGGAGGACATCAATAGGGTCCTGATGCGCCCCACCCAGGGATTCGAGCCCCTGGTAAGTGTTGTTCTTGACGATCTTAAGTTCTTTTACTTCCGTTTTCCTTCCACTAACCCGGTCGAGGTCCGTGTATAGGATCTGTCGGTGGTCAAGGAAACGCGGCCGCCGGTTCTAGAAGATCAGGTCGCTCAGGAGGCTCGACGCCTCTTGGCGGCCTAGAAGAAGGAGGAGAAGGACGCCGCCAAGAAACGTCAAGTCCGCAAGACCCTCGAGCAGGAGCCGTTGAAGAAGCGCCGTCGACAACAGAGTCTTGACGGGCTTCCGCTCGAGGAGTCTCCCTCCGAGACGGTCTCGAGGGAGGACGACGATAGTGGCGACAACAACGCCTGGTCGCGGTACGACATCGCGACTTCCCTGGCGGACCTCCTCGATGTGCGCCCCTTTCTGGAGCCCATTGGGGGGTCAACCTCCCAGGCGTCGAGGGCGACCTCGGCGCCCGTTGAGGGGGAGGGAGAGCCAGGAGGGAAAGAGACCAGGGCGGGGCCTTCAGCGAGAGGAGCCGCCTCGTCTGGGGCCCCGCAAGAGGGGTCAGCGGTGCCGCCCCCACGAGTCCGAGCGCCTCGGGCTCAGACGGCGGTCGGGGCAGCGGCGTCAGCATTAGAAGCCGGGGCACCGTCGATGGGCGTGAGGACCCGAGGCCAGCTAGCCTCGACAGCGCAGAGGACCTTGGACGCTTTGCTAGCCAGGGCTCCGAGGAGCGCCCCGCCAGCAGGAGGCTCGACGGTGGGGCCGTCGCAGGCGCCGTCGGGTGGCTCTAGCCTGCCGGGGTCTAGGCCCCTGGTTCCCATATCTGGGTAAGTTTTCCGCCCTATTTTTCGTGATTGGTGATCCCGTTTTTTATTCTAACGCGCTTGTTTGTTGTTTAGGCATAAGCGTAAGGTGGAGCTCGCGGGTCCGACTCCCGTGAAGGCGCTCAGGTCGGGCGCTACCGTAATAATGCGGACGGCGGCCGACGCCGTCGCCTGGGTCGCGAAGCTCTAGGCTGCAACGGAGCGGCTAAAGCAGCGGGAGGCGGCTGCCCAGGCGAGGCCGGGCGCCCTGGAGGTCACCGGCTCTGACCCCGCCGCGCGGGGGTCGGGGCCGGTGGAGGCGGTGGTCCCCAGCGGTGCCGGGCTTAAGGTGTCCGACACTGGTGGGTCAGAGCCTGGGTCGACAGCGACAGCCTAGGCGACCGTCGAGGCCGCTGAGGCCGAAACATCCGTCCGCGACGCGGGGCGGGCGGGTGTTGAAAAAACAAATGAGGTGGTGGAGGCCCCGCTAGAGGTGGGGCGGGAGGCAGCGCATCCGGAGGAGCCGCAGCCGCAGCAGGGCTGGTCGGGGGAGCCGACGGTCGAGGTGGAAAGGGGGGCAATCGCGCCATCGCCCATCGTCTAGGCGGTGGTGCCGGTAGCCGAGGTGCTAGCCCCGCCGCAAGGGTCGACCCCAGCCCTGATCGACCTCACCCTCGATGACTCTCCTGCTGACAAGGGGAAGCAGGCGGCGGACGTCGAGGCGGCCGAGGCCTTGGATGGGGCTGGTACCTCTGCGGCGTTGGGGGTGACTAGGCCGAGGCATCGGCCGGGTGGCCAGACTTCATGGGTTAGCCCTCATGCGGGCAGAGGAGGAGCTTCCGCGATGGGGCAGGTCGACCCTTGAATTCAGGGACGCGTCCAACCCTAGCGCTGAGCCCTTCTTTGCGCTCGACGATAAGGATGAGGTGCACCACTGGATGAGGTGCACCACTGGGAGATTTTAACTGTTAGTTTTTCCTTGTGTTTTATCCCTCCCTTTTCCTTGGTTCTGACTGTTAGATTTTAACTGTGGTTAGGAGTTCAAGGAGCGTTCCCGCCGCAAGTCACTCTTCATTCGTCATGAGAGTGGTGTGTGGGCGGCGCTCGTCCGTCAACGGGCTCTAGTCGAGGAAGCCAACAAGCGGCTCTCCCAGCAGAGCACCGAGACGATCGAGCTTCGCGTCGCCTACACGGCGGTTAAGGAGGAGGCGGCGCAGGCCCGAGAGGCCGAGGCCACAGCGCGTGAAGATGTGGCAAGGGCTCGGGAGGAGGCTGCCAAAGCCCGCGAGGACCTCGCGCCACTACTGGCGCGTGTGAAGGAGCTCGAGGAGGACATCGCCTTAGTCGGCGGTCAGCGTGATGCCCACAACATCTAGGTCGGGATGGTGTCCGCCCACATCAGAACCTTGGAAGATGAGGTTGTGACGTTGAGGGGGACGATCCGTGATAGGGACGAGGCTCTTCGAGCGTCTAAGAAGACGTGCGGGGAGCTACGTGACGAGGTCATGGGTTGGTAGACCCATTCTGAGGATAAGCTTCTTGTTGTGTAGTGGCCTTGGCGTCGAGGTCCCAGGCTTGCGCTAACTTGATGCTTGTGTTCTAGAGTTGGAGAAGGAGCAGTACGCGGCTCAGGCGACAGCCACCTCGTTCTAGAACCTCTTCGAAGCCGAGGCCAGGCGGACTTAGTTGCTTCAAGGCACCATCACCTCCGTATGTGATGGCCTGGGGGTCGAGCCCAACGCCGACACCGAGGAGGATGCCCGGGGGAACTCCTTCGTCCGTCGAATAGTGGCGCTGGGCCGCCTCATCCGTGAGAGGATACGAGGCGGGCTTCATCACGGCGTGAAGAGCGCTCTAGCAGTCGTTCGGTCTGGGTTCGTGTACGACATGGACCTCATCGCTGATGGTTTCATCACGGATCCAGATCGGATGGACGAGGAGAATGAAACCGCCTGCATGGGCCTGATCGAAGCTGCTGAGGAGCCTGGGAATCACCTCGCCAAGCTCTTCGAGGTCGAGGTGGTTCCACCTGCTGATGACGAGGGCCTGTGAGCCAAACCTAGGCATGAAGGCCCATGTAATAAGTTAGTATCCGTAACTTAGGTCATGATGGCCTCAGGGGCCCTGAAACATTTTTAGATGTAAACTTGTACTGAATGTTAAGTTTTGTTCGAGCTTTTTTCTTCCCTTTATCGCCTGAATCACGTTCTCGCATGATTTACTTAGCGCGCGGTCGCGCCCCTTGGCGTAAGGAAGTGAGTGGAGGTACCGTAGCCTTGGAGGCGTAAGTAATCTTGCGGCTCGACTGCCCTCGAGCTTCAGGGTGCGCTCGCGGCCTTACAGATCGTGTAAGAACTTGATTTGAAGCGAATGGGGGTGTAAGCTTTTTTAAAGTAATGAACCGTTACTAGGTCTACTTAGCACGCGGTCGCACCCCTCGGAGTGAGGGGTGAGTGGAGGTACCGTAGCCTCGGAGGCGTAAGTGATCTCGTGGCTCAACTGCCCTTGAGCTTTAGGGTGTTCTTGTGGCCTTGTCAACTTAAGTGTCAGTTCTCTTTTTTAAAAAAGAGTACAAGTTATTTCAGGGATAGGGGGTTCCCCCCTTTGCAGCCCTCGAGGGAGGGTTGATTCTTAGAAAACAGAGTCGATCCTTCCTGGTTGTTATAAAAACAAAGCTTTGAACACCGATGTATTCTTTATTGATGAGATTAGAAACAATTTACAGAGCCTCGAGGCTTTTTTAAGGGAAAAAGCGACGTAGTTGTTCGATGTTCCAGGCGTTGGTGAAGATTTCGCCTTTCTCATTCGATAGCTTGTAGGTGTCGGGCTTTAATACTTCTACAATGATGTATGACCCTCCCTATTGTCGCCAAATGTCACAAAGGATTTAGCTCGACGAGCGATCCATCGAGCCTCGATCTTATCCGAGGGGAGGTCTCCTCGAGTGAGATGGTCGAGGTACGGAATATGCCAGTCAGGCTCGGGGTTGGCTGGTGGTGTCGAGCCTTCCACTTGCATGGCCTCGACCCCTCCGTCTGCCTTGATGTTGATGGATGGTTGGTGGAGATCTCTCACGAAAATGTCTGGTGGAACCATAGTTCGACTAGAAGCGATTTTCGCGAGTTCGTCGACGGCCTCATTATACCTGCGTGCGATGTGGTTGAGCTCTAGGCCATGAAACTTGTCCTCGAGGCGCCGTACCTCTTCATAGTAGGCCTCCATCTTGGGATCACGGCAGCTCGAGCTCTTCATGGCCTGGTCGATTATGAGCTGAGAGTCACCTCGAACATCGAGGTGTCAGACCCCTAGTTCGACAGCGATTCGCAAGCCCATGACGAGCGCCTCGTATTCGGCGATGTTGTTGGAGGCAGGAAAATGAAGCCAGATGATATAGCGCATGTGGACTCTGAGGGGTGAGATGAAGAGCAAACCCACGCCTGCTCCTGTTTTCATCAGCGACCCGTCGAAGTACATGGTCCAAAGCTTAGCCTGGAGCTGAACCAGAGGAAGTTGAGTGTCGGTCCACTCCACCAGGAAATCTGCTAGTACTTGGGACTTGATGGCTTTACGCAGCGCATAAGAGAGGGTCTCACCCATGAGCTCGACCGCCCACTTGGCTATCCTACCCGAGGCTTCCCAGTTCTGGGCTATCTCTCCCAAGGGAAAAGAAGAGACCACAGTCACCAGGTGGCCCTTGAAATAGTGATGGAGTTTGCGCCCGTTAAGATGATGGCGTACAACAGCTTTTGGATCTACAGGTAGCGAACCTTGGTTTCCGAGAGCACCTCGTTGATGAAGTAGACCGGTCTCTGGACGAGCAAGGTATGTCCGTTCTCTGCCCTCTCGATAACCAAGACCACGCTGACTACTTGTGTTGTTGCAGCGACATAAAGTAGGAGGGGTTCCCCTAGGGTCGAAGGGATGAGGATTGGTGACTTAGAGAGTGTAGCTTTGAGCCTTGCAAGAGCTTCCTCGGCCTCGAGGGTCCACGAGAAGTGTTCCGATTTTTTCAGGAGACGATACAGTGGGAGCGCTTTTTCGCCGAGGCATGAAATGAAGCGACTGAGGGCTGCTAGGTAGTCCGTGACCCTCTGCATGCCCTTCAGATCTCGGATAGGACCCATCTTGGTTATTACGGTGATCTTTTCTGGGTTGGCCTTGATGCCACGCTCAGAAATGATGAACCCTAGAAGCATGCCTCGAGGAACGCCGAAAACACATTTCTCGGGGTTGAGCTTGATGTTCTTTGCCCGGAGGCACTTGAACGCAACGTCGAGGTTGTTTATCAAATTATCGGTCTTTTTAGTTTTAACAACGATATCATCGACGTAAGCCTCGACGGTTGGTCCGATGTGTTCCCCAAAAATGTGTTGCATGCATCCCTGGTACGTAGCCCCTGCGTTCCAGAGACCGAAGGGCATAGTAACATAGCAATACATGCCGAATAGGGTGATGAACGAAGTCACGAGCTGGTCGGACTCCTTCATTTTGATTTGGTGGTAGCTGGAATATGCATCTAAGAACGACAGGGTTTCACATCCCGCAGTGGAATCAACGATTTGATCAATGCGTGGCAAAGGAAAAGGAACTTTTGGACATGCTTTATTTAAACTAGTATAGTCTACACACATCCTCCACTTCCCACTCTTTTTCTTAACTAACATGGGATTAGCTAGCCACTCGAGATGATGAACCTCCTTGATGAATCCAGCCTCCAATAGTTTGTGTATCTCCTCACTGATGACCTTGCGCTTCTCCTCGTCGAAGCGGCGCAAGCGTTGCTTCACCGATTTGGAGCCAGCTCGGATCTCCAAGGCGTGCTCGGCGACTTCCCTAGGTATGCCCGGCATATTCGAGGGACTCCACACAAAGATGTCGATGTTTGCACGGAGAAAGTTGACAAGCATTGTTTCCTATTTGGGATCGAGGGTGGCGCTGATGCTCAACGCCTTTCCCTTTGGGTCGGCGGGGTCGAGGGGTACGAGCTTGACGTCTTCCGTGGGCTCGAAGCTGCCGGCATGGCGCTTAGGGTCAGGGATCTCGTTGGCCAGACCATCGAGGTCCGCCGCCAAGGTTGCCGACTCCAAGACGGCTTCTCCGTGCTCGACGCACTCGACATCACACTCGTAGGCGTGCTCGTATGAGGGCCCGACAGTTATGACACCGTTGGGGCCTGGCATCTTGAGCTTGAGGTAGGTGTAGTTTGGGACCGCCATGAACCGGGCATAGCTTGGGCGCCCAAGGATGGCGTGATATGTTCCACGGAATCCGACCACTTCGAAAGTGAGAGTCTCTTTTCTAAAGTTGGTGAGAGTGCCAAAACAGATAGGCAGGTCGACCCGGCCGACGGGCTTTGCTCGCTTTCCTGGCACGACTCCATGGAAGCCCCCAACGCTGGGTTGGAGGCGCGTCCTCGCGATCCCCAAGAGGTCGAGGGTCTAGGCATAGATGATGTTAAGGCTGCTGCCGCCATCCATGAGCACCTTGGTGAGGCGTGTGTTGGCGATAATGAGATCGACAACAAGCGGGTAGACCCTAGGATTGGGGATGTAGTCTGGGTGATCATCACGGTCGAAAGTGATGGCCACCTCGGACCAATCAAGGAAGAGGGGGATTGCTGGCTACACGGAGAAGACCTCTCGACGTTCTCGTTTGCACTAGCGCATCGAGAGGCGCGTCGAGGGTCCTCCGTATATCATGAAGCAGTCGTGGATCTCGGGGAATCCCTCGTCCTTGTCGTCTCCCTAGGATCTTCCTTCTTGTCATTTTTCTTGATGCCTATGCCTTCAAAATATCTTCGGAGCATGTGGCAGTCCTCGAGGTTGTGGTTCGTGGGCCCCTTGTGGTAGGGACATGGCTCTTTGAGCATTTTATCGAAGATGCCCCCGCCGGGGGGGGCTCGAGGTTTCTTGCGATCAGCAGCAGCAACAAGGTCGTCTGCTAGGGCCTCGAGCTTGCCCTGCTGGTTCCTCTTCTTCCTATTGTTCCTCTTTGAGCCCTGACTGGAGCTCGCGGGATCATCCACCTTGAGCTTTCCTTTGCCCTGATCTCCACCAAAGATGGTACCAACCGCCTCCTCGCCGGCGGTGAAGTTGGTGATGATGTCCATCAAACCGTTGGCAGTGATGGGGGTGTTGTGGCCTAGCTCTCGGACCAACTCTTTGCAGGTGGTGCCAGAGAGGAAGGCCATGATAACGTCGGAGTTGGTGATGTTGGGGAGCTCGGTGCGTTGCTTAGAGAAACGTCGGATGTAATCCCGGAGGGATTCACCTGGCTTCTGCTTGCAGCTTCGGAGGTCCCACGAGTTGCCGGGGCGCATGTAGGTTCCCTTGAAGTTTCCCTCGAACACCCTCACAAGGTCATCCCAGTCGTGGATTTGTTGAGGTGGGAGATCCTCGAGCCAGGCTCGAGCGGTGTTCGACAGGAACAAGGGGAGTTGCCGGATGATGACCCGGTCGTTGGTGGCCCCACCCAACTGACATGCCAAGCAGAAGTCAGTGAGCCAAAGTTCGGGTTTGGTCTCGCCGTTATACTTGGTAAGAGTCGTGGGGCGGAACTAAGCCGGGAGTATTGTTTCGCGAATGTCCTTGCTAAAGACCCGAGGACCCGGTGGCTTAGGTGAAGGGCTTCGATCTTCTGAGCTGTCGTAGCGCCCACCCCTATGCTCGTGGTAGCCTCGAGCTGCACCGTCACCGTGTTTGCGCCTCCGGTGCTCGACGATGTTGTCACGGGCATCTTGAGGTTCATGGTTGTCGATGATGCGCTCACGGACAGGGGCCGCCCTGTTCCGTTGGGCGTGCTCCGGATGAACCGAGGCCTCCCTCTCCTGTCGGGAGGGCTCGGCAGGCTGCTCTGAGGCAGGCCCGCGTCGCCTCGAGGCAGAACTCTCAGCCTGCTGCATGGTAGCAGCCTCAAGGAGTCCTCGGATTTCATCTCAGGCTCGACAGGCGTCAGGGTTCGATAGCTCGGGCATGTTACGAAGGAGCATGGCGGCGGCGACCACGTTCTGGTTGGCTCGACCGAAAACCGGGGGGTCGACCGCCCGATCCTCGATGATGCGATGATTGATGTCGTGAGCTCTTTCTCGAGCTCCTCTGCCATGTGCGCGTGTCGCGCGCTCTTGCTCGAGGGTTCGCTGTAGTAGACACAGGTTTTCTCGTTCCTCATCGAGCCTATCCAGCAACTCGTGGATTTGCTCGAGCTGCATTCCTTGATCCGCAAGGAATTGAGCCTCATCCCGCTCGACAGGGAGCTCGACCTGAGGTGGCATGTTTCTTCCTTCAACGGCTGCCTCATCATCCGAATCCGACGCGCTAGCTCCATCGATGTTGAAGCACTCGCAGGTCGGGTCGTAGGTGTCATCGGCAGAGTCAGAGTCTGGAGCGCCGAAATAGTAGTACGATGGGGGCATATGAGGTCGTCTGTCTCTGGAGTCATAACGTCAAGAAGCAGTTGCATGGGGCCCCGTCTCTGGGGTCTCCATAGAGTCCAGGTACTCGGAAGCTGGCGTAGATGCAACAAGGTCGAGAGTGGAGCATAGATGGTGTCCGGGGAGTTCTTCGTAAGCACTCATGCTGGTGCTTATAGAAGAAGCGTACGCCCGGGCAACCGAGTCTAGCCCAAATGGAAATGCTGATGAAGATGTTGTTCCTTGTGCCGGTGTAGTCAGACCGGGTGGTGGTGGTGTCGCACCAGGCGGTAGAGCGGTGGAACTCCCTGTCGGCATCTTACCCTCAGCCAAGCTCATCCTACACAGATCCTCAGCAAGGAATTCCGTGTTGGCGTCCGGCTGAGAGGTGCTAGATCAGGGAATCCCATCGTCCTCCGCAAGGCGGTGACGGTGGTTGCGCCGGGCTCGCCGTCGCCTGGCGGCTCATGCCTGACGAGAGCGATGATACCGGCGGAGCGCTCCCCCGGGCTGGGAGAGTTCGTGGTCCACATCGGTCGGGTGCCTGGGTGGGAGGAGAACCATGTTGTAGCCATGGCCAAGCGACATGAACTCCAAACTCCCAAACCATATCACCGTGGCCAACAAGAGCGGGCGTTCGGGGTCAGCCATCCAGAAAAACAGCGGGAAAATGGCATTGGCACGCAGCTTCCCCTACCTGGCACGTCTGGTCCTGCGAGGGCCCTGAGCCAACGAGTAAATCAAGTGTTGTGTGTCCCTAATCTGGATGGTGATGCAAGGAGGATACATGGAGGTTTATCCTGGTTCGGACAAAAGAAGACCCTACGTCCAGTGGAGAGGAGGGAGTATTGTATTTCCTTGCACCTAAGTGCTTGCGTAGGGGTTACAAGCTACGAGAGAGGGAACTGAGCCCAGGTCTCAAAGGAAAAGTGAAAGTACAAGGGAGATTGCTTGAGATGTTGATCTGTGGGTTGTGTGCCTTTGCTTATTTGCGCTTGGCTTCTGGCTTGCGTCTTGCTTCGTCCGTGCCCCTTGTAGAGCCCTGGCCTGCCCTTTTATAGGGTAAGAGGAGGCCGAGACGCCGGGGGAGTCTTAAAGTTTTGTCGATCCTTGTAGAGGTGGCTGTAGCGACGTGCCCTAGGAATGGCTGGCCATCCCCAGACACCATGGTGACGTAGGGGACGAGACGGTGAAAAGACCTCGAGTCCTGTGCCACATCGGCCTTTCCTCCCTGCTGACCGATGGTAGGTCGAGGCTGGGTCGAGGCCGGGTCGAGGATAGGCGGATAAGGTCGAATCCCCGAGATCGTGGGGTACGGACCTTGTCGTATCCTCCCTCGAGGGTGATCGGTGGCAAAACAATGTGCGGTATGATGTGTATAGTGACAGGTTTTCACCTCCCATCCCGGGATGGGCGGTAAAAAGTGAGATTTGACACCGGTGCTGTTTCCATGTCGGTCACAGCTGTAGCCATGACGGTAGGAAGTAACAGGTAGTCGCATTAAATGCTCTGACTTTTGTTTCAGAGTAGGTGAATAAGATGGGTCGAGTGGTCCGACACGGAGTCGTGCGAGTCGGAGATTTCCCGATAGTCGAGGTGCCTTATCGTACGAGCGTCGTGCGAGTGGGAACGCGGTCGAGGCATCCCATCGAGGGTGCCTCGTATGAGTCGGAACGTAGTCAAGGCGTCCCGTCGAGCTGGCCTCGTACGAGTCGGAGTGCAGTCGAGGCGTCTCGTCCGCTATTTTGGCTTTGTTTCGTTTGCAGGTAGTGTTTTGTTTTTTCTTGATCGTTGATTGTGGGTACCCCTAGTTTTAGTTACCCGACAGATTCGTCTCGTGATTTACAACCAAACTGTGTAGTTAGTTATTTCTTTTACCTACATTAAATGCTCCATACATGCATCTAAAGATTGATGTGATAGAGAGAGTGTAAAAATTTAGAATTTTGAAGGGAAGTAAACAAGGCCTAAAGCTGCCGTGTCCATCTGCATTTGCTGCATCCTCTGCCCTCTCGCCGCGAGCATGAGCACGAAGCCGCGAACGATCAGTCGGGAATGTACGTTTGTTCATCTCCGGTGAAGCCATCCCACTCTTGAACATTCAACCTGCCAAGGATTCGTTCAACCCCAACGAGCAAGATTACTGGGACCATAGAGTGTCAGTTGGTTCAATCTGCAAAAGGGCATCGAGGACTCGAGGCGAGGTAGCTGGTCTGGAGTAAATGGCAGGGTGTCGGTGACGGATCGGGTTGGTGGATCCTGGCCTATCTTTTTTTTAAGCCTTTTTCGAAAGATTTTCTCCAATATGCCCCTGATGGAAAGTTTTCAGGAAATGGACCCAGGGCTTGGCGCCATCCGTGCTAGTGTCAAGGTAACACAGCTTGGCGCCGTTAACGTTGGCGTCAAGCCCCCATGCCACTTGGTCGATGACGCCGAGCTGGCGCTGACGTGGCAGCACCTTGGCGCTGTCACCATTGGCGCCAAGCTTGGCGCCATCATTATTGGCGCCAAGTTTGGCGCCACAGACCTGTTACCATGTATATCATTTTTTATCCTAAGTATTTCTAGGTTGTTCTAAGTGATCAAACACAAAGTCACTATAAAAACTCTAGAGTTAGTCACATTTCTCAATATCCAAGTCATGATAAAATTTCAAATTTATAAATGTCCAAGTCATGTTAAAAAAAGCTATTTTTCCATATGTCTACCACATGGTAGTTGATATTCTAATATATCCAAGCCGTAGCAAAAATCCAGATTTATTTGGCTAAGTCTTTAAACTTACTATAGGATGAGGATGAAAATATGGCTAAGTCTAGATTTTTACTGTGATTTGGAATTTACTATGGAATTTAAAGACTTAGCCATGGTAAAATTTTATAGTAAGCCCTTTTTACCATGACTTAAAATTCCATCTTATAGTAAAATTAGGGTCCAAGTCATGGTAAAATTTTAAATATCCAAATCCAAAACATGAAGCCCCTTTTCAATATCCAACTCATGGTAAAATTTTAAATTTGTCAATGTCCAAATCATAGCAAAAATCCAGACTTAGCTAAATTCTAGCATAGTCAAGTCATAGTAAAATTCAAGACTTAGCCAATTTCTAGGTTGGCCATCATATGGTAAATATCAAGACTTTTCTAAAATTTTGTATGTCTATCTCATAGGAAAATTAGGGTCCATGTCATGTTAATTTAGAGCTTGGTATGTCCATCTCACGGTAAAATTAGGTAGTCAGGATTTTTGTTGCGGTCTGGATATGTTAGAATACGAACTACCATGCGATAGCATCAAATTTGTCAATGTCATGGTAAAATTTCAGATTTAACAAATTCCAATATGTCCCATCTCATGGTAAATTTATAGACTTAACAAATTTTCATATGTCCATCTCATGATAAAATTTCAAACTTAAGAAATTCCAACAGCTCGACGCCAAGATCCATGGCGCCAGACTTGACGCCAAGATCCATGGCGCCAGGCTTGGCGCCAATGGTGATGGCGCTAAAGTGCTGCCACATCAGCGCCAGCTCGGCGTCGTCGGTCAAGTGGCATGAGGGTTTGGCGCCAAGCTGTGTTACTTTGGCGCCAGCGTGGATGGCGTCAAGCCCTGGGTCCATTTCCTGAAATTCTTCCGTCAGGGACGTAGTTGAGAAAATCTTAAAAAAAAGGCTAAAAAACCCCAAAAAAAAAAAAGACGGCAGCGCCGCCCTGCAAATCTACACATCGCCGACCCGCCGTCGCGTGGCGTCCCGTCACGCCGACGTCGATCGGGCAATAAACCAACGACGTCGACGCTGTCACGTGCTAGACTAGACTATGCACTGACCGCTGTCGTGTTTTTTTTTTTGAGAGAGAAACTGCTGTCGTGTTTGGTGGATCGTGGCGCGGGTCACGAAGCACTGACGCGCCCGCCCTGCAAATCTACACATCCGCGCTCGTTGTCTTTTTGCTGTGTCCTTTTGCTAATGGCGGTTGCCCAGATTTCGGGCCGATCACCAGCGAAACCGGTGCCGTGAAACGTCTGTCAACAGGCTGGCTTTGTAAGTCAAACTATCCTATTATAAATTTTACTAATTTTATTTATGGTAATGGGAAATCAGCACATTACGAAAATATATTCTATGATATATCTAATCTAATGATACTAGTTTTAAATCATAAATCTTAAACATGTTTTTTTAGAAAATTTGGTCAAACTTTATAAATTTTGACTTAAGACAACTCTAAAAATATTACTTAAGACAACTCTAGAGTAGCGCAATAGCTTCAAATTACTTATATGTTGCACTTTTTTTGGCCCGTTTAGATACACATGGCTAATTACTAGCTAGGCTAAAATTAGCTCAAGTTAGCTATGGTTGTCTAGCTAGTTGAACATCTAGCAAAAAAAATAGTCCACCGATTAGCTCTTGTGTTTAGATGCAATAGAGCTAATTTTTAGCTACCTACCAATTAGCTCTGGTAACATATCCTTACTATTGCTAGAAGCAAACATCGTCAAAAAGCGTCTCGCTCATGTTCTACTTTGAGGTCGGTCGTCGAACAATCCTACTAGTGACACCTTAGTGTTTGGTTTGAGAACGAAACAGGAATCAAGTAGAACATTTTATTTTATTTCGGTGATTCGGTGGGAGATATAACAGGATTCTACTTGTCTAATCTCCTAATCAAACACTAAGAATGATCCTATCCTTAAAATCAAGGACGGGACCATCTGGCCTGTGTTGAAGCCAAATGTAATCCGGCGGACATTCATGCTCTGCAGTTAAAGCACATGCACGCATGATCCAAGCCTAAAGCTGATCATAAATTGAATGGACAAGCCAATAACGAAGGAGTTGAGAGGCAGCTAGCTAATGAGCCCAACACGTCCTGTTCCCCTGTCGTCCTCGCCGGCTCGCCCAAGATAGCATTAGGTCCAACGGACTCCAACACCTTTATCTATGTCTCATGCAACGCACCGCGCCATAGAGCCCTAGACAAAGACGAGGCAGGCAAGCAAGCCAGGAAAATTGGAAAGATGACCGTGTGCCAACCGGTCTACTCCTTGAAAGGATCAAGATGCCCAAGAGGAAGGTGAATTGGGCTTCTCTAAAAATTAATTGTAAGAATTAAATCCTACAAGCCAAACTTCACCCCTAGTGCCTACAAGTGCTCCTTGTGATTCTACCGGTAAAAGTTTTACACCCTAAGTTTCAATCCTAGACTAGCATGTCAATTCTAGGAAAGTAAACAAGCAATGAAAGTAATACACGAATGTAAATGCTTGAAAGTAAGGGTTAGGAACACGACGATGTTTTGCCGAGCTATCGGAGAGTCGCCACTCCCCACTAGTCCTCGTTGGAGCACCCGCGCAAGGGTGTAGATCCCCCTTGATCCGCGCAAGGATCAAGTGCTCTTTACGGGTTGATTCTTCGACACTCCGTCACGGCGAATCACCCAAAACCGCTCACAACATGAGTTGGGTCACCCACAATCTCGTCGGATGATCACCAAACTCCCAATCACCACCAAACCGTCTAGGTGATGGCGATCACCAAGAGTAACAAGCTAGAACTCTCACTTGACCACAACAAGTCTAATGAGAAGATGGATGCACACTTGCTACACTCTTATCACTAGATAGGATTCTCAAACTTTGATTCTCAAATCACTATCCTCACTAGGGCTCTTGCACTCCCTTGCAGTTCAAAGGTGTTTCTCAGCTGAACAAATGAGCAAGAGACCTCTAAAAGAGGTGGAGGGGATGTCTTTATACACCCCTCAGACAAATCCAACCATTACCTGCCGAATCAGCTAAACGCGCACTGATCGGACGCGCCGGTCGACATGACCAGACGCGCCGGTCAAGTGTAACGGTCGAAAACCGAAAGTTAGCGCTGAGTGACCGAACACGTGTCAGACTAACCACCGCGTCCGGTCCTCTCAAGGACCGCGTCTGGTCAGTCAGTAAACAACGTAGTGACATGTTAGTACTGACCGAACGCGTCCGGTCATGACCAGAACCGCGTCCGGTCACAGGTAAACTGCTTAAACATCTTCTAAACGCGACGCAACTTGAACCAAGTTGCTTCCAACTGAACTTTGAGCTTTTCTAGAGCTACCTAGTGCTAAGTTTGACAAGTGTGCACCACACCTAAATAAAAGACTCACCTAGGTCAAGCTACTCGCTCATACCCCCCTTTATAGTATGGTCAAAGGAAGAAACAAAGATCCTAACGACTATTCCAGATGTAACTCAAAACCTTGACATCCAGAACTAACCGTCCTTAATCTTATCGTTGATCCTTTGAAAACCGAAACGATTTCCATCAAGGGACATGAATACCACAGTGCCCAAAGCAGTTATCATCTTCATGACCTAACTTACCACTGTTTCTGTAAAACACACGTTAGTCATGGTAATAATGCGTTGTCATCAATTTCCGAAACCAACACCGGGGCCTAGATGCTTTTAATCTCCCCCTTTTTGGTGATTGACGACAACACTTAGATTCAGAAGATATAAGTCGAGGTTTTCGATCATGCTTGGTTCACATAAGCATAAAGCTGTAAGCACAAGGGGTTAGTCATTGCTTATGTATTCCAAGCCAACAGAGTGTACTTATAAGATAAAACATGAAGAGTTAGTACACATAAAACATAGCTCATATGAAATTGGAGTAAGGCACGGAAGCACAACCTTATGAGCTAAACACCATTAAGTGACATAGATAAGATATAAAGTCTCACAAACTCATAGTCACACAATGCAGGGCAAGAAAATAAACATGATGCATGAATGTAGCACACATGGAAGAACGAAACCCTCTATCAACACTCCCCCTGAATCTATGCTCTCTCTCCCCATTTGGCATCAACTACCAAAAACTAATCTAAGGATCTGACGGGGGAACAGAAGTTGTCGTGTCGGGTGTCGAGGAGCATGGAGTGATCACAAACTGCGAAGAGTCCTCCTCAGACTCTAAACTATCAGGCTGACCCTTTGTAGATAGACGTGACAGAGAAGCGGTCTGGGTCGGTAGAGTAGGTGCAGCAACTGAAGGTGTAGTAGCAACTATAGGAGCAGTCACTGTCGCCTGAGCCTGAAAGACACCAAGAGTAGGAGGATCTGTCGATGCTACTGAAGATGGCACAGTCTCTGTAGTAGCGGCCCCTGACACTGGAAGAGCAGCGGTCTCTGAAGCTGATATCTCTGAGGTAGTCACAAGAGTAGTGTATGACGATGACGGCTGTCCAGTCAGCTCACTGTAGGTGGCACTAAAATCAGGGAACGGAGTGCCTAAAAGGAGGTGAGGTCCCGGCTGAGCTGGTGGTGTAAACCCTGTCTGGATAGGAGTGAAACTCAGAGACTGAAATGTCTGAGGCACCTGCTGCTGGGGGGAGGTGTACTGAACACTCGTCTGCCCCTGACTTTGAGGTCCACTGGACTGTAAGGATGGAGTCAGGACGGACGGCGGTGGAGGTACCCCAACAGTGACAAGGTGACGCAGGAGCTCTAGATATTACTGCTGAGTGGCTGCCTGCTGCCTCTGTATCTCGAACTGCTATCGCTGGAACTCGAGCTATTGCCTCTGGAGCTCGTCCTGACGAGCCTGAATCTGAGCGAACGCGGCAGCTGTGTCCTGAGCCTGTCTCTGCATCTGGACCTCCTGTCTCTCCTAGGCCTGGGTCAACCTCTCAAGGATAGCCACCATGGCTGGGTCTGAGCGGGAGGCTGAGCCAGCCACCGGCCTCATGGTCGTGAGGCCGAGGAGAGCGGTACCGGGGGATGGGCTGATAATCCTCATCTGTGCTGTCAGTAGCAACATCCTCGGCTGGATCAACTGGCTGAGCATCTAGATCTGCTAGCTCTGCCTCAGCAAGACCCTGAATGGTCTCGTCCTGCTCAGTAGCTGTATCCGGTACCTCTAGCCTTTGATGTTGTCCTGGGCCAGGTGCCTGCTCTCTGGTAACTGATGCCCACAACTGTCGGATGTCATACTCTGGAAAGGTTGTGGTGGTATCAGAAATTTCTGCTCTAATCTCAGCAGGCAACTCACAGGTAGATATGATGATGAAGCATATCCAGTGAGCGTATGGTAGCTGCCTGTGACCCTTGAAGCCCTCTGTCAAGGTGTCCTCCATCTCACATAGCATCAAATCCCAAAGGTCAAACGGGGTCTGTGAGATAAGGTGATGGACTACCCATAGCTGCATGCGAGTCAAGCCCTCTCTGTATCCAAGCCTCGGAAGTAGAGTCCTCCTCACAATAGCATCCACGACTATGGCTATGGGTGTCAGGCTGGCAGGTGTACGTCGAGACCCTTCGCCAAAAGGCTCACGGAAACAAGGTCGGATCAAATCTGTAGGGGGCACTGTCCCGCCGTGAGGGCGTCTCGGAGGTGCAGTCTGTCCGAAGCACAGCTGATGAATCTTTGTCTCTGAAGCAGGAAGTCTAAGAATCTCCCATACCCTGGTGCTGTAGAGTCTGCGGTCACGACCTCTGAATGCAAAGTGTATAAACTGATATGCTGGGTCGATCCAAAGTGATGAGTAAAACTCTCTGACCCAGGTCTCACAGTATGCTCCAGTCCGTCCAAGAAGATTTGACAATCCAGGTAGAAAGGACAGATACGGACGAAGCTGCTCACCAACCACCTCAACTAAGGCCTCCAGTCGACAGACTCTCTGAGGTCTAAAAGCAATCCCGCTGTTGACATAGGCCCTATAGAAATCCTCATGCAGAGGAGTGTAGAAACCCTCTGAAGCCCGGAGATCCCGCTGAGGTGGGAATCACCGAGTGACCTCAACGAACCTGAGGGCCTGGACCTGTCTAGCTGTAGCACCCCTGAGGTCAAAATGCTCAACAGGGGATACTATCTGCTCCTTAGTCCCCTCTGGATCCTCTGTAGGCTACTCTACAGGGGCATCCACTGTCTCCTCTGTGGCCTCTGTACTGAGTTGTTGACCTTCAAGGTAAAAGCGACTCTCGCCAATCCGAATACCACTACTCCTGCCATCTTTCTTTGCTGCCTCTGCTGCATCTGCAACTGCCTGAGCTACCTCTGCCTTTGTAAGTGTTCTCTTTCTCTTCTGGGCAGCAATCTTTACTCGCTTTCCATGAGCTACCTCTGTCCTCCTGGGGGGACTGTCATCCCCGTCACTAGGTGCACCACCAGTGTTCTTGCAGCGAACCATACTGTCAAACTGTTGTACTGAGAACCACTAGAAAGTAACAGATGATGAACTGACACTCGTGAGGCTTGGCCTCAATCCGTATCCGCAGGCTTGGCCTCGGATTCACAACTGATCACCTGACACTTACAGCACCGACAGGACAAACTAAAACGGTAGAATAGATGGATCTACTATAAGCAACATATATTATCTAAAAGGTGAGTAAGATCCTAATGTAAGCAAGCATGTGAGGTAAGATATGAAAGGACCACGATAGCTACCTCGACGAGCGAAGATCCGATGAACGGAAGACGACCTCGACGCGCTAGGGTTACCCGGAGACGGCGATCGAAACCCTAGAGTACCGAGAGATCGACAATCGAATTAGTAATTCACCGAAAAATCAACGGTAAACCCTAATCTAAGGAAAAGACGTCACCTTACGGAGACGATCGCGGAGACGGAAACGATCGCAGAGACAAAAACTTTGTGAAAAGCCTCGGCGAACGGATTCGAGTGGCTAGGGTTAGGGTTGCTCGGTCAGAGGGCGTGGGTCCAAAGAGGTTGCGCGCGTGCGGCACAGAGCTGGCACGGTGGTGGCTTGGGCACAAAGCTACTCCGGTGGCGCGACGGCTCGGCTGCGGCGGTGGAGCGGTGAGCTCGCGGAGGCGGCTACGAGCAGCGGGCTCACGGGCGCGGAGGCACGGCGCGGGCACGGATGGGAGCGCGTGGCAGCGGCGGCGCGGCAGCTCGGTGAGGAGGCGGCGTTGAGATCTTGGCGAGTACGGCGGTGGCAGATGAAAAGTGAAACGCGAGATCCAATCATACGGTTAAAAGGGTGAGATCCGCTTTTTATGTGATGACCGGACGCGGTGGTCGAATGACCGGACGCGGTGGATGCAGCGTCCTGTCACACTCCAGTAAGCTCCTAGAACGACCGGACATGTCCTATTATGCACGATCGGACGCTGACAGAGTCCGGTCACTTTTTGCTCGGAAAAGTGAAACGAATGACCGGACGCGGTGGTGGTTGCCGGGACCGGACGCGGTGGTTGGCAGAGGCGCGTCCGATGCAGCGTCCGGTCACAGATCTTAGAGAAGTCCTTTAGGAATGACCGGACGCGCTGGTGGACGCATGACCGGACGCGGTGGTAAAGCAGAACCGCGTCCGATGCAGCGTCCGGTCTAGCGTCCGGTCGCTGTAAAACGCCTTTTTTCAAACCGATTTTCGACGCGACTTCTCCCAATCAAGTTCCAATTCAAAGAGACTCAAATAAACACCAATTGGAACCTGATATGAGTGAACTCACTCAAACCCTCAAAATTTTCAAAATATTTTGCCTTAGGCTAGTATTATTTTTAAGAAAATATTCAATAAACACCCGAGGAGCAACGTATGGCCATGCAATAGAGTGTATCAACCCTTGGGAGCTTCAAATGCTCTCTCTATTCATGGACGAACACAGAGGTTACTCAAAGCTAAACCGAAAAGAAACGACAAAGCAACAACCATGCATATGCAATGCAAAACGAGAAAGGAAGGCTAGGTTGCTTGCCAAGTTTGATCCACGGTTAGGCTTCTTCACTCCTCCAAGGGAGGGTTATCGTAACCGTGTTAGATAAGTTCTAGATGCATTGCAGGAATTTAAACATGACAAAATGTACAATGCAATGCAAGGGACAACACAAGCTCATCTTTTAAAGTTACTAGAATCAAGCACATTTAGTTCACTTCTCAACCTACAAAAGGTAGCCTCATCTAAAGGTTTAGTGAAGATATCCGCTAATTGATTTTCACTTCTTACACCTTCTAGTGATATATCATTTTTAGTAACATGATCTCTTAGAAAGTGGTGGCGGATATCAATGTGCTTGGTGCGAGAGTGTTGTACCGGATTATTAGCAATTTTAACGGCACTTTCATTGTCACATAAAAGCGGCACCTTTTCAAGAACAACTCCATAGTCTAGGAGGGTTTGTTTCATGTATAAGATTTGTGCACAACAAGCCCCCGTGGCAATGTATTCCGCCTCGGCGGTGGACAAAGCCACACTATTTTGCTTTTTAGATGACCATGATACTAAGGACCTCCCAAGCAAATGGCACCCTCCGGATGTGCTTTTTCTATCAATTTTGCAACCGACATAATCTGAATCGGAATAGCCAACTAGTTGGAATCTAGCTCCTTTGGGATACCAAAGACCGATGCTTGGGTGTACTTAAGATATCTTAAGATTCTTTTTACGGCACTTAGGTGAGGTTCTTTAGGGCACGCTTGAAAGCGAGCACACATGCACACACTAAACATGATATCAGGCCTAGATGCGGTAAGGTATAACAAGCTACCAATCATAGAACGGTAAAGAGTTTGATCAATTAGTTTACCTCCCTCATCTAGGTCGAGATGTCCATTAATTGGCATTGGGGTCTTGATTGGCTTGCATTCTTCCATCTTGAATCTTTTGAGAAGATCCTTGGTATACTTTTCTTGAGAGATGAAAATCCCTTCTCTCATTTGCTTGACTTGAAAACCAAGGAAGAATATTAGCTCACCAATCATTGACATCTCGAACTCCTTCGACATCAATTCACCAAATTCTTTGCAATAATCTTCATTTGTTGACCCGAAGATGATATCATCAACATAGACTTGACAAATGAAGATCTCTCCATTAAACTTCTTGGTGAATAGTGTGGTGTCAACCTTCCCAATAATGAAGCCCTTCTCAATGAGGAAGTCCCGGAGGCGCTCATACCACGCTCTAGGGGCTTGCTTGAGCCCATATAGCGCCTTGGACAACCTATAAACATGATTAGGATATCTAGGGTCTTCAAACCCGGGAGGTTGTTCAACATAGACTAGTTCATTTATGAAGCCATTTAAAAAAGCACTTTTCACATCCATTTGATATAGTTTCATTTCATGATGTGATGCATATGCAAGAAGGATACGAATGGCTTCAAGTCTTGCAACGGGTGCAAAAGTCTCTCCAAAATCAAGACCTTCAACTTGAGAGAACCCTTTTGCTACTAGTCTTGTCTTGTTCCTCACTACTACACCTTGATCATCTTGCTTGTTGTGGAACACCCACTTGGTTCCAATGACTCTTGCACCTTTAGGATGCTCTTCAAGTGTCCAAACTTGATTGCGGGCGAAGTTGTTCAATTCTTCATGCATAGCATTCACCCAATCCGGATCTTGAAGAGCTTCTTCTACATTCTTAGGTTCAAGACAAGAGACAAAAGAGTGATGTTCAACAAAAGAAGTAAACTTTTGAGATCGAGTCATTACACCCTTTGTAGGACTCCCTATGATGAGATCTTGTGGATGTGCTTGAAGTAGAGGTGAGTTTCTTCGATCAACCATTTGAGGAGTAGGATGGGGAGCATCAACATCTTGAGCTTGTGCCTCGGCTTGTTGATGAGAGACATGAGTATCTTCATTTTCAACTCTCTCATTCTTGTCATCATCTTGAGGCACATATGATGAAGATGGTGGATTGACAATTTGTACATCGTCTTCATCATCTTTAGGCTTGATGTCTCCCACCGGCATGTTCTTCATGGCCTCTCTCAATGGTTCATCACCTACATCATCACAATTCTCAATTGCTCCTTGGGAGCCGTTAGATTCATCAAATTCCACATCATATGTTTCTTCAACCAAACCGGTGGCATGGTTAAATACTCTATATGCTTTGGACTTTGATGAGTAACCAACAAGAAAACCAATATCACGTCTTTGGAACTTCCCTAGGTGTTGACGCTTCTTGTAGATGTAGCATTTGCAACCAAACACCCGGAAGAATGAGACGTCCGGCTTCTTCCCATTTAGCAACTCATAAGGGGTCTTGCAAAGGAACTTTTGTAGGAAGAGGCGATTTGAAGCATAGCATGCGGTGTTGATTGCCTCGGCCCACAATTTCTCCGGTGTGTTGTACTCATCTAGCATTGTTCTTGCAAGAGTGATCAAAGTCCGGTTCTTTCTCTCAACTACACCATTTTGTTGAGGAGTGTAGGTTGATGAAACTTCATGCTTGATTCCAATTTCATCACAATAAGCTTCAATGTTGGTGTTGTCAAACTCTTTGCCATTGTCACTTCTAATTTTCTTTATCTTGACTTCAAATTCATTTTGAGCTCTCTTTGCAAACTTCTTGAAGCAATTTGCCACTTCGGATTTTTCATGAAGAAAGAAAGTCCAAGTGTATCTTGAGTAGTCATCCACAATCACTAGGCAATAGAGATTTCCACTCAAGCTCTTGTAAGTTGTAGGACCAAACAAATCCATGTGTAGAAGTTCTAGTACTCTTGATGTTGACATGTAAGCTTTGGTTGGATGAGTGTTTGCAACTTGTTTGCCGGCTTGACATGCACTACAAGGTTTGTCCTTCTCAAACTTTACATCCTTCAAACCTCTCACTAATTCTTTCTTCAATAGCTTGTTGAGAGTGTTCATTCCAACATGAGCAAGCCTCCTATGCCAAAGCCATCCAAGTGTAGTTTTGGTGAATAAACATGTCATCAAGTTTGCATCTTCGGAGGTGAAGTCAACAAGATAGAGATTATTGTATCTAAAACCTTGAAAATCACTTGCTTGTCATCTATCTTTGTAACAACCACTTCATTTGGACTAAACAAGCATTGGTAGCCAAGGTCACAAAGTTGCCCAACGGATAGTAAGTTGAAACTCAATGAAGCAACATAGAGCACATTTGAGAGAGAGTGATCATTTGATATTGCAATCTTGCCTATACCCTTGACTTTGCTCTTTGAATTGTCCCCAAATGTGATCTTGTCTTGACATACCCCATTCTCTTCAAGTGAGGTGAACATACGAGGATCACCGGTCATGTGTTGTGTGCAACCACTATCAATCACCCAATGAGATCCACCGGTCTTGTAGTTCACCTACACACAAGAGATCAAGCCTTTTGTTTAGGGACCCAAACTTGAGAGGGACCCTTAACTTTCTCAACTAGTGACTTGGCAACCCATATTTTCTTAGACCTATTCTTGTTAGGGGGACCCAAGAACATGACTTTTATCTTTACACTTGAATCTTTTCTAAGCATGTAATGAGCATTGAAAGCAAAGGGTCTAGCATGCTTGGGCAAGGGTTGTGGTGGTGGAGTTTTGCACTCATGAGCAAAATAGCCTTCTTGTCCACACTCAACACATCTCTTTGGCTTGCGCTTTGACTTGCTTTGTTGTTGTTGAGCTTTGACCTTCTTCTCTTGATTTGCCAAGTAACCAATGCCACTTCTATCCATCTTCATGATGGTGTTCATGAGTAGCTCACTTTGCAAATGTTGGTCTCTTGTGAACTTGCTTAGGCCGGTCTTGAGATGCTCTTTTTCTTGCTTGAGCTTCTTGTTTTCTTCAATAAGTGACTCATTTGAAGCTTGCTTTTCAAGAGCCATCAACTTCTTGTTCTCATTCTTAAGCATCTCATTTTTACTCTTGAGCTTGACATACTCATCATAGTTGTTGGACTCAACCACACTCTTGCCTTTGCCGCTAGAGCCTTGCTCAAAGTTCTCAACAATCAAATCATCACATGATGTAGCTATATCAATCTTAACAACTTGGTTAGTAGCATCATGTGTCTCAAGAGCAAGCTCATTAGCAACAATAAGAGTATCATAGTTGATTTTTAATGTGGTATATTCATCTTTTAGCAAGTTGAGCCTAGTGATGAGTTCACCATGCTTTTTCTCAATTTTATCATGTTTATCTCTAAGCTCCTTGTTAGAAGTTTTGAGCTCCTTAAGAGAAGAAGACATAGTTTCATTTTGATCTTTGAGCTCATCACTAGTCTTATGTGCATTCTCAAGCTTAGATGAGAGTGATTCATTTTCATGTTGAAGCTCATCATTTTCATTTCTAGTTCTTCTTATGATTTTAGAGTATTTGTTCAACAATTTTATAAGTTCATCATAAGAAGGTGCATCATATTCATCATCACTATCACTATCATCATCATCACTATCATTGTTTTGTACCTTTCGATCACCCTTAGCCATAAGGCATAGATGAGTAGTGGAGGATGATGGTGAAGGTGGCGGTGAAGGTGGTGATGAAGATGTCGGTGAAGATGATGATGGCCAACCACAAATGCGGCGACCTTCTCTTTCTCATCGTCGCTCTCATCGCCGGAGGACTCACATGATGACTCAATGTCGGTGAGCCAATCACCAACAATGTAAGCTTTGCCTCCCTTTTTCTTCTTGTAGAACTCTCTTTTCTTGCCATCTTTCTTTTGTATGGCTTGTTCTTTCTTTTGTCATCTTCTTCATCACTTGAATCACCTTTCTTGCCCTTATACTTGTTCTTGGACTTGTCTTTTGGAGGCTTCGGGCATTGATGAGCTAAGTGGCCAAGTTCACCACAATTGAAGCAATCCATCTCGGATATTAGCTTCCTTTTGCTACTTGTGAAGAATTTCTTCTTCTTGCCATCGAACTTGATGCCACTCTTGTTGAGCTTCTTTAGCATCTTGGTGGTTCTTCTCACCATGAGTGCAAGTGATGCATCATCAATATCACTCTCACTTGAGCTTTCTTGCACCATCATGGCTTGGCCCTTCTTCTTTTTCTTTTCATGGCTAGCTTTGAAGGCCAAGTCTTTCTTCTTGGAAGATGATGAGCCCTCTTCCGGAGTGATGCATGCCATGTCTCATGTGCATTGATCTTTCCCAATACTTGAGTCGGTGTTGCGGGCGAGAGATCACTTTGGTGAAGTACGGTGACAATGTGTCCATACTTCTCAACGGGAAGAACACTCAAGATCCTCCTTGCAACATCCGATTGACTCATTTGAGTGAGTCCAAGAGCATTGAGATCTTCTAAACAAGAACATTCAATACGAGTGTACATTTCATTAGCTTCTTTCTTTGGGAAGCATCTCAAAAGAATTGATTTTCTTTAAAGCAATGTGATAGCGTTCCTCA
>CM036153.1:120735587-120892455 GCA_020631735.1 Saccharum officinarum
AGGTTTCTGTACTCAAACTTCCCTAAGTAATGCCCCTTATGTATGGATATCATGGTAATCTTAGCGATGATTACTAGGTGTAATTGCACTAATGAAAGTATGCTTTGACTTGTAGTTAAACAATGACTTAGGAATTATTCCTCGAATATTCTTGTAATAGAACCGACCAATTATACGAATTAAGTAAGAAAATCACCCATCGAGACAGACGATTTGACAAACTTAAGCCCGTATAACCTGGTAGTCCGTGAAACCACGAAGGATTTCAAACCAACCAACATACAAACCAAGATCGTACAAGTTTAACAGCCATAGTCACATATTACATAAAGTTTGCAACGACAGTTGAATACATCATAGTTTAGAACATAAGTTATTACAAACCAAGTTCAAAATAAAGTAGCGGAAGCAAATAGTTTCATAAAACACACACACACACCCTTAGTTCAAATACAGTGCCAAAAGATAGTAATTTTCCACAAAAGCATTAGGTAAGACATACGGAGTGACCATTGCCCTTGGTCCTAGTTGTCACCCATCGCCGGATACAAACAATTGACGCAATAGTCGTAGTACATCTGACCATCTGCAACAACAACGGGAACAACGCTCTAAGTACGAGAAAGTACTCAGCTAGACTTACCCATCTTAAACCAAAATAAAGTGACACCATGGAGTATGCAAGGCTTTCTTCTGGTGGACTAGCTAACTTATTTTGCGAGAAGCGTAAGCTATCATGACTAAACCATTTTAAGTAATTTGCCTCAGGTTTATTATAACTTATCCATCTAGGTAAGCACCAATACTATAGGAATCACTTGATTAAGCAATAACATCATGTTACCACTTGAATTTAGCATTTCCAACATCATCCATATAACCATCAGTGTTCCATCATCATTACTACGATGCCGAAACTCAAGTCAAGTGCTCACTATCCAGGAGCGATGGCGATTCAAATCGATTCCTAACCTGCTGGTGATTTATTCCTCACACAAACCATACTCACCGATCAAGTGAGCTACAAATCACCAATGACACTTTCCAGGTAAACGTCGCGGGGTAACAATCATGGACCGCACTACCTAGGGACCGCCCGACTGCCAGGACGCACCTTGGGCTCACTCTTCGTGTCCCCGTCTTACCCCCTTCGACACCAGTCTGCCAATCCGAGTTTAGCCCGGCCTGAAAAGTGTCACTAGCTTCGTGGTCGAAAGGTACTTTATTCGGCCAACTAAATGTGAGGCATACGTTCAACATGACAAGAGGGACAAGTAACGATTGGTCCTTAACTGACACAGACGGAAAACTACTAGCACCCCAGAATTCTGTCTGGTTGCCTCCAACTTTTCTGTCCGGTCTCCAGTTATCCATCAACACATGGTTATTTCCCGGATATCATCCATTTCATAGCTAAAACATTCTAGTAACCACCCATCATTCAGGTGACCGAAAATCACCGATTGCTATCGGTCTAAGCAGGGTTAAGCAGTATTTGACCCAGAACTTTCGTAGGTAATAATGTGGCAAGGGTAGTAATATATACAACAATGGTTTCACTCAACTCCTATACTTAATGCACAATATATAAACTCATATGATATAGCTAAGGAATTGCTTTTGTAAAGTAGGAGACTTAGAATGCTTCGGGGCTTGTCTCGTTCGAAGAAACTAGGTTGGTGGTCCACACACTCAGGTAGATCCTCTTCTTGCTCGTCTACCTCGAACACCTCCTGTGCTTGAGTCTCTTGTGGATTGGACCCGGTCTGCTCCTCCTGAATTGCTACTGGCAACTCCTCCTGCGATCCTGTATGATACAATTGCATAAGTAAACATGTAAACCGTGCATCTGATGCGATGATATGCAATGATCATGATGGCATGATATGCAGATGAACACATTGGAACTTATAGTAAAGACTAGAGACAAAACCTTTCTACAAGGTAGTCCACATCATCTAAGATCAGTTATTACTAATGCATGTCATCCACTGCATTCACCTTTGCTAACGATTCTCGTCTACTTTTACCCTAACTAGCATATAACCCTAACATGAGTGCTACTACGCTTTATCAACATAAACACATTAACTTGTCAAGCAATACCAGTAAGGGATTTAGGTGCTTCAAAGATACACCAAAGCTTTATTATCAAACTAATTATACATAAAGAATAATACTTGATATTCCATTTAAACTAGGGTTACAACAACAACATGTATTTCTGGTGTATAGAAAAATCTATAAAAATTACAGTAACATAGTACTACTCTAATTAGCCTACCACAAAATTTTTATGGAATTTGGATAAGTAAAATAGCCTACACAAAAATGACAAGCTATGGCCTAAAAATGACCATGAAAATACTTTGTATTATGAAAAGCATCAAACAATAGATTTAGAATTTTTCCTATGTTCTACACAGCAAACAATCACTGCACAAAAATTATCACATGCATGTTTTATACAAATTTTTCCCTCTAGCAAAAATAACAAAAATCAGCCAATAAAGGCACTTTAACTACACATCCAAATTTTTCTACAGAGCATGTATGGCATATATTTTTCCTAGAAAGTAAAGTACACAAGAAGATTATCAAAATTAGAACCATATTTTTCTGAGCTTTCTATGATTTATTATGCATTTTCTAAGAAAATGACAATTATAAGAATTAAATAAAACCCTATACAAAAGTATCTCAAATTTGCCATACAATATTTTTATGCTGTAGATCTACTCCTAAGAATTCTGCCAAAATTGGTTTCATCAAATTTGGAGCAATAAATCTCAAGATATAGATTTTTGAAGCTTTTTCATAATTTCTGGAAATCATTTTCTTTAAACCCGAAAATCCAGCCAGCTCAAAACCGCTACAGGTACCCCAGATCTGCACCAGATCTGGTCCCCAGTGACCGACACGCAGGCCCCTGTGGTCAAATGGGCCCACCCGTCAGCCACTCACGGCAGAGGGCGGCGCTGACCGCGGCGTTCTCGCCGACGGCGAGGCCACCGGCGGTAGCGTCTACCCTGCCGTGCTCACATTGACGCGGCGAGTGCAGTGGTGGCGTTGGTTTGGCCGGCGACGAGCCGGAGCTAGCTCGCCTTCGCCCGCCATGGCGCGGTGCGTCACGACCCGGCCATCTCTGGCGGCCGCAGCGGCTAGAGCAAGGGCGCGGGAGCTTCATGGCTCCGCGGTGAGGGCCGTGCGCGCCACTGCAGGTTGAGCGAGGCAGTGGGGAGGCGTGCCCACGGTGGCGGTGCCATGGCCATCGCCGAGGAAGAAGGTAGCGCGGCTCAGGGGGCTCACCTCGGCGAGAACGGAGCTGCTAGGTGGAGCACGGTGCGGTGCCACGCGCAGCGAAGCGGAGCGCGAGAGGAATCGGGAAATGGCGGGGCAGAGCAGCGCTGCGAGCTCGGCGGCGATGGCAATGGCACGCGACGGAGTTGCTGCTGCGGTGAGCGGAGGAGGGCGAAGGAGGAGAAAATGGGGCGAGCGAGGAGGCTGAGCGCGGTGCGAGGCGCTTTGGCGAGCGGGGCACGGGTGCGGCGGGGTCCACCAAGCGCCACCTGGCATCCGACGCCGGCGTACGGTCGCCACGGGGCGGCCGTGGCCTGAGCGCGGTCGGGCGTCGGTGCGCGGTGCGCGCGCGGGCATGGATGTGGGCTAGACCAGCTTGCGGAGTGAGCCGAAAGTGGGGCGCCGGCTCACTAAGCAAATAAACCTTTTTCTTTTTCTATTTTTCAAATCCAAACTTTTAAAACAGTCCCAAATTCAAATTTTTGAAGTTGAAAATGGCATTTTCAAGATTTGACCCCAAAATAGAAGTTGTTCAAAATTTAATTCTCTACAACTTTGCTTTAGGGCACATTTTGAAATTCCAAACATATTTTGAAATGTAGATTCAAAGTCCATTTTAAATCAAATTCTCAATTTTTTTAGAATATTTTTAAAAGCAAAATTAGGGGAAATTTTGAATACCAAACTTGCTCCAAAAATTATGCTACACATTTCTAAGTGGTTTGCAGTTATAACCAAACATGTTTTATTAGCCTAGCAAGCATAATTAGGGCAACACTGCATTTAAACAACCACATGCAACATCCATGTTTCAATGTCACGTTTCACATGTTTCAATTCAAGGTTATACTTACATTACATGCGATAATGAATGCAAGATGATGCTCATGCTTAGGATTTAAAATGCTTAATGCATGCTTAACACCCGAGGTGTTACAATTCTGACCTGACCATGTTATTGCCATAGAAAGGAGTGCTATGAGAGATTTATCTATTTATGATGTTTGATCAAATGCTTATTATATAATTCTCTGTCAATACTATGAGTTATCATTACATGTCCAAAGATACACCTTCCTAGTGGTAAAGATATAAATTTGACACCCTAGTAATACTCTTGGGTAAAATGCTATAATGGTATAATTATCTATGCACTTGCGGATACCTTTTCATTCATATCTTTATATCCTTCCTAGTCACATAAAATGATAAACATCTATTTAGTATTATTCTTGTAGTAATGCTAGATAGTACCAACAAGCATTTCTGGCACCATCATCACTGGGGATGACAACGTAGTTTAGTAATGCTAGAAGTGTAGGTAATTAATAGGTGGCTACTAAAAAAGTGTCAAGTTAATAAATACCAACAAGCATTTTTGGCGCCGTTGCCGGGGAAGGTAGCTAGGACAGGAAGTATTGATAAACTTATACTATTTGATGCGATTGAAATAACCATTGACCTCTGCTCGAGCAGGATTACCCTTATTTTGTATACTTGTGTATCTTATGCAGGGTAATGTATGATCGGATTTGATCTTCCGACAAACTATCTTGACGATCCTGATGCACTACTCAAGAGAACTAGAGCCAAGCTCAAAAAGGTTCTCACTATAGTATCAAAAGACAACCAGATAAGAAGGAGCTTAACACCAGAGTTTGAGGCCATGGCCAACAAGAGTCTCCATGAATTCTCTGCTCCAACAACAGCCAACATTCGCACTGGACCTAAAGTCAATGTTGGAGACAATGGATTCGAGCTTAAGCCGGCTCTCATCACAATGGTGCAAGCCAACCAGTTTTGTGGGAAAGCACATAAAGATGCAAGTGCACATCTTCAACACTTTCTAGAGATCTGTAGCACCTTCACTATCAAGGGAGTAACAAGAGATTCTATTCTACTCCGCCTTTTCCCATTCTCACTGTTAGGGAAGGCTAAGCAGTGGTTCTATGCCAATAAAGATAAGAATACTACATGGGATATCTGCTCCATAGCCTTCCTAGCCAAATTCTTTCCCACAGACAAGACCAATGCTCTACGTGGGAGAATCTCGAGTTTTTAGCAACTACATGATGAATCTGTCCCTAAGGCATGTGAACGCTTTTAAGATTACATTACAGAATGTCCTCATCATGGGATGAAAGATTGGCTACTCATGCAGACCTTCTATCACGGGTTGACCATTAGCACCCATGAAACAATGGATGCTGCTGCTGGAGGTGCTTTCCTATCACTCACCATCAGAAACGCAACAGCACTTGTAGAGAAGATGGCCTCCAATCAAAGCTGGAATGAAGAAGTGTTCAAACATTTCACAAGAGAGGTGGAGGTATGCATAAACTTAAGGAGGCAGACATGCTGACTGCCAAGATAGACTTGCTGATAAAGAGGCTCGATGACCGAGCCAGTGAGAATAAAGAAGTCATGCACATTAATAACTCCCACATGACATGTGAAGAATGTGGAAACACTGGGCATTCAGAGAGCAACTGCCTCGAACTTCAAGAGGATGTGAGCTACATCAACAACAACAATTATCGTCCTCGGCAAAATCAAGGATAGAATCAGCAATAGAGGCCGAACTACCAAGGTAACTTTTAAGGTAATAATTACAATACTCTCAATCCACCCTTGAGAGATTTAGTTGCTGGCCAATCTAGACTTATAGATCAGATGTCTAAAAAGGTAGCTTCCAATGATAAAATCTTAGAGAATATAAGTACTAGAATGGATAGTTTTGCTTCTGCCATTAAGAACCAACATAGCTTTAATAAAATGATAAAATCATAAATAGCTCAACTGGCAGTTGTTGTTCCTCCATCTAACAAAGGTAAGATTCTGGAGCAGCCGGAAGATTTAGAAACTGCAAATCTTATCGATATTTACAATGCAGCTTTTTACTACACTCAACCATCACAGGAAAGGTGGATATACTATTCACTCTCTGACAAGAAAGGTGACCCAGGGAGACCTGTTATCCCTATCTCCATTAGGGGTCATGTTTTCTAGGAAACTGTCTGTGATTTCGGTGCAAGTGTCAACATCATGCCAAGGTAATTTATAGAAAGATTCTACGAGATCCTTTGTTGTACACGAATATGCGTTTGTAGCTTGCAGATCAGTTACTTTGCCACCCTGAGGGAATTCTTGAAGATGCCATCATTTGAGTGGAACAATCATATGTTCTCGTAGACTTTGTGGTCTTGGAGACAGGTGGAGATTATAGGGCACCAATCATTTTGGGCTGACCTTTCCTGAGTACCACAAAAGCTATCATCTATGTGGACACTGCCAAGATCTGTTTCACCATCAAGGACAAGAAGGAGAAGTTCTCATTCAAAGACCGCATCCTATACTCTTCTGCTCATCCTCAGAAGGCATACATACCAAAAGAATCAGCAATGACCAAGAAGAAGAATCGAAGAAAGAAGAAGAACAAGGCCAGCCAAGAACAAGAAGGGACAGTCAACATGATCAACACAATTCGAACTGAGTATGACCATCTCCTCACTCCGCCATTCCTAGTAAAGAAGGATGATCCTAGTGTACCAACGGTCGAGTGCACAATCAACCAGAGAATCTTCCACAAGACCTTCTGCGACATTGGATCAGGTGTCAACATAATGTCTATATGAATATTTATTTGGTAATGAACCTTTGTACCCGATATATATGCAGCTACAGATGGCAGACCAATCAATCTAATTTCTAGAGGGCATAGCCAAGGACATCCTGGTCCAGATACAAGATCACTATGTCCCTGCTGACTTCATGGTCCTGGACATGGAGGAAGAAGTTGAAGAAGCCTCCATCATCTTGGGAAGAACGTTTCTCAACACAACCAATGCAATCATCTACATCAGATCGGGATAAGTCCACTTTTAGTTCTCTAGAGAGAAGGTACGTTGTTACTTTAATAGTTACAATACATATGAGCAGCCGAAGAAGAATCGCTCTAGGAGGAGACGTCGACCATCCCGTCGGTAAGAGAACCAACTCCTAAAGAATGGATGGGGAGACTATGAACCCGACCAGAACGAACGGAATGATGAAGAGCCTAAAGCACCTATCAAGGAAGAATCTACTCCACCAAAGTCAAACTCACCGACCAAACAGGTATGGACGGAAAAGGAAGCATCATCACTGTCACAAGAGGTACGACCAGTGTCGCCTTTCCGACCAAGTGACGTACCGTGGGAAGATTAAGCAAGACAAGAAGTCCTATCCGGAGGACTTAAAAATCTAAACCCTTGTCGTGAGGTAATATTGGTAGTTATCCATATTTACTTTCTAGCATTGCATGAATTATTTTTCTTTTAGCATGTTTACTTTTCTGCATTGGCTTTGCATTAATTATTTTTCTCTTTAGCATATTTAATTCTTTACACCTATCTTGCATCTAAAAAAAGAAAATTAAAAAAGATACTTTATATCATATCACCATTGTTGCACTTAGAAAAGAAAATAAAAATATGATTATTGTATTCATCATTGCATCATAAAAATCCTAAGCCTCACGTGAGTACATCTACGGTGAGTAAAAGTCTGTGGAAATATTCACCATGGTGGCATAAAAATAAAAATACCATGCATGCATATTTTCCCTTATGCGTTATAAAAATACAAAATCCGACAAGAGAAACCTCCTGCTAAAACTTTGCCAACTTAGAAATCTATCTAAACTCAGGAGAACAAATCCTTGAATGGCTAACCGCTAACCCCATGTCGTAATCCAAGCCTCGAGTTTTTGGTATTTTTGTTGGAGTATTTTGCAGGATGGTATTTTTGATCAAGAGCAAGTCACTTGGCTATAGATATCTCACTCTACTCATACATGAGAAGAATCGCCGGCAACCATGTGTTGACGGTCGATAACACCCTCTTTTAACTTCAACATTCGACCCAAAATCACATGAAATGATAGGTTTATGCTTGAATTTTACCTAGTTCCACTTGTGCTTGGAGTTTTATTTGTATGTAGGAAATATGGTGAAAATTGGCCAAAAATGGTACAAACTTGAAATGTAGAAGCAAGTGGGATGTGATAGGAGGGAGTGGGCCCATAGGAGGCGCCGCTCGGCCCCACCAGGCACTGCCCGGCCCCCCTGGGTGCCACATCAGTGATCCAAGGAAACACCTTCTCAACCAATCAGAAGCAAGCTCACGGATCACTTGATGAACGGTCACGATGATGCTTCACAAGGATCCATGGGCCCACTTGTCACTCACTTGGAGCTCCATTCTAACATGTGCTGATCACCAACCGACTTAGGATGGTTACACAACCGCCATGGGGGAGCAACCAGCACCCTAGGATCCAAAGGCGGTGGATCCTAGGGCAGAGCGGCACCCCTAGCTGCTGACCAGCACCCCCCTCTCCTCCACCACCTTGCCACTCCTAGAAGTACCCCCATGTTCCTCTACACTATAAATAGAGGGGTGTGGCACACATTAGAACTCGCCCCACACACAAAAGCTCATTCTTGTAGTAGCTTTCAAGCTCTCTAGCTCTCTAGCATAGGCTTAGAGTGAGTAGCTTAGAAGAGTAGTAGAGTGGAGTCAAGGAGCTTCTCTTCGATGACTGGGAAGAGTCTTCCAAGTCTCTAGTACAGTTCCTTTTTGTGTTCTTTACTTTCTGCATTTATTATTCATTATTTACTTTCAGTTATTTACTTTATAGTACTTGCATTGTGTGCTTTACATTCTAGTAGCTTAGTCATTAGTGTTAGGTCATTAGTGGCTTAGGTGTTGGCTTGTGTGTGCATGATTAGTAGCTGAAGTTATCTTTTGGTTAGTAGTAGTGCGTTAGTACTGGTTCCACCGTCTAGTTAAGGTGCTTTGATCTCATTTCACCGGAGCTCAGATCGAAGTAGTATATTGATAGATTAAGCATGGTGCTTAGGCTATATATTACATGTGGATACGGCTAAGTTGATGGATAGGTTAGGGTAGTTGGCAAGTGGTGACAGCCTTGTCCATCCTCTGTATTCCCCCACGTTTAGGCTTAGTTATTGAATCATAGGGCTCATGGCAGACCTCATCTATTCAACTCTCTGAAGTGCTATCATATTCCTGCTCACTACTAGTGTAGCTTAGCTGCTTTAGAAAAAAATAAAACACTCCTCACTCTCCCCCCCCTCTATATATCTCTTAGAGTAGCTTACCCATAGTAGTTAGTTTAGGTAGATCAACCCCTTCCTACACTATCATTCATTCATCTAGGATATAAATCTAGGGAGCCTAGCCCATAGATTGATCCTATATAGATTCGAAGCCTCCCGCCTTCCTATGGAAAAATATAAATTTGACACTCAGTACTCACCGAGCGAAGTGCTACGCGATAGTTCTGTGCGCTTGCAGAATCCCTCCAATAGTGATATAAGAAGTATCAACACCATGTTGTGAGAAGGATCGCTCAACATTCAACCAACCACGACAACATCTAGCTTAGGGGAGGAGCATCTCTCGTGTATCTAGCTAAGTATTTCTTTCTCTTTATAGTTTTACTATTCTGAGTTTGCTTTCCATTAGTTAGAAGAAATAAAAAGATGAATAACAAACTAAAACAAAATAAATGTTTATCCTAGCTTGTTATATATATTAAGGTGTTATTTTAAATTTTCAAAAGCAAAATAAAAAGTGTGTCTAGTTTTAAGAGCTAATAAAAATAATAGAGATAAACTCTTGCAATAGAAATGATGAATAGATGCTCTGCCGTAATTCCTTTCAAGTACCTAGTTTTTAGCCTTGAATTCTCCTGAGTTTTGGATGTGACTGTTTTGACATAAGAATTTATTCTGAACTTAAAACTCATGGGTAGCATATACATGATCTAAGTCTAGGTAATTGATGAATATGATATAAGATGGTCTGAGCTGTTGTTTATCTTGTTCCTAGCGATACTAAAGTTCTAAAGATTTCTTTTGAAAAACATCAAAACCTTAAATAATGAGCTCATATATGACAAAGCTTGAATTCCTACCAAAGGCAAATATGATGTTAGAATAGGAAACCTTCCACTCATATATGCTACTTGTTTTGCATTGAGTTTGATCAAGCTTTGTTGATGTCTTATGAGAGATTTGTCATGCTCTTAAAATCAAGATCACGTACACACCAACCATATATGCACTACTCCTACATTGGGGTTATGCGCAAGAACATGCCATTCCACCTAGATCCACCAGAAAATGTTTTACTCCTACACTAGGAGTAAACACCAAAAATATAAACCCTATAGGATATCTCTCAATAAATGCTCCAAGTTCTTGTTGCTATGTCTCAAAAGTTTTGTTACAGAAAAAGCATGTGGCTATGCAAAAGTCATTCATGACAAAAAAAAAGTATTAGAAAAAAATGGACAAATGTCTGAATTATTAAAACAATAGGTACCTCGATACCCGCCTGAAAAAAGAGAGATGAATAAGATAGCCCATGTTTTCTTGCAAAGTGTTTCTCCAAGTTTCAAAAAGAGAGATATGTTTTCAAGGAGCAAAGTAGAATTAGGTTAGCCACCATATATATCCTCCATATTCTATACACATGCACATCTTGATTTGATTGTATGACTTAACTCTCTTTGGATCTGAGGTTTGACTTTACAATATATGTGTTGCAAGTATGCTCTTTCCTGTTTTCTCCCAACCTATGAACTCCACTATAAGCTTTAGTTATAGGAAGAGAAAGGCATAACATCATCATTGCCTTGGTGAGGATCCACAAATACCACATATATTGAGAGATCTGAGAGTGTTATACAATAGAAGCTCTGATTTTTATTTTGAAAACTTATAAAAACTTTAGAATAATGGTTAAGCAAAGAGCTTGAGACATAGTGCTTGACTTGATTGTTTAGTCTTTCAATTGCTCAAGACCCAAGTGAAAGCTAAGAAGCCCCATGGTTGAAGGTAATATGGGTAAGTTTAAAAGTCAGAGCAAGATTATTCTAATTTGGAGGAGAATTTTTGTTTGAACACATGTGTACTTTCGAGGTGTGAAGGCATAGTAGCAATTACTGATCCTAGATTTGCTGAGTTTAGCTTTGCTAAGGGACTAGCAAAGGTTAAGCTTGGGGGATCTTATTGACGGTATTTATCGTTCATCATAAACCATCAACATAACTTGAAGAAATGCATAAAATGGATCACTAATAGAAACTTAGGGGTTTTAACTAATAATTTTCACGAGTTTTGGTGAATCTGTATTTTCTCTAGGGTTATTCTAGAAAAGAGAAAAAGGAGGATCAGAATGTCAAAAAGGACCAAAATGAACCACGATGAAAACTACCCCAGAAGGTTCTAGAAGACACCAGAAGGCAACCCACGCGAGGCGACCCTGAGGGGATGCCAGGTGGGGCCGGTCAGCCCCACCATGAGGCCGCCTAGCCTGCCATGTGGGCCCCTATTGGTGGTCACTATTGCATATTTGGAACCGCCAATTATGATCCAAAATAGGAGAAATTAACAAACTTTTGACACATATGCATATACTTTGACATTGCTCCACTTGTTTTTGGAGAAATATATTTTGCATGACACTTACCCAGAAACATGTGAAAAGACACCAAAAGAGAGGAGAAAGCGCATTGCAAAAGATGTATTTTCAGAAGTGCACAAACAAATAAAATGGAGAAAGCCCACCTTCCTGCGCAAATAGACTGAGACACCACCACAGGGGAGGCCTAGGCCCACTAGAGAACCAACCAGGTGAATGCGGTCACGAGGCAGGCCTAGCAAGGTGTGGGCGTACCTTGGGTGCGACCGTACTCCTACCTCCTTCTCCTGGCCCCACCTTCCTGTGGCGGTTCTCTGGTGGTTTGTTGAAGGCGGTTTTGTTGGTTTCCTTCTAAGGCAACGCCAAACCATCATGAATCAACTATAAAAGGATGGGTGGAGCACCTCTCCAACACACTCCATTTGAGCTCCACACCTCTCTCCACGTGTGCTACTTTTTCATAGTTTTAGTGTTAGTTTGTGAGCAAGGCTAGAAGCTACTTGGAGAGCTTGTCTCCTTGGAAGAAGTACCACTTGGTATGATCAATACTATGAAGAATTCTTCCATATTCAAGTTCTCATTTCATACATATAGTAGTGCATATGAACTAGAGTATAGTCTTGATCTTGTTATAATCATGATATATGAACTAGTCTATAGTTTGTATGCTATGATCATGACATGTTCATCTTTGTTTTTCACCGTTCATATAATTTGTATGAGTATAGGAAGAACTAGTGTTAGAGTGATGATTCGTTGTGCCTTCGGGTTTGCCCATGTTTGCTTGTCAATCCATAGGGTTGGAGTCCTAGGGAGACATGGGTAGTTTCTTTATACACGGGCATGGTGCTCGGGTACACGGGAACCTGCGAATATGACGGTGCCCCATGGTTGAGGGGTAGACGGCAAGTGGTGACAGCCCTGTTGAAGGGTCGAGATGGCGGACTAGAGGGGGAGCTCCTACACAATTCTAGTAAGCAAAAGCACAAAGCTCCTAGGCTCACTAGCAATGCTCAATAACAAGGCAACTAATGCCAAATTAGAGAGTGCAAATTACTTAGCTACACAAACTAAGCAATGTGACTAAGAAGGTTACACAAACCAAATTAGCCACGCAAAGGGGATACTTCTAGCTACACAAGCAATAAGATATCTAGCTAGCTACACAAGCACAACTAGATACAAGAGCAACAACACAAGCAAGGTAAATATGAAGATAAATACAAGCTTGTGTTGCATGAAGGCAAACCACCAAGAAGAGTAGAAAATGTTGACATGGTGATTTTCTCTCGAGGTTCACTTGGTTGCTACCAAGCTACATCCCTGTTGTATCGACCAACACTTCGTGGTTCGGCGGCTAATCAGTATCCACAACCGAGCTAACCCACCATCAAATGTGGTAGCTCAATGACACGCTCTACTAGAGTTGCTCTTCGCGATCCCCGCGGGGTGAGCACAATCCCCCTCACAAAGCTTCTCCGGAGTCTCGCACAATCTTCTTACAAGCTTCGATGGAGCCTCAAGCCACCAAGTCATCTAGGAGGTGGCAACCTCCAAGAGTAACAAGCACCACCGGCTTGCAACACGAACACCTAGTGCCACTCGATGCAGCCTCATCATGCAATCACACTAGAATCACTCACTCGCTTATTAATTCGCAATCTAGCAAGCACAAGTGAGTTGGAGGCTTCTCAAACCAAGCACACACAAGGGCAACACATCCCCAAGGTGCTCAGCAGCTGCCAAGGCTGGCCACCACTTCTATTTATAACCCCACGGTCAAATATAGCCGTTACCCCTTCACTGGGCGTTTTTCGCAGCGACTGGACGCGCCGGTCGATATGACCGGACGCGCTGCACTGCGTACGGTCACCCTACACTGTCCATGTGTCGCCCATGTTCAACGTTGAATGCCAGATCTCAACGGTCGACTTAGCGCCCCAACGGTCACTAAGCAACCAGACACGCTGCTCAACCGACCAGACGCGCCGATCGTACAGTGCATGCGCCCACGAAGCATCAACCAGACGCACTACTAGAGTTGACCGGACGCGTTACACCCAGCGTCCGGTTTGAGTCCAGTAAGCACCCACTCACGACCAGACCCGTCTGGTCGATCGTGACCGGACGCGCCACCGTGTCCGATCGACGTTGCGTGTTTCGCAGTTTCTCTAGGACTTGGTGAAAGCCCAAGTTTGGTTTTGGTAATTAATGACACCAAGTTGCTAATGCCATGTGTTAAGTGTTTTGAGTTAGGCATAAGCAACACATGTGATGAAGGTGTATGTGGCAAGGAGTGGTGGCCACAAGATCACAAAGAGATGGTGCATGGACATGAAATGATGATCATGGTGGAGATGCACATAATATGATGGACATGATGATCAAGTGGAAGAGAAGGATCTAAGAGCGCAAGGCAAAGGTATAACCATAGGGGTTTTCCTTTTGCCGGTCTAAGATGAGTAGAGAAGTGATTGATCGGGTTTAGGATACATAGCCGACTATCAAGAGGGGCAATCACAGTTAGCTCGGGAATCAAGTGCCACTAGATCTTTGTCTTGAGCATATGCATTAGGATCTAGTAAAGAGCTAACTTAACGCCTTAAAATTGTTTGTGAAATGCTAACACACATGCACATGGTGGTGTACACTTGGTGGTGTTAGCACATTTGCGAAGGCGGTGGAGTTGAAGCGGTAGAGAGGGGTTTGGGTTCCTCTCTCCCTCCCGTCGAGCTTGCGAGGCGGGATTCGGCGCTTTTTGGGGAAGTGAAATGCCTATTTTCTACTGCGCCGAAAGTCGGAAAAGAAACAAAGGCGAACGGAGGTCACATAGGTGACCGGACGCTGCACCGGACGCGGTCATGGTATGAACGGACGCGTCCGGTCAGTTCAACGCAGCAGTCAGGCGTGCGAGTGTTAGGGTTTGCAACCGGCGCGTCCAGAGAGGCTGAGCGCAGCGGAGTGATGATCGGACGCGCGACGCGTCCGGTCACGTGCGATCGGACGCGTTCGGTCGTTGAGGGAGCTTACTGGACTCTAACCGGACGCTGGTACTGTCGCGTCTGGTCGTTGCCTAGAGCGCGTCCGGTCATTGCTTCGTGGGCTCGTGGTGCTGTGTGATCGGCGTGTCTGGTCAGTTGAGTGGCGCGTCCGGTCATTCTCTGGAGCGTGTCCGGTCTGTGCGACCAGCGCGTCCGGTTAGTGCTTCGCAACTTAGCCGTTGCACGACCGGCGCGTCCGGTCAGTTTGACCAGCGCGTCCGGTCAGCGCGACTTCGGCTGGTTAAGTTCCTAACGGCTATATTCGAAGGGGTACGTCTATAAATAGAAGTTGGTCGGGGTTTGAGGGTAACTCTTGCACATTTTGAGACCTAGAGACATCCTTTGAGCTAGAGAACAACCCCTCCACTCATCTCTTTGCTTAGTTGCACATCTTGAGTGAGATTGAGTGAGATTCAAGTGCATTGCTTGAGAGTTGCATTCTAGAGGCACTTGATCTTCGAGTTGCTGTGGATTTCTCGTTACTCTTCCGTGTTTCCCGACACGATAGACGGCTTGGAGCAGCGGAGGTGATTGAGCTCGCAATTGGAGATTGTTGGAGCCCTCACCAAGTGTTGTAAGGGGTTCTTGATCCTTCCCCGCGGGAGTTCGCGAATTGGATACTCTAGTGGAGCTTGTGGCTTGGAGGATCCCCATCTTGTGTGCGGTTGTGCGGCGCCCGCCGAGGGCTTGACTCTTGATAGTCGATTAGCTCACGAACCGACAAGTGGGTGTATCGCCACAACGGGGAGTAGCTTGCCGGGAAGCAAGTGAACCTCGGGATAAATTCTTGTGTCATTCTCTTCTCGAGGATTTCTCTTGTGTGATTGATTGATTGGTACTTCTCATCTCTACACGGTGGTATAATCACTCGAAGCTTTTCTCTCGTATTACTTCTTGTTTCTAGCTTGTAGTTGTTGTGTTTAGTGGATAGCCTTGTACTAGACTTGTGTAGGTGGCTTTCTTAATTAGTTAGAGCTAGTGCTTTTGCTTTGCCACCTTTTGTACTAACTTGTGGTTAAGTAATTCTTGTAGAAGTTTTAATTAGGCTATTCACCCCCCCTCTAGCCTATTTGGACCTTACACTTGGCCGGACGTGTGAAAGCCCAAGTTTGGTTTTGGTAATTAATGACACCAAGTTGCTAATGCCATGTGTTAAGTGTTTTGAGTTAGGCATAAGCAACACATGTGATGAAGGTGTATGTGGCAAGGTGTGGTGGCCACAAGATCACAAAGAGATGGTGCATGGACATGAAATGATGATCACGGTGAAGATGCACATAAAAGGAAGGACATGATGATCAAGTGGAGAAGGATCTAAGAGCTCAAGGCAAAGGTATAACCATAGGGTTTTCCTTTTGCCGGTCTAAGATGAGTAGAGAAGTGATTGACCGGGTTTAGGATACATGGCCGACTATCAAGAGGGGCAATCACGGTTAGCTCGGAAATCAAGTGCCACTAGATCAATGTCTTGAGCATATGCATTAGGATCTAGTAAAAAGCTAACATAACGCCTTGAGAAATGATTTATGAAATGCTAACACACATGCACATGGTGGTGTACACTTGGTGGTGTTTGCACAGTTTGTGAAGGCGGTGGAGTTTAAGCGGTAGAGAGGGGTTTGGGTTCCTCTCTCCCTCCCGCTGAGCTTGCGAGGCGGGATTCGGCGCTTTTTGGAGAAGTGAAATGCCTATTTTCTATTGCGCCGGAAGTCGGAAAAGAAACGGAGGCGAACGGAGGTCACAGAGATGACCGGACGCTGGACCAGACGCGGTCTCTGTATGACCGAACGTGTCCGGTCAGTGTTCAGCGTCTGTGCGGTTTTCAGTTTGATGATCGGACGCGCAGCGCGTCCGGTCACTGATGACCGGACGCGTCCGGTCATCCAGGGAGCTTACTGGACTCTAATCGGACGCTGGCACTATGGCGTCCGGTCAGTTCAATAGCGCGTCCGGTCAGTTCTCCTGAGCGAACCAGAGCGCGCGACCGGCGCGTTCGGTCCCTCACGTAACCGGAGCGTCCGGTCAGGCGTCCAGAAGGGTAGAGCGAAGCGGAGTAACGATCGGACGCGCGGCGCGTCTGGTCACGTGCGATCGGACGCGTCCGGTCTCAACGGGAGGATACTGGAATGCGACCGGACGCGGGCACTGTCGCGTCCGGTCAATCGGTTCAGCGCGTCCGATCACGGCAACGGCTAGTTCTGACTCGCACTGTTTCTTGCTGTCGTGTAGTGACCGGACGTGTCCGGTCACCCTGACCGGAGCGTCCGGTCAGTGCGTTTTTCGTTGCGTCGTCTGTAACGGCTAGCTGCGTACCCCTTCGCTATAAATAGAGGTTGGCCGGGGTTTAAGGGTAACTTTTGCACATTTTGAGAACTAGAGACATACTTTGAGCTAGAGAACAACCCCTCCACTCATCTCTTTGCATAGTTGCACATCTTGAGTGAGATTGAGTGAGATTCAAGTGCATTGCTTGAGAGTTGCATTCTAGAGGCACTTGATCTTCGAGTTGCTGCGGATTTCTTGTTACTCTTCCGTGTTTCCCGACACGGTAGACGGCTTGGAGCAGCGGAGGTGATTGAGCTCGCAATTGGAGATTGTTGGAGCCTTCACCAAGTGTTGTAAGGGGTTCTTGATCCTTCCCCGCGGGAGTTCGCAAATTGGATACTCTAGTGGAGCTCGTGGCTTGGAGGATCCCCATCTTGTGTGCGGTTGTGCGGCGCCCGCCGAGGGCTCGACTCTTGATAGTCGATTAGCTCGCGAACCGACAAGTGGGTGTATCGCCACAACGGGGAGTAGCTTGCCGGGAAGCAAGTGAACCTCGGGATAAATTCTTGTGTCATTCTCTTCCCGAGGATTTCTCTTGTATGATTGATTGATTGGTATTTCTCTTCTCTTCACGGCGGTATAATCACTCGAAGCTCTTCTCTCGTATTACTTCTCGTTTCTAGCTTATAGTTGTTGTTGTGTTTAGTGAATAGCCTTGTACTAGACTTGTGTAGGTGGCTTGCTTAATTAGTTAGAGCTAGTGCTTTTGCTTCGCCACCTTTCGTACTAACTCGTGGTTAAGTAATTCTTGTAGAAGTTTTAATTAGGCTATTCACCCCCCTCTAGCCTATTTGGACCTTACAAGTGGTATCGGAGCCGAGGCACCGTTTATTTGAGGCTTAACAACCTACGGTGAAAAAGAAATGGCTCAATTAAGCTTGCACATCAACAACACCAAGAAGGCACCTCACTTTGATGGCACAAATTATGCATATTGGAAGGTTAAGATGACCGCACACCTAAAGTCAATCAATAGAGAAGTGTGGAAGGTCACCGAAACAAAATTTGAGGTTGCTAATCCGGAAGCACCTACACCGGTGGAAGAGAAGAAGCTCCAATGCAATGACATTGCCATTAGTGCTCTTCATGAGGCATTAGATGACAAGACATTTGAGCAAGTGAAAACATAGAAGTTGCACATGATGCTTGGGCCAAGCTAGAAGAAACATTTGAGGGCACCGAAGGCACAAAGACCGCTAAAGCATATATCTTGCAAGAAAAATTTTCAAGCTTCAAGATGCAAGATGATGAGAGTGTACCGGAGATGTTTCATAGGTTGTAAGTCATTGTTAATGAGCTCAAGGCACTTGGTGAGGAGGTCAAGGACAATCAATTCTCTATGAAGTTCTTGAGAAGCTTGCCCAAGAGATTTGATACATTGATCACCGTGCTAGTGAGGACTACATTGAAGGATTCAACTCCTCAACAAATATTTCAAGAGGTGATGACCGATGATTCATATAGAGAAGATGATGAGAAGGATGAGTTGGTCAAGAAGAAGAAGAAGGAAAATGAGAAGAAGGATGATGAGAAGAAGAAGAGTGTGGCATTCAAAGCCACCACATCCAAGGGCAAATCCAAGATTGAATCATCAAGTGATGAAGACTCAAGCTCTTGTGATAGTGATGACATTGATGAGAAGATGGCTCTCTTTGTCAAGCAATTTGGCAAATTCATGAAGAAGAAGGGCTATCGTGCAAGGAGGAGGAAGAACTCATCTAAGAAGAATGAGCATAACATGAGATGCTTTAGATGCCATAGCAAGGATCATCTTATTGCAAAGTGTCCTTATGATAGTGATGATGAAGATGCTATCAAGAAGGAGAGGAAGAAGCAAAAGAAGAAGCAAGAAAAGAAGGAGAGCTCTCATAAAAGGAAGAATGATTCTCATGTTGCTACATGGGATAGTGATGATTCCTCAAGTGATGATGATGATGACTACAAGAGCAAGAAGAAGGGACATGCTAGCATTGCCATCCAAAAGAAGGTCTCCCTCTTCGACACTCCATCATGCTTCATGGCTAAGGCCGCTAAGGTATCATCCGATGATGAGAGTGATCATGATAATGCTAGTGATAGTGATAGTGATGAAGAGGAATTCACTAAAGATGAACTAATCACTATGCTAGAAGATTGCACTCAACATTTTAAAGAATCTAGAAAGGAGTGCAAGGGCTTGCTTAAGGAAAAGAAAAACCTTATGCAAGAACTTGATGAGCTTAGAGTGTCTTATGAGAGTCTAAAGGTAGACCATAAGAAGCTTCAAAAGTCTCACACCAAGCTTGAAGAAGCTCATTCCTCTCTAGTTGAAAAATGTGAAAACATGCCAACTAATGTTGAGAAAGCTAAAACTTGCAACATAGGCATATCATGTGATATAATTGATGAATCCTTTCATAAGCCTATTGTTGTTGCTCCCACTAACTCTTCATGTAGTGCATCTACATCATCCTCATCTAGTAGTGATGGTTTCACTTGTGACTCCACACTTATAGTTGAGAATGAAAATCTCAAGAAGAAGGTAAAAGAGCTCAATCACACATTAGCTAAGGCTTATGGTGGTGAGGACCGCTTGCTTATGTGCTTGGGTAGCCAAAGAGCTTCTCTCTACAAAGAGGGATTGGGCTATAACCCCAAGAAAGGCAAGGCCGCTTTTGCTCCTCACAAGACTCGTTTTGTGAAGAACAATGGTAGCTATTGCAAAAGTTGCAAGCAAGTTGGTCACATAGAGCAACATTGCATGAACAAGAAATCCAATGCAAATGTATCCTCAATCAAGTTTAATTCTTTCTATATGCTTACCAAGGGTACAAATGGTGTTCATGCTAAGTTCATTGGTGCACCATGGATGGGCTCAAAGAAGAAAGCCATTTGGGTACCAAAGAGCTTAGTCTCTAACCTTGGAGGACCCAAACAAGTTTGGGTACCTAAAAAGAATTGATCTTGTCTTGTAGGTCAATTACAAAGCCGGAGGAAGGCATTGGGTGCTTGATAGTGGGTGCACTCAACATATGACCGGAGACTCTTGTATGTTCAATTCAATTGATACAAGTCAAAATGGTGGTTTTGATGCTATCACTTTCGGCAACAACAAGAAAGGCAAGGTCAAAGGGCTTGGTAAAATTGCTATCACAAATGACATGAGCATATCTAATGTGTTGCTAGTTGAGAGCTTGGATTTCAATCTTTTATCGGTGGCACAACTTTGTGATCTTGGTTTCAAGTGCATATTTGGTAGTGATGATGTTGAAGTCATAAGTGTTGATGGATCAAACTTGATATTCAAAGGATTTAGACATGGTAGCTTATACTTGGTTGACTTCAATGATAGTGAGACACAATTGACATCATGCTTGCTTAGTAAATCTAGTATGGGTTGGTTGTGGCATAGAAGGCTTGGTCATGTTGGAATGAAACAATTGAACAAACTTTTGAGGCATGACTTAGTTAGAGGATTGAAAGATGTCACTTTTGAAAAGGATAAACTATGTAGTGCTTGTCAAGCCGGCAAACAAGTTGGAAATTCACATCCTAGTAAAAGTGAAATGAGCACATCAAAAGCATTTGAGCTATTGCACATGGACTTGTTTGGGCCAACAACATACACTAGCATTGGTGGCAACAAGTATGGTTTTGTGATTGTGGATGACTACACTAGATACACTTGGGTGCTCTTTCTCTATGACAAGAGTGATGTTTATGATCTATTCAAGTCTTTTGTCAAGAGGGTGCAAAATGAGTTTGAGACTACCATCAAGAAGATTAGAAGTGACAATGGTAGTGAGTTCAAGAACACAAGAATTGAAGATTTGTGTGATGATTATGGTATTGGGCATCAATTCTCACCAACATACACTCCTCAATCCAATGGTGTAGTTGAAAGGAAAAATAGAACCTTGATTGATATGGCTAGATCAATGCTTAGTGAATACAATGTGAGTCATTCATTTTGGAGTGAAGCTATCAATACGGCTTGCTATTGTAGTAACCGTCTCTATTGCCATAGGAAGCTTGGAAAGACACCATATGAACTATTGAATGGAAGAAAGCCCAACATTGCATACTTTAGAGTGTTTGGTTGCAAATGCTATATTCTCAAGAAAGGCACTAGATTGAGCAAGTTTGAAAAGAAATGTGATGAAGGGTTCTTACTTGGTTATTCTACCACAAGCAAATCATATAGAGTTTGGAATCTCACAAATGGCACCTTGGAAGAAGTTCATGATGTTGAGTTTGATGAAACCCAAGGGTCTCAAAATGAAGCTCAAAACCTTGATGATGTGAGAGGAGATCAATTATCAAATGCAATGAAGAACATGGACATTGGTGATATAAGGCCGATGCAAGTTGATGATGATGATATTCATGTGATCAACCAAAGTGTGCAAATTAATACAAATCAAGCAAGCTCTAGTGGTTCTCATGATGAAGTGCAAGTTCAAGGTCAAACAAGTGAAAGCAATCAACTCCCAATACTCCAACCTACTAGCATTGCAAGAGATCATCCGTTGGACCAAATCATTGGTGGAATTCAAAGTGGTGTTCAAACTAGATCAAGATTAGCATCCTTTTGTGAGCATTACTCATTTGTCTCATTAGAAGAACCAAAGAAGATAGAAGATGCATTGAAGGATTCCGATTGGGTGAATGCCATGCATGAAGAACTAAACAACTTTGCTAGAAATCAAGTTTGGAAACTTGTTGAGAGGCCAAAGAACTACAATGTGATTGGTACTAAGTGGGTCTTTAGAAACAAGCAAGATCAAGATGGCATGGTTGTAAGGAACAAAGCAAGATTAGTAGCACAAGGATACACTCAAGTTGAGGGTCTTGACTTTGGAGAGACATATGCACCGGTTGCAAGATTGGAGGCAATTAGAATCTTATTAGCATATGCTTGTGCACACAACATCAAGCTCTATCAAATGGATGTCAAGAGTGCATTTCTAAATGGCTACATCAATGAAGAAGTTTATGTTGAGCAACCTCCCGGTTTTGAAGATGACAAGAAGCCTGACCATGTTTACAAGCTAAAGAAGGCATTGTATGGTTTGAAGCAAGCACCTAGAGCATGGTATGAGAGGTTGAGGGACTTTCTCCTCTCTAAAGGGTTCAAGATGGGAAAGGTTGACACCACTCTCTTCACCAAGAAGCTTGGAAATGACTTGTTTGTGTTGCAAATCTATGTGGATGACATTATCTTTGGATCAACTAACCAAGACTTTTGTGAAGAGTTTGGAAATATGATGGCTAATGAGTTTGAGATGTCTATGATTGGAGAGCTTAGTTACTTCCTTGGACTTCAAATCAAGCAAATGAAGAATGGCACTTTTGTAAGTCAAGGCAAGTACATCAAGGACATGATCAAGAAGTTTGGATTGCAAGATGCTAAGCCAATGAGCACACCAATGGGCTCTAATGATCAATTGGGTATTGATAATAGTGGAAATATGGTAGATCAAAAGCAATACCGGTCCATGATTGGAAGTTTGCTCTATGTCACCGCTTCTAGGCCGGATGTGATGTTTAGTGTATGCAAGTGTGCAAGATATCAAGCTTCACCTAGAGAAAGTCACTTGAAAGCAACCAAGAGGATATTGAGATATCTAAAGGGCACTCATGATGTTGGATTATGGTATCCCAAGGGGTCTAATTTTGAGTTGATTGGATATTCGGACTCCGACTATGGTGGATGCAAGATTGATAGAATGAGCACAAGTGGCACTTGTCAATTGCTTGGAAGGTCTCTTGTTTCATGGTCATCAAAGAAACAAAATAGTGTTGCACTATCTACCGCCGAGGCCGAATACATTAGTGCCGGTAGTTGTTGTGCACAATTGCTTTGGATGAAGGCCACTTTGAATGACTTTGGAATTAAATTCAAGAATGTGCCTTTGTTTTGTGATAATGAAAGTGCTATCAAGATGACACAAAATCCGGTTCAACATTCAAGAACCAAGCACATTGACATAAGGCATCACTTCATAAGAGACCATCAACAAAAGGGTGATATTAGCATTGAGAGCATTGGCACCGAAGATCAACTAGCCGACATCTTTACAAAGCCACTTGATGAAAAGAGATTTTACAAGTTGAAGAATGAATTGAACATACTTGACTTCTCCAACTTGAAATGAGTGCACCCCCACATTCTTATATGACATGCCTCTCCTCCAACATAGCAAGGTAAAGTTGTTTGGCATATCATTCATACTTTGCTAAGGACATGTTTAGAACATATAGACATATTTGCATGACAAATAGGCTCATTCATGAAAATCAAATAATTTTGATGTATATATGGTACCACTATTGCTTCTATGTTTGATTGATCTAGTGGTAGCATATGACATGTTTGTGGGCTTGCAAACCTAGTGTTGAATCTAGAAAATGAGCTCATGATGTGTAATTCAACATGGTCAAGATAACCCTTATACTTTATGAGGTGTGAAAAAGCTTGTCCTTGGATCAAACCGAATTACATATTCTAGGCAAGTGATCTAGGTTGAACCATAATTTGGACTCCCTCATATTGATTGACTTATCTCTCACTAAAATTACCTATTCTAGGCACCTTTTTGGTGATTGTTGACAAAGGGGGAGAGAAAAGTCACAAAGATATTGCAAAGAGGAAATAAAATATAATAAGAGGGAGAGAAAAGTCACAAAGATAAAAAGAAAAGTCACAAAGAGAGAAATTAAATTTGAGCACATAAGTAGGGGGAGCAAGCTCATGGATTATTTATTGCATTTGTATGTGCATTAACATGATGAAATGTTGCATTGCAAAGTTTAATTTCGATATTCATGTTTGTATGGTGTATGCTAGAAATAGAACTTGAATGATGATTTGTTGAGAGTAGCTTTACAAGTGGTATCTAGACACCTTTTGCTTATAATGTTGATCTCACGGGGTACTTTAGTGTTTGTGATCTTTACAAGTGATAGATTACAAGTGGTGTCTAGCTACATCGATGCTAAGGATGGTATATAAAGGCAACTCCGATTGGTATCACGCTTCAAAGGTCCATTTTATATACCTTAGCATCAATTTGATAGTAGTAACTCTCTCAAATTTTAAATCCATACATATGTGCATAATTGAACCAAACTCATGGAAGCACATATGTAGGGGGAGCTAATACTATCGAAATTGAAAATTGATTTCATTTCATATCTTTGTAATGGTTGTCATCAATTACCAAAAAGGGAGAGATTGAAAGCCCAAGTTTGGTTTTGGTAATTAATGACACCAAGTTGCTAATGCCATGTGTTAAGTGTTTTGAGTTAGGCATAAGCAACACATGTGATGAAGGTGTATGTGGCAAGGTGTGGTGGCCACAAGATCACAAAGAGATGGTGCATGGACATGAAATGATGATCATGGTGAAGATGCACATAAAAGGAAGGACATGATGATCAAGTGGAGAAGGATCTAAGAGCTCAAGGCAAAGGTATAACCATAGGGTTTTCCTTTTGCCGGTCTAAGATGAGTAGAGAAGTGATTGACCGGGTTTAGGATACATGGCCGACTATCAAGAGGGGCAATCACGGTTAGCTCGGAAATCAAGTGCCACTAGATCAATGTCTTGAGCATATGCATTAGGATCTAGTAAAAAGCTAACATAACGCCTTGAGAAATGATTTATGAAATGCTAACACACATGCACATGGTGGTGTACACTTGGTGGTGTTAGCACAGTTTGTGAAGGCGGTGGAGTTTAAGCGGTAGAGAGGGGTTTGGGTTCCTCTCTCCCTCCCGCCGAGCTTGCGAGGCGGGATTCGGCGCTTTTTGGAGAAGTGAAATGCCTATTTTCTATTGCGCCGGAAGTCGGAAAAGAAACGGAGGCGAACGGAGGTCACAGAGATGACCGGACGCTGGACCGGACGCGGTCTCTGTATGACCGGACGCGTCCAGTCAGTGTTCAGCGTCTGCGCGGTTTTCAGTTTGATGATCGGACGCGCAGCGCGTTCGGTCACTGATGACCGGACGCGTCCGGTCATCCAGGGAGCTTACTGGACTCTAATCGGACGCTGGCACTGTGGCGTCCGGTCAGTTCAACAGCGCGTCCGGTCAGTTCTCCTGAGCGAACCAGAGCGCGCGACCGGCGCGTCCGGTCCCTCACGTAACCGGAGCGTCCGGTCAGGCGTCCAGAAGGGTAGAGCGAAGCGGAGTAACGATCGGACGCGCGGCGCGTCCGGTCACGTGCGATCGAACGCGTCCGGTCTCAACGGGAGCATACTGGAATGCGACCGGACGCGGGCACTGTCGCGTCCGGTCAATCGGTTCAGCGCGTCCGATCACGGCAACGGCTAGTTCTGACTCGCACTGTTTCTTGCTGTCGTGTAGTGACCGGACGCGTCCGGTCAGTGCGTTTTTTCACTGCGTCGTCTGTAACGGCTAGCTGCGTACCCCTTCGCTATAAATAGAGGTTGGCCGGGGTTTGAGGGTAACTTTTGCACATTTTGAGAACTAGAGACATACTTTGAGCTAGAGAACAACCCCTCCACTCATCTCTTTGCATAGTTGCACATCTTGAGTGAGATTGAGTGAGATTCAAGTGCATTGCTTGAGAGTTGCATTCTAGAGGCACTTGATCTTCGAGTTGCTGCGGATTTCTTGTTACTCTTCCGTGTTTCCCGACACGGTAGATGGCTTGGAGCAGCGGAGGTGATTGAGCTCGCAATTGGAGATTGTTGGAGCCTTCACCAAGTGTTGTAAGGGGTTCTTGATCCTTCCCCGCGGGAGTTCGCAAATTGGATACTCTAGTGGAGCTCGTGGCTTGGAGGATCCCCATCTTGTGTGCGGTTGTGCGGCGCCCGCCGAGGGATCGACTCTTGATAGTCGATTAGCTCGCGAACCGACAAGTGGGTGTATCGCCACAACGGGGAGTAGCTTGCCGGGAAGCAAGTGAACCTCGGGATAAATTCTTGTGTCATTCTCTTCCCGAGGATTTCTCTTGTATGATTGATTGATTGGTATTTCTCTTCTCTTCACGGCGGTATAATCACTCGAAGCTCTTCTCTCGTATTACTTCTCGTTTCTAGCTTATAGTTGTTGTTGTGATTAGTGAATAGCCTTGTACTAGACTTGTGTAGGTGGCTTGCTTAATTAGTTAGAGCTAGTGCTTTTGCTTCGCCACCTTTCGTACTAACTCGTGGTTAAGTAATTCTTGTAGAAGTTTTAATTAGGCTATTCACCCCCCCCCCTCTAGCCTATTTGGACCTTACAACGTGCTGGTCCCGTGATCGACCGGACGCGCCGGTGTGCGCGCTGCCTCTGCACGCAGGAAGAACTAACTGGACGCGACTGCGCATCCGGTCCAGCGTCCGGTCACACGTCTGAACCAGCGTCCGATCACCCCAGTGACTTCCTTTTGCCTCCGTTTCTTTGCCTCCAGCGCAGTGAAAAATAGGCGTTTCACTTCCAAAAAAGGCCCCAAACCCATCTCTACCACTCAAACTTCACTGCCTTCGCAAATGTGCTAAAACCACCAAGTGTACATCACCATGTGCATGTGTGTTAACATTTTCACAATCATTTTAAAGGAGTTAACCACTCAACTTGCCACACCACTCGATCCTAGCAACGATGTATAGCTAGATCACTCGAGTGGCACTAGATGACCGATATGCAAACAAGTTTACCCCTCTTGATAGTATGGTCATCTATCCTAAACCTGGTCATGCACTTCTCTACACAACCTTTGACCGATAAAATGAAATGCCCTAGGTTATACCTTTGCCTTGCGTATTCCATTCCATCTCCTTTGATGTTGATGCAACACATGCACCAACCAATCATCAAATGATATAGTCAACTTCATATCATCACGTGATCGTATTGGTTCATTGATCTTGACCTCACTTGCTTTTTACCGTTGTGTTGGTCCATCAGCGCCAAGTCTTGCTCAAGCTTCACCGTCACATGCGGTCCCTCGCTTCAAAGCTTTCGACTTGCCCTTCACACTTGCAACCGATCCATCGAGCCAAACCTCATCTTGATCTCCTCCATCATCACATGTGCAAGCTTTGCGACATCTCCAAGCCATTTCCACCTCCATGGCATATGTTGCTCACACACATGTACCTGTGGACTAATCACCTGTGTATCTCATATAAAACACAATTAGTCCACCTAAGTTGTCACTCAATTACCAAAACTAAACAAGGACCTTTCACCTGTCCGTCCTTCGTAATCCCCTAGGTTCGGGTATTCATGTAAGAGTCCGTAAAGTTTCTCTCGGTTGGCAGACTTAGCTCTAACTCTAATCATGTAACGTGTATGATTATCAACTGTTCTTTGCACAGCTATATTAGAACATGCCTACTCTACTTAGGAATATTCATTTATTCTTTATTTTTCTTTTATCCTTGAGGTTGGCTCAGATGTGTGTCCACTATCCTTGAAATACCATTTTTACCCCTGTCATATGCTATGTCTATCATGTAAGAATGTAGTCATGTTTATACCAATGCTAGATGCATACACCTTGCCTTCCTTTGGGAAAATATAAATCATGACACCTTGGAATACTCCTAGGTTGAAATGCTACAATGATAGTTCCGTACGCTTGCGGATGTTTGGTCTATAAACATATTAGGACTAGAGATGGCAACGGGTACCCGAAACCCGAGTACCCGACGGGTATTACCCGATAAATAGGCGGGTATGGGATGAATTTTCTACCCGTGGGTACGTTATTGGGCAAAATCTTATATCCATCGGGTATGGCGGGTACGGGTGCGGGTGTATACTACCCATACCCACATACCCGCGGGTAAGACATACCTGTAAAAATAACTAGCCAACCTCAGTTATTTTAGCGCATATAAGTCATGAATTTGGCCCATTGAGACATCCACTATATTTCTAGTAGATTGCCTTTGTTGTAATGATGCTAATAATGTTTGTTAGCATGTTTGTAACTTGTTGGAAGCTTAGAATGATTTATTTTTGCATGTGACTATTTGATATTTTTAGGTAATTTTTAGGTATGCTATCGGGTATGGGTTACCCGTCGGGTGAGAATTACCCGGCGGGTACGGGTATGGAACTATTTTTTTTACCCGCATGCGGGTACGGATAACCCGACGGGTAAAATTTTGCGGGTACGGGTGGGCACTACCCGTCGGGTACATACCCGTTGCCATCTTGAATTAGGACTATCATGATTGGTGTTTCTAAGTACCATTACTCAGAGACTGTACTTTCCAATATGCATACGCGCCAGTGCTGAGGGAATGCATTCTAGAGTAGTGACGATTAGGAACGCCGATCAGGCATTTCTAAGTGTCAACACCTTGAAACTATAAACCCTCTACAATAAAACATTGGCGCCAACGTAGGGAGTTATATTCCTGAGTAATGATGTTTAGGAATGGCAGTCAGGTATTTCCGGCGTCATTACCGGTGATGGACTTAAAACCCCCTCACCTGGTGATTGCGTTAAGAAACGCCAATAAACAATTCTGGCACCGTTGCCGGGGAGGGCATAGGTTTACAATGCAAACATCTAGCATGGCATAAACACTAATCGTATGCATGTAATGGTAGCCATACTTTATGCAGGATAACTTTGCTTGTTTTCTTCCTCTTTTTGAATGGAATGAAAACAGGATAGTGTATGACTAGTCGCAACCTACCGGAAAACTACACAGACAATCCAGAGGCACTCCTAAGGAAGAACAAGTCTCGTGACCCTTTTTCTTCTACTACTCTGCTGGTGGTTGAACTAGTCACTTCCACACCATCTGCTACTATCGTCATGGCCAAGTCACTCCGCGACTACTCTATCCCCGATGTTGCTAACGTGCCCATTAGGCCCGCTATCAACACTGGGATCGAAAACTTTGAGCTCTGCACTGGCCTCATCATGATGGTGCAGGAAGGCTGGTTCTGTGGCTTGCCAAGCGAGGATGCTAGTGCTCATCTCCAACACTTCCTTGAGTTGTGCAACACCATAGTCATCAAAGACGTCGCACCAGGAAGCATCAGGCTCCGTCTGTTTCCCTTCTCTCTCGCGGGGAAGGTGAAATAATGGTTCTATCAAAACAAGGAGGCCGTCAACACGTGGGACAAATGTGCCACGACGTTCCTCGCCAAGTTCTTCCCCATGAGCAAAACTAGTGCTCTGAGGGGGAAGATCATGAACTTCAAGCAGACTTCACTCGAGTCCATTCCTGAAGCATGGGAGAGGCTCCAGGACTATGTCTAGGCCTGTCCCCACCACAGAATGAAAGACTGGCTCATGCTCCAAAATTTCTATGAGGGCCTTACGGCCATGTCGAAGGGGCACGTGGATGTCGCTGCTGGAGGGGCATTCCTCTCCCTTACCATCGACAATGTCGTTGCATTGATCAAGAAAATGGTGGCAAATTAAAGATAGGGGAGGAACGTAAAACACAAAAAGGCATGCATTCCATGAAGGAGTCGGATTTGCTTGTTGTTGGCATTTTTAACGCACACAGATAAATCCGCAAGCGCACGGATACCATTGTAGCTTTCACCCAGAGGGTTTTAAATATCATATCCACAGGGAAACGTATGTGAGCCGCCTAACCACTAGTTTATCCAAGGGTAGCAATCAAGGTTAAGATATGATGGGTAGAGAGGATTCCTATAGTAATGATCCTATGAAAGGCAAGGTTATGATTCAAATGTCCTTCTAATGTTCACTTCGGGACGCCACTAGACGGGAAAGCACCACTAAGGATAACTCTACCGACGCGACTATGTTGCTACTAATTTAAGAACCTACTCAAATCGATGTGGACGGGGCTGTCACCTCGTGTAAATACCACACAACCAAAGAATAGGGCGCAAACACAGGTAACTGATAGCCTAAGCACCACACTTATGCTAACAATTACTACTCTAATTCAGAGCGCTAACAAGAACTAGAGCAATCATAAGAACTGTGAACCAATGAACAAAAGAGTAAGATAAATACTTGAATAAAGATCAAGTACCAGAAGTATCCCGGATGCAGACTCGGAGAAGCCTGAATCTGTCGAAGTACAAGCTAGAGAGGGAGCACCGACATGCCGGCACCACCTCCAACTCTTCCCTCGCTCTCTATCTCTCTATTTTGCTAAGACTAGACTCTAATGAGGACTAATCTTCTCTTTATGGCTAGCTATGGAGAGGAGATCCATTCAAGGGACCCCTCTCAGCTGATCCCAACTGGAGCAAATAAATTAGGGTTTCATGGGATGCCTCCTCCAGGGGCCAGGGGCCTTGCTTATATAGCCCTCTAGGAAGCACCACAACCCTCGGATCAAACCGACCTTGATCTACGATTAATATTCATCCTTAAAGGCGGTGGAGGCAGGATCTAGGAGCTCGCTCCTGATTGGCTACCTGGGTGGGGCGCCCGCCCCCACCTTGGGGCGCCCGCTCGGCTTCCGGGCCGGTTTCGCCTCCCGTTTGGTCAAGAGCCTTCTCGTACCTTCTAGATTACAGAAAAGTTATTCGTGGTCCTTTTGTCTCTATGTAAACCTGATATGTGGGCCTTCCTTGGTTTTTTTCAGTAGACACCCTGCAGAAACAGACATTCACCCAAACTTATAGAATTCTGTTAGTAAACCCCCTATATCTATGTGGTAATTATGTTTAGGTCCTTTTTTATGTTTCATTGACGGTTAAAATTGACACTTATCTACCGTCAACACTTGCCGCAAAAATAGACCTCTTAATAAAGAGGTTGGACGATCGTGCCATTGGAAAAGAATCCACAACTAGCACCATCCAGGCCATGGACTCACACATAACGTGAGGTCTGTGGTGAAGTTGGTAACTCGGGAAACAACTGCCTCGAAACCCGTGAGGAAGCTGCATTCATCAACAACAGGTTTCATCAACAAGGTAATAAAAACGGGTGGAATAACCAAAACCGCCAACAAGGAGGTAGTAATTTCAATTCGAATTAACCCTCCTTGAGAGACCTGGTAATCGGCCAGACAAAAATTAATGAAAATATTAATAAGAAATTAATGTTTAATGATAAAATGATTGAAAATATTAATTCAAAACTTGAAACAGTGTCTTTCTCTATAAAAAATCAACTAAGTTTCAATAAAATGATTGAAACCCAAATTTCCCAATTAGCTGCTGCAATTCATGTCAATCATTCGGGGAAAATCCTGGGGCAACCCGAGAATTCCTCCGATTTTGTTCATGCAGCTGCAGACCAATGATGCAGAAAGAAGTCTTGCCAATGGACTATAAATGTTGAGCCCTTATCAAAAGTAAATCGGTAATTATCTTTAAAAATTTAAAAATTCAAAAAAACTTGAAAATTAAAAAAAAATAAAATTTAAAATTTTGCTTCAAAATAATCTTTTTCAGAAAATAAAATAAAAAACATTTTCTAGTAGCTTAGAACTTTCTATTACCATTTCTTATTTTTAAAAGTATTTATGAAAATCAAAAAGTAATAAAAGAATTTGTGGAAAATCAAAACCGAGAGCAAAAATTCGAAATCGAGGGAGGCACCAACGACTACTTCACCTGGAAGGCCGTTGGAAGCAACCGGCCAAAGGGGGGCAGAGTGGGCCCACCTAGGGTGCGGGCGCACCCTAGGTGTGGCCACACCCTGCCCGAGGCTGCCGGCGCTAGCCCTTCTCCAATGGCTAGGAGTCGTTGCACCCTCCCCCTTTAGCTGGTGCTTCACGCTATAAATACAGAGAGCTCGAGGTGGAGCTCCTCACCTCCCACACTCTCATTTCTTTCACTCACTCTCAATCTCACTTGCTCCAACTTTGCAAAAATATTTTCCACAAAAGCTTGAGTGCAAGGAAACTCTGCAAAAAAAATTCCTACAGTAACCACCACCAAGCCATGCTCGTGGGTTGTTCACTAACATAACGCATTTGTGAGTTGTGTTGTTGACTTGTCCGCCATGAGCGGGCTCGGGAGAAGGCTCTCCAGCATGTTCTGGAAGTCCGGGGAGAGCGAGCTCAAGTCTCTCCCACGGAAGCTCAAGCCAGCACCACTCCGAGCCCGAAGAAAGCCCGATGCATGAAGATGAAGAAATGGAGCTGACGGAAGAGCAAGCGCAAGAATCAAGAGTAGAAGAAGCCGATGCTCCACACCTCGACTTGGAAGGAGACCAGGAGATGCAAGCGTACAACCTCGTCAAGAACCGAGTGTTCATCCACACGCCGGCATATGACCCCAACCTCCTCGCCAAGATAGGTATGGACACTGAGCTCGCTACCATTCGGAAGGTCGTAGGATGGGAGAGAGTTGCTCCTGTTGACGAGCAAGGCTCTTGCACCCTAACCATCCAATTTTTATGCTCTTTGCAAGAAGTGGATAATGGGATTACTTTTTGTCTTTTTGCAATAATATTTTCTCACATGGAAGAATCTCTCTATTCACTTAGGCTTTAATTCAAAATGCTCAATTGATTTGAATCATTCTGTTAAAGGCTTTAATCGTCATGCATTTTGGAAATTGATTTCAAATCAAGATGTAGTTGCAAGTTTAAACCTCATAATATGAATATTCATCATCCTACTTTGAGGTTCGGGCATCGTTGGATTGGCATGACTTTGATTGCTAGAGATTACATTCGTTATATTCATCATGCTGAATTACAACTTCTCTATGCCATTCTTAAAAAGACCAAAGTAGCTCCTATCAATGAAATATATCGCCATTGGACAGACACAATTAAAGATACCACTCCTATCTCTTGCACATCCCTTATAACTCGACTTGCTGCTAGCGTCGATGCATTGGATGGATAAAATGTGGCATACATCACCACTCCATGCATCATCGTCAAAGTTTAAAATAGCAGGCTATAACAGTGCTATAGCGGTTTGACAGGCTTGACGCTAAGCTATTTGTATTTTTGCTGCTATGACAACTTTCGCCGCTATTATGTGCTATAGCGCCGCTATTACACTCTATTGCACCGCTATTACGCGCTATAGCGCCGCTAAGTGACAAATCTTCTCTGTCTCACTCTCAGAACTCTATCTTAGACTAGATTATCAGTTATCATTTGCTTCTAATTTGGTACTTTGGACAATTAAGTTTTCATGAACCATGTTGCAATATCATATTGGTATTTAGTAATGTTACCTAGACTTATGGAAACCTATTTGTGTTCATTGAAATTCATATTTACCATGTTTTTTCATCAATCATGGGTGTTTTTCATGTATTTTCTATAAAAACGCTATCTATCATAGCGCCGCTATAGCACCACTATAGCTGCATAGCTTCTGAAACAAAGTTACCGCTATTTTCAATAGCCCGCTATTTTAAACTTGGATCATCTTTGACAAGCATTTCTTGATGCAAGGGCACCATTTGAAATATGATAATCAAGGAAATATTGTGTTCTATTTTTCAGGCCATACAAATGAGATCATGTTACCTAACTAGGATCTTCGTTTGTATAAGTCCTCGACACTCACCTTCACTCTTGTTGAGCAAGAGGAAGCACGCAAGAGCTCTGTTTCTCACAGGTCTACATGGAGCAGGACAAGGCGGGAAGCTGGTAGTTCACAGCAGCCACCACCCACACCGACACCGACCATGCCACCGACGACACACATGTCGGGATGGCCCCCTGCCATGCACACACCCGGGTTTACCCCTGGGTATGGGTATAGTCTGGGATATGTCCCGCACCCACAGGAGGCAGAAGGGTCGGGGTGGCACGAGGCAGGAGGATTCGGGTGGCATGAGCAGCAAGGTCAGTCTTCCGACTCTGACGGGATGCCACCACCGGTCCCACCACGACAGTCCACTTCGCACAGTCTGGAGTTGGAGAGCATCAACACCCGCCTTGGAGGGCTAGGGATCCAAACCGGTGAGATTCAAAATACATTAAATCTCCATGTGCAAAACACAACCCAGTGGCAGCAGCAGACGAACCAATGGCACCACCACCACCAGCAACAATTCGTAGACATCAACACGATGTTGCAACAACAACACAAGAGACAGATGGCCTATTTACGGTCCATGGGGTACTACCCCGGACCTAGGCCATGAGCTAGCTTGGGGGAGGCACCCGCAGAGGTACCTTGTATCATAGTTGTAGTATTTTAATTCTCGCTTTTATTTTTCGCATTTTAAATTTCGCATTTTATTTTTTCTGCATTTTATTTATTAGCATATAAAAATCAAAAATGAGAAAATCCAAAAAAATAAAATATGACAAAAATACCAAAAATATTAATTTCACTCATATGTGTTAAGGAATGTTATTTTCTCCTATGTTGAAATGACGAATAGTTGCTCTGTTTATAATTCATATGTGCCTAGGTTATAACTTAGTATCCCACAAGAGTCAAGTTTGTTGGCTAAAAATATCTCATTCTAAAAACTTGAAAACTTGTAGGTTGCAAAAGCATGATCCCTTTTGAAGTTATTGCAAGTTATGATATGGTACAAATAGAGTTTACTATGACTTTGTTCTAAGAGAAACTTGACATCCGGAGTTTTCATTTTCAAAAATGATAAAAAAAACAAATGGTCCTCAATGATTATGAAATACCTACCAAGGCCATATGACATGATTCAAATTCAAACCCTTAGTCATATGCTACTTGTTTGAGCATTGAGCTTTGTCAAATTGTTTGTGACCTAAATTGAGATTCTTGTCATGCACCCATGATCGAGACACACGTACACCCACAAATAAAATTGTCGACTCTTACACTGAGAGTTGCGCACAACATGCATTTTTCTGTCCACCAAATAATTACTCCATTCAGTTTATCATGATGTCTCTCTATCCAAAGTTTCATATGCCAAGAAGAAAGATATGGGCTATGCTAAAAAAAGAGAAAAACCATGTCAAGGGGCATGAGAGAAAAAAAAATAGACATGTGTCTGAATAAATAAAACAATGGGTACTTCAATGCCCGCCCGAAAGAAAAAAGAAAAGAAATAAAAAGAAATAAAAGCTAGCACATACTTTCCAAAAAGGCATTTATCCAAAAGAGAGTCATGATACAAAGGAGTACCAAAAATATTTAGAATCAGGAATCATTTTCCACACACTTACACGTCTCGATTAAAGTGTATGACTTGCATCTCCTTGTGGTTCGATTTTTGACTTAGCAATATATGTGATGCAAGTATGCTCACTTTACCTACCCAAAACTCCACTCAAAGGTTTAGTGGTAGGTTATGAAAAGAAGGCAAATTCAAAATGCCTTTGGTGAGGTATGATACACATTGAGCGATTGAGAGAATCATTTGAGGAACTTACATTTATTTTGCTAAACTTATAAAACTTCTGGATAGATGGTTAATCAAAGAACAAATGATTGGTGATTCTGTTATAACCATTCCATCTTGCAACCACCCAAGAACTTGGAAAAGGAAAAAGCCCTACAAGTATCAAGGTAAAGGGTGGATATAATGCCGACTTATTTAAATTGTGATGGAATACTTCGTTATAGGCATGGCACATGTGAATTGTATCAGCATTGTAGCAACTCCTGATCAACAACTAAATACTTAGCTATTTGCTCGGGACGAGCAAAGGTTAAGCTTGGATTAGTACTAGTCCACAGAGGAGTTATTGTATGCATTATTTGCCATCAACCTCAGAAACTGGTCCCTGATGCAAGGACAAGATAACCAGTGAATCAACATGGGATAATCAGTAGAGCTCTTAAAAAAACAGTGAAAGTTTGAAAGAACCTTACCAGCGACCTTTTATCAAATCTTTCAGCTTCCATCTCCAGCAACCTAGCAGCTTCATCCATCCCATGTGCAGTGTACGCCTGAACCATGGTGGCATAAGTTATTTTGTCAGGCTTGCATTTCTTCTCCTTCATAAGCTGCAGCATCTCCTCCATGATTTTGATATCTCCAGACTTCGCATATGCGCTTATCACGCAGTTGAAGAATGGAGTATCTAAGACAACATTGGTGTTCTCGGTCTGTCGAATAATCCCTGGAACCTTGTCAAGAAGCCCAGCTTTACCGTACCCATTAACTAGCGAGCAGTAGGTGATGGGGTTGGGTTTCACACCCTGAATCTTCATAAGCCGGAAATAGTACTCCATCTTTTCTATGTTTCCAGCACGTCCAAAACACTCGATCACTGTGTTTAAGGTAACCGCGGTTGGTGAGAAGAACCGTTTCTTCATGTATCTGAATATTGACATCATCTTGTCATACATGCCAGCCTTACCGTAGGACTTGATCATGATGTTGAACGTCTTGGTATCTGGCTCAACACCCATCAGCTGAAACTCACTGTATCTCTTCTCCATCTCATCTGTTCTTCCATGGTTGCCATATGCCCCAATCACGGAGTTCATGGTGTAAATGTCCGGCACATTGCTCCCACTCTCAAGCATGGCGGAGAGCGCACTCTCCATCTCCTCAAACATGGCGGCCTTGCCGTACCCGTCAATTATTGCGTTGTGGATAACCGAATTGCACTCGATCCCCAAGTATGACATCTCGTCGAGAACGGCAGGGATCAGATCGAAGCGGCGCGACTTGGCGCAGCAATCGATGAGGACGGAGAAGGTGTACCCGTCCGGCTTGCAGTCAGCGGCGCCTTTCATCTGCTCGACGGTGGCCAGCGCTTCCTCCAGCAAGCCGCTGTAGCCGTACGCGCCGACGAGCGCCGTGTACACGTCCGCCGTCGGCCGGAGCCGCTCCGAGAGCATCGCCTTGAAGAGGGCGGCGGCGGGACCGGGCTGCCGGCACTTGCCGAGCATCATCAGCAGCCGCGCGTAGGTCTGCGACCTCGGTTCGTACCAGTGCTGCTTCCGCAGCAGCTCGAAGATCTACCGGCAAGCAAAGCAAGAGAGCGGTAAGCGTCGTTGAGGAGAGCAGAAGGTCCTCCGCAGTGAAGAAGTGGGGGGAAAAGCGCAGGGAGGTAAGGGACCTCGAGGGCGGACTCCCAGCGGCAGGCGGCGACGGCGGAGTCGAGGGCCTCGAGGACGGCGCGGGGCCAGAGGTTTGTGGACTGCTGCCGCGCGGCCGCAGCCTTGCGGGAGACGCCCGAGACGGCGGCCTCGGTGCGGAGGATGCGGGCGAGGGCGTCCGGCTGCCCGTGCTCAGCCTCGGGCTCGCGGGTGGAAGACGGTTTCCGCCGCTGACGCCGGCGGCCGGTGCCGCGTCGTGCAGCAGGCACGGCTGGCGCGGGGAGCCGGGGCCGGCGAGCTGGTGGGCGGGAGCGGCGTCTGCAGGTTCATCATGGCGCTAGCGGAACCTGGAAGCGTGACGGGTGCGAACGAAACGGCGATAAGGGTCGGACGCCGTAGCGATGTGCGCGACGACAAATTCAGCAGGACCGTGGATTTGCTGGACGCCGGAGCTATGTGTGCCGTCAGATCGCAGAGTCTAACTCTTCGTGTTTGTTTGGGCATCAAATCTCATTACAAAATAGGAGTACGCTGAACACAGCTGAATGCCCGCCACTAGTTCACAGTCCACCAGCCTAAAAACTGGGAATGCAAAGGACATCTCAAGCATCAGCAGCACAGGTTAAACTTAAAAACAGGCAAGGTGGCAATGGCAAGCAATCCATGCATCCAATTTCTCTGAGATGCGAGATTTTGTTGCAATCAACAACGGGAACCAGGAAACCAGCATCACGTTACATGACAACACTCAGATATACTTGGAACAGTAACTCTTTCACGGCACCACGGCTGGTCCAGGTACACTTGGCACAGCAAAATCATGTTGCTTACCACTTCTTCCTCTTACGGGGTTCTTCCGGATCGACAGACTACAAAAGATTCAAGCACTGGTTATAATTATAAGCAAAATTCAAAGATGATTGAGAATCAGATGTAGCAAGCTGATAAGAAGTATGTGCTTTTGAAGTTATGCCACTGAAACCAAATACGTTTTACTTCACAGTTCAGCATATTAACTCTGCAATTAAAGCATATAACTTCACGGAATTTTCTTACCTAGTATTGATCATAGCCAGGGCTTCTTCTCCTGTCATAGCGATCATATACAGGGCTTCTGCCCCTGTCATAGCGATCATATACAGGGCTTCTGCCCCTGTTGTATCGATCATATACAGGGCTTCGCCTTTCATACATTGCTCCATCACGGCGACCATACCCAGGATAACGCCCGCACCGATCATAATCTGGACTGTACTCCCTCCGGTACCTTGGGCTAGGTGAGCGCATGTAGGGGTTACCACGACGCCTGTCATAAGCACCTCGCTTGGGGCTGCCGTATCTGTCATCTCTCTCGCTGTCATCATCCCGGAAGGCATATTCAACGGTCACTACCCTGTCCAATATGGTGCTGTGGGCAACCAAAAATGAATAACACCCAATTAGGCGATTTTTTTTTTAAATGTAAAGAAAATCAGTGCAGCTAAACTCTGAGGCAAGGAATTCATGACAAGGCACCACTTAAAAAATTTGGTACTAGTCAATTTCAGATATACCAAGCTAGGGAAGTAATCATAACTATAGGGACAAAAAGCAGAATATTCCTAAAAGAAACACTATTTCTACTAAATCTATCTTACTGCTGACGTGAGACAAAAGGAACAACATGGAGGCACTTCTGTGAAAACTTCTAGAAATATTAGACCCTACAAACTGAATTCCATTGAAAGGAAACAACTCGTGCAATATCTCAAATGGCTATCAGAATCAAGTGAAAAGATGCAAAGAAGAACAGTATCACCTCAAGATGCCCGCAAATGCAGATATCCTGCAGGGCATAAGCAGATGCTATGTATTTATCACTTCCATGTTGACACTAACCTAATTTACTAAATAAATCAGATCTGCCAAACAACTAAGTAGGAAACCATTAAGGTAAGTGCGCATAACTTAATGTGGTATTTACACATAAGAAACCAATAAATCAACATCAAAGGTAAGTAAAACAAATCCAGGAGCAAGGGATACAATCCGTTACATTGAAAAGAAAAGAATGCCCTAGTCATAATCTAGAAGCAGCTTCAGATACATGTGAGGCAGGAAACATAATTGGCATGGGACTGGGAGCAGCAGCAACTCAACAACACACTAACGACAGAAGGATGGCTAGTGGTAAGATAATAATACCTCTTGTTAGTGTTCTTGACAGCGGCACTAGCTTCCTCTTGCGTCTCATACTGTACAAACGCAAAGTTCCTTCGAATGCGAATGTTGGCAATCTTGCCGTACGGTTCGAAATGCCTCTCGATATCTTGAATCTTAGTGCGCATGGGGTCAAAATTGATAACAAAGAGGGTTCTCGTTGGCTTTACATCCCCAGTAGGTCTATCACGGCTCTTTGGCACTGGTTCAGCTTGCTGAACAAATTAAAGAAATGAATGGTTGTAATTAATAAATTTACAAAATGTTGCTCATAAAGAAAATGGAAGTGGCAAAAATATCTATCCAGGCATAGAGCCATAGACAAGAAATTACCCTGGACCATTCTACAGAGAGCCTGCGCCTGTCGTAACCAAAAGACACGTTGTCGAGACGCCTTATAGCATCCTCTGCATCACGCTCATCTTCAAAGTAAATGAAAGCATAGCCTACAACAGATACATTGACAGAGAAATTGAGCAGTTACTTACAGGATTTCCCTTGCCCCCACCACAATTACTAGTACATAATACAACATAAAGCAAAAAAAAAAAAGAGTTCAAACATGCACATGCCCCAAGAAAACATATGCACTGGATGATTAGGTGTTGTGATATAGCAAGGACCAAGGAGATAAGTGCACTATGCACGGTTAAGACTGGTTGGGGGATTCCACTAGGAATGTTCACGGCACACTTATAGAGAAAATTTCTTCAATGCCATTGGAATTGAAAATTATTCATTTCATTCATTGCCATCAGTTTCTAATTTTGCTTCTCCTGTGTGCCACTATTACCAAATTTCCGTTAAAACCATGTGCTCACCGTTAAGTCTCCCCAGAGCAATAGCACAAACACCTTATGTGCAACAGACCCCGTTAAGTTGGGGAGCGCTGTGGCCTGTTCCAGCCTAGAATGTTGGAGGCAGACGCTAAGTGCTGAGCAGCACGCCGGCAAAGCAAGCCAGCTGGCGAACGCGTGGGGGAGGTGAGGTGATCAGCGGTGGTGGCATGCGCGCGCAGGCGGGTGGCCAACATGCAGGGAGAAGCGGTGGACTGCAGTGGTGGCATGCACGGTGTGCGCTTGTGGGCAGCATGCGCATGGTGAGGAGAGGCAACCGGCGTGTGCATGTCGGCGGTGAACACGAGGCCGGCAGAGGTAGCCCACATGATGGTGCGTGTGCGACTGGCAAATCGAATACGTGACCAGCCGGTGGACACTCTTTGTCTCCCTCAACCCCTCTGGCGCCCGCTCCGTACGCCTCTAGCTCCGCGAGGTCTGCAACAGCCAGGCCAAGAAGCGCTAGAAACCGCTGTATGCCTCGTCCAGCAGGCCACTCCCGCCTCCTCGCGGGCCCTGTCGGTCGCGGTGACCGAGAGGGATAACGTGCGGGCGCATGTGCTGGACGCCGGGCACCAGCACCAGCACCACTTCATCCCACACCACACCCATAGTTCCTGCACGGGTTTACTTCAACCTGGTGCCGAGCAACCACGAAGAGGTGGCTGGCAATGGCAACAGCAGCAGCGCCGGCGTGACTGCACATGCGGCAGGGTGCATGCTGCCGCTGTCGGTGTTCAAGTAGCTGTATAGACAAGCGAGTAGATTAATCCCATTGGCCAAACGTGGTGTGTTAGTTCGTAGGAGCATGGCGTGGGAGGGTTACGGCGGTGAGGTGTGAGAGGCCTACGGGTGCAGCATAGGAGCCCTGGGCATGTGAATGGATGACTAGTTTTTTTTTCTTGAAGGAACGCTTGCAGCATATGGGCACGGAAGTTACATGGAGGAAACGAACAGGCGCACAGATGCAGTAACAGAGATTTTGGACAGGATTTAACGGCAATGGCAGCTATGGGAGAGAAAAATTAAAATCAATGGCATAGAAGGAAACTCATATTTTTCAATGGCACATAAGACACAAGTACAAGTTTGAATGGCATAGAACAAATTTTCTCAATACAACTTATTGCTCCTGACTCCAGGTTTTGCATTTATGATTAGATTCAGGACAAGCAAGATCTAGCACGAGATACGTTAAGACTGGTTGGGGGATTCTACTAGCATACAAATGATCACTGCACACTCATTAACACAAATACAAACTAGTGCTCCTGACTCCAGGTTCAGCATTTAGGATTAGATTCAGGACAAGCAGAATTAGCATTTCATTAAATAGGCATTTGCATTGATGACTAAACATGCTGCATTCCCCTTATATTGCCGTGCAAGTGCGGAAGGATTGGTTAAGACTAGTTGCGGGTGCTGGTAGGATACAAATATTCATGGCGCACTAAAAAACACAAACAAACTATCGCTCCAGACTCCAGGTACTGCATTTAGGATTAGATTCAGGACACGCAGAATTAGTATCTTTTACTAGGCATTTGCATTGATTATTATCAGACACAAGCGGCATTCCCTCTCTACTGAATTGAAGCGCCAGGCAAGTAGAGAGGAGAGATCGAGTACCTATCTTCATGTCGATCCGGCTGATGGGGCCGTACTTGGAGAAGAGGCGCTCGAGGTCATACTGGCGGGTGTCGTGGTCGAAGTTGCCACAGAACACCGGCCTCATTGTTTCCGCTGCCTCCTCCGCGGCGGCACTTTGAACCTCTCGCCGTCCGTCCCAAAACCCTCGTTGTCCCCTCGGAGCCCGGCGACGCTAGCTCTGCAAAAAACCAAACGGGCGGCCCCCGGTAATTGATCGATCGAGAGGACTAATAACTCCACTAGAGAGGAATCGAGAGATGAGCACCGACCTGCGGCGACGCCGACGGGTCGGAAGCGGGCGCGACCGCGCGAGTGGCGTGCAGTAAAAACCCTAGCGGGAGAGGCAGGGTCGCAGGGCCAGGGAGCGAGCGGTCGGAAGGGACGACGCGATGGTGGAAGCAGCGGTGAAAAATTAACTTGCACGGGATTGTGATGTGAGCGAGGGGGATGCCATCGCGGTGGAAACAGGCCCGACTGGCCCAGGTTACTGTCCCCGGGATGGTAGGGCCCATGTGTGCCAGGCCTTACAGATCTGGGCCAGATTCAAGAGCTTGAACCAGCCCAAACCCAGTCTTTCCGGCCGTCTTTTTTACTTTTTAGCCCTTTTTTGGAAAGATTTTCTCAAATATGCCCCTGACGGAAAGATTTCAGAAAATGGACCCTGGGCTTGGCGTCATCCACGCTGGCGCCAAGATAACACAGCTTGGCGCCGTTAACGTTGGCGCCAAGCCCCCATGCCACTTGGCCCACGCCGCCGAGCTGGCGCTGACGTGGCAGCACCTTGGCGCCGTCACCATTGGCGCCAAGCCTGGCACCATGCATCTTGGCATCGAGCTGTTGGAATTTCTTCGGTCTGGAATTTTACCATGAGATGGACATATGAAAATTTGTTAAGTCTATAAATTTACCATGAGATGGGACATGTTGGAATTTTACCATGACATTGATAAATTTGATGCTATCGCATGGTAGTTCGTATTCTAACATATTCAGACCGCAGCAAAAATCTTGACTACCTAATTTTACCGTGAGATGGACATACAAAGCTCTAAATTAATGTGACTTGGACCCTAATAATTTTCTATGAGATGGACATATAAAATTTTGGCAAAGTCTTAATATTTACCATATGATGGGCAAACTAGAAATTGGCTAAGTCTTGAATTTTACTATCACTTGACTATCCTAGAATTTGGCTAAGTCTGAATTTTTGCTATGATTTGGACATTGACAAATTTAAAATTTTACCATGACTTGTATATTGAAAAAGGGCTTCATGTTTTGGACTAGAATATTTAAAATTTTACCACGACTTGGACCATAATTTTACTATAAGATGGAATTTTAAGTCATGATAAAAAAGGGCTTCATGTGAAGTCATGGAATTAGGGCTTCATGTTAATTTTACTATAAAATTTTACCATGACTTGGACCCAAATTCAAAATATGAATAATTTGGAATTTGGCTAAATCTTGAATTTGGATATTTAAAATTTTACCATGACTTGTGTAACACCCAGGGGTTTGCCACCAGTTAAGCAGTGGGTTTGAACTCAAACATGATAGATTAAGTGGAGATGACGATGTCAAAATCGACCTATGGAGATGAGCCTAACCTAAACTTGGATGCTACATCATTGCTTTATATATAAGCTATTTTCAATATATATGCTTGGGTGGTGTTATTGTAATATCTTCATGTGTCTCACCTTAGTACCTATCTATATTGATCCCTGGAAAAGTTTCATGAAGTTTGGAATCAAAAAGTCACATGAAATGATAAGTTATATCCTTGTTGGAATGGTTTTACTAAGTGCTTGAATTGCACTATTAAGTGAATGAAAATATAGGTCATCAACCCAACCTTGCAACCTTGCCCAAAAGACTCTAGATGGACTTTACAACAAAAGTCGTGAAAGGTTCGTGTTGAGCAAATGCCCCGAAAATGCTCCAATGGATCAAAAAGGATGATTTAAGCTTCATCGTGATCCTACTTTGATCAAAGTAGAACAGCAGGTTCTATACCAGTTTTGAGGTTGGACCTTAAATGAAAGTTGTAGTCCATATCATGTAGAACAAACTTTGTTTTTGGACTAAGAGCTAGATCAGCTTGGAAGTAAGTCAAATCGAGGTCATAAGATCGAATTTGCTGTTGTTTTCAGCATTTAGAAATATTCTAAATCTGGAGTTTCGCTAAGCAACGACGTTGGCATTCCGAGTTCTCCGAAATTCGTTAAGCAACTTGAGTTGGTCTAAAAATAAAAGTTGAAGGGTATATTATGGAGAAGAGCATGCAAAAAGTTACACTGAATCAGGCACTGTCATTTTGAATATCAAAAATAAAAGTTGAAGGGTATATTATGGAGAAGACGAGTTCCCGTGACCGTTATCAACATGTTGACACTGTCATTTTGAGGCTTAATTACCCGCTATTACAGAGCTCAAATGATCAGGCACCTTAAATGAGAAACGTAGAGTAGGCCGAGGTGAGCAAATTTCATTTTTGGCCCAAGGACTGATTCAGCACGGAAGCGGCGATTGTTTTTATACTTTTGTTCTTATAATTTGGGCGGTTCCGTGACAACTTGGACCCTAATTCCATGACTTAACATGTAGCTTTTTTTAATATCCAAGTCATGATAAAATTTTAAATTTATCAATGTCCAAATCACAGTAAAAATCCAGACTTAGCCATATTTCAATCCACATCCCATAGTAAATTTAAAGACTTAGCCAAATAAATCTGGATTTTTGCTACGACTTGGATATATTAGAATACCGACTACCATGTGGTGGACATATGGAAAAATGATTTTTTTAACATGACTTGGACATTTATAAATTTAAAATTTTACAATGACTTGGATATTGAGAAATATGACTACCTCTAGAGTTTTTACAGTGACTTTCTGTTTGATCACTTAGAACAACCTGAAAATACTTAGGATAAAAAATGATATACATGGTGATTTGATCTGTGGGGCCAGGCTTGGCGCCAATGATGATGGCGCCAATGATGACGGCGCCAAGGTGCTGCCACGTCAGCGTCGTCTGCCGCGTCATCGGCCAAGTGGCATGGGGGCTTGGCGCCAACGTGGATGGCGCCAAGCCCAGGGTCCATTTTCTGAAATCTTTCCGTCAGGGACGTATTTAAGAAAATCTTTCAAAAAAAGGGCTAAAAAGTAAAAAAGACGGTCTTTCCGGCCCCTGCAGACATCTTTTCATCAATCAAATATGTTTACTCACCCCAAAAATCAATATTTATATTCCTATAAAATCTGTTTATGCTGATTATTTGCTACTGCATTGTACGGTCATGCACTCTCAATTGTATATGGACACATGTCATCAATCCCCAGCAATTACCGACGGATTTTTTTTCCCTTTCATTAACCCAAAAAAAATCAATATATATTTATTTATTTGTGTTTGATTATTTGTTCTTGCGTTTGTACGGGCATGCATGCACAGTACATTGTAGCGTGCCGACTGCCGAGTGTTGGAACTCGGAACGAAGTGATTCCACACTTGAATTGAAAGACGATATATGATGGAGTCACCGGCCGCGGCCTACGTACAGCCTAGTAAGCTACTCCTAGTCCTAGCTGCTTTTACTTGTCGTCACCTTCTTATATTATTCTCCAAATAACTAGAATTATTTCAAACTATTTAGACTAACTGAGAAATTTGGCTTACGCTGATATTTACGGTGATTTGTTGCGAGAGAAAAATATTATTGGTTTGTTGAAAAATACTGTTAAGGTAGTTCAGACGAACATGGCCGTCTGATCCATCTCATCTCACTGTTCTGATGATTAAGCCACGCGCGCATGATCATCTGCGCATGCATGATTGATCGTCGTCATCTGGTGTAGGAGTGGTATCTAGTACGTGGTGGCCGGACACACACACTTGTGCCCGGACTTTGGGCCACACACGGCCGGGCTAAACAATTCGTGACACCTGAAAAAGGTTGCACGCATGCACGTCGCTCCAATTTCGTCGTCCAATTTTTCCAAAAAAAAAATCGTCGTCCACTGCGTAGTAGCTGGCTGCTGGGTACTGCAGTACTGAATATATATCGCCTGTTTATTAGGTACGGTAGGAGTAGTAATAGTATAAGAATAAATATGATCCATGCATGCATATGCATGATAGTATATATCGAGGTGTCTCAGCAGGTAGCGAGAGCTGAGTAGTAGGATCAGCAGTTGATGAGGCTGGTGTAAAGGAAGAAAGGAAAGATTATAGCATTTGCTTTGTGCTAGCTTGTAAACACCTGTCAGTCTGTCCTAACATAACAAGGATCCACCGTACGTCGTCTCTACGCGTGCGTGTGGTGGTGGTGTGGTGTACCAATAATCCAACACCAGCGGCAACTTGCCGTACGTACTTGCATCTGATGAAAGAAAAAATAGAAAGTTGCCATACTTCACATTCTTGAATTTCCAGACAACAATCTTATCAAATCAATTGGTATATATAGATAATTAGAATAGCAAATCATAAGATAATTAACGTATACTTTTCATATAACCAAATAATGATAAAACTACGTGTTGTCTTAACAGCGGAAAAAATGTACACGAGAAATGAAAGAAAAAATGATTTGCTAGGGCAGGCATGCTTGTCACAGGTACAGGTGCCACACACACACACACATCAAGATGGATCTTGTGAATCCTAGCTTGCTCATCTCACTACTGGAAAACTAAGATTCGCCGAGTGTTTTATAGTTTGCCGAGTGTTAAAACGCGGACACTCGGCAACAACATAATTTGCCGAGTGTTAGAGTGGAAACACACGGTAAAAACCTCACACTCGGCAAAAAATTAGTTTGCCGAGTGTTAACACACGGCAAATAAACACACACGGCAAACGTACCACTTTGCCGAGTGTCAACACTCGGCAAATAAAAACACACGGCAAACGCTTCAATTTGCCGAGTGTTAACACTCGGCAAACATATACACACGGCAAAGGTTTGGGGGTTAGCCGCCATCAGTGGTTTGCCGAGTGTGGTCCGTTAGCACTCGGCAAAATGGCTAGTTTGCCGAGTGTCAACCAAAAACACTCGGCAAAGTGTCCTGTTTGCCGAGTGTTTCTCTGGGACACTCGGCAAAATATTTTTTTTTTGCTTTTGGCTTCCAATTTTTTTCTTTAGGTTTCCTACGTTACCTTGACCAACATGCTGGAATTTGACACAATTTTAAGACAATTTGCTATATTTCTTTAGTTTATTTCTTTCTTTGATTTTTTTTTGGAAAATGTAAGTTTGAACTGTAATTGCACCGAATAATGATATTTCATGAATGCAAAAATGATATTCATGTAAATGACTGTTGTTTGAGGCCATATTCAGGAAGAGACCCGAAATTTCGCACATCTTCTTCACGAAACATGACCACGAACTTGTGGACGAATAGTTTTAAAATTGTATAAAATTCAAACGAAGTCCGAAATTCATGAAACTTGTAGACAAGTCATGATATCATATGTGGATGTGGTGATAAAAATTTGAGAAGATTTCGAGCATGTCGTCATGTACACTGCTTAGAAAGCCTTACTCTCCGCATGTGATATCATGGGAGCAAGTCTGACATGTTAGGGTTTGTAAGCAGTGTACGTGACAACGTGCTCGAAATCTTCTCAAATTTTTATCACCGCATCCACATGTGATATCATGACTTGTAGACAAGTTTCACGAATTTCGGACTCCGTTTGGATTTTATACAATTTTAAAACTATTCATCCACAAGTTAATGGTCTAGTTTCGAGAAGAAGATGTGCAAAATTTCGAGTCTCCTTCTGGATACGACCTCAAACAACAGTCAGTTACATGAATATCATTTTCGCATTAATGAAATGTCATTATTCGATGCACTTTCAGTTCAAACTTACATTTTCTAAAAAAAATAAATGAAAAGAAATAAACTAAAGAAATATAGCAAAATGTCTTAAAATTGTGTCAAATTCTAACATGTTGGTCAAGGTAACGTAGGAAGCCTAAATAAAAAAATTGGAAGCCAAAAGCAAAAAAAATAAAATATTTTGCCGAGTGTCCTAGAGAAACACTCGGCAAACAGTACACTTTGCCGAGTGTTTTTACTGGACACTCGGCAAAGTTGGCTTGTTTATATTTTGCCGAGTGCCAGAAGCTAGACACTCGGTAAAGTGTAATTAAATATTTTTTTTGTTTTTTTAAAAAAAAATCGAAAACTTTGCCGAGTGTCAGATCTGGACACTAGGCAAAGTTTGAAATAGACAATATTTTTTGCTCTCGGCATGACCCAACAAGCACTTGGTAGCAATTGTTTCTTTTTTTCTATATAATTTTAATAAAGCGGCACTACATGTTTCACAGAATACCATAGTTGGTGTATTTTAATTATTACATGTAATTTTGTTTTAAAAAAACATTGCAGTCAATCATGAGCAATGGATAGGCTAGACTCTAAAAAATCGGACGGTAAAAACTGGCGGGACAAATGAGCCGGCAAAAACTCGTGCGGTGCAGTCTCGGCGGGACAAACATGCTCCTGTAGCAGAAAAATTGGTCATGCGCGCCAGTAGCGAATCGTTTCGCAATTCGCATCCGTGTCTGCGCGCTCGCAGATTATAGAGAACGAAAATCACAGGCCAAAAAAAGAAAAAGGAAAACCCCCGCCTGGCTTATCTATTTGCACGCCGCACCGCACAACCTACCTCCCTGGCTCCCTCGCAATGCGTCACGGCCAGCCGCCGTCTCCCTTGTGCCGCTCGCCCCTCGCTCGCTGCTCGTGGCGCCTGCCACCGGCTCCCTCAGGAGCCCGCCGCCCTCTCCTCCCTCTGCTTCCACCTAGGGTAGTGGCCTCCTCTGGTCCTCCCCAACCCTAACTCGCGGCCCTCTGCTACATTCACCGGATTCGCGCAGGCTCATGGAGCAGCCGCACGAGCTCGGCCCTTGGAGGAGATGACGTGGCCCCGGGAGGAGGCGACGGCTGCGTGGCTCAGGCCTGGAAGACGGGCGCGGGTGGCGGTGGCCGCATGGCTCGGGCCTTGCAGGGCACTACGGGCTGCTGCGGCCGCGCGGGCTCAACTGCATCCTCTATATCCTATCGCACTCTAGACTGAAAAATTCATTGTCAATCCCAGTGCTTCCGATGGAGAGGTAAATGGTTCAGCAAAACTTTTAATTGTTATCTTTATGAGTTTGGTTGGGTTCATGATACAACCGTTAGATCTGAAATTGTGTATTTAGTTTTAGGGTTAAGTCCACTTTACACCCTCCAACTTGCAGCAAAGTTCAGATTTCAACCTTGAACTTCAAAACCGGACTAACTCTTGAAAAAGTTCAACTTTCGGCGGTTTTGCGTGTGAACAGTAACTTTTGATATTTTCGGGAGCGCCGAAATTTTATATTATTTTTTTGAGCATCTTAACGTCCTCAAATGAAAAAACTCAAAACTACAAAGTTGTAGATCTCATCGAGGTCTACAATTTACATATAAAAATTATCTTCATCCGACATCGTATTGAAGTGTTTTCTATTTTTTGAAATTTGAGTCTCATCACGTGAGAAAATATGGTGCTGAAATTTTATATTATTTTTTCGAGCATCTTACTGTTCTCAAATGAAAAAACTCAAAACTACAAAGTTGTAGATCTCATCGAGGTCTATAATTTATATATAAAAATTATCTTCATCCGACATCGTATTGAAGGGTTTCATATTTTTTTTTAAATTTGAGTCTTATCACGCGTGAAACAATTTTGTCGCGTGATGAGACTCAAATTTTAAAAAATAGAAAACCCTTCAATACGATGTCGGATGAAGATAATTTTTATATATAAATTGTAGACCTCGATGAGATCTACAACTTTGTAGTTTTGAGTTTTTTCATTTTAGGACAGTAAGATGCTCGAAAAAATAATATAAAATTTCAGCACCATATTTTCTCACGTGATGAGACTCAAATTTCAAAAAATAGAAAACACTTCAATACGATGTCGGATGAAGATAATTTTTATATGTAAATTGTAGACCTCGATGAGATCTACAACTTTGTAGTTTTGAGTTTTTTCATTTAAGGACGTTAAGATGCTCGAAAAAATAATATAAAATTTCGGCGCTCCCGAAAATATCAAAAGTTACTGTTCACATGCAAAAACCGCCCAGAAGGATGAAAGTTGAACTTTTTCGAGAGTTGGAGGACCAAAGTTGTCTGGTTTTAAAGTTCGAGGTTGAAATCTGAACTTTGCTGTAAGTTGGAGGGTGTAAAGTGGACTTAACCCTTAGTTTTAAGCAGCAACTAGAAGTTTAGTTGTCAGATCTGAAATTGCGTATTCATTTTTTAAGCAGCTACTGAAAGTTTTGAAGATCGACTTTTTTAACTCAAAAAAAAAATCAGTAGGTGCTTTTCTTGAGCTAGTTGTGAGGATTTCTGAACCTAGGCATCCTAACATATTTGGTCTGAACTAAGGCATCCTAGCAATATTTTGATATTTTATTTTCTCCAGAAATTGAAGGTTCAACATTGTTGTTTTATTTCGATCTATAGGTTTATAGTCTTTAAATGTCTGATATTTAGTCTGTTGATGCATCTTTTATATCGTATAATTAATCTGTTGATGTACTCTTCCTTGCATTGTGGCATTGTCTTGAACTGACGCAAGCAGATCCTAAACTGTGCATTCCATTGGCGGATAATTTATGTGCATGTGTGACCATCCTAAACTAAAACAAATGCATTCTTCCATTTTCCAGGCAGAGTGGGAGCCAACAGGAAGCTTACATGCCTGCCATTTATAACAACCCAGGTTTATCTAACTAATCTATCATTTCAAGGATGTCTAGTTCTTAGCTCAACTATCTTGTTAAACTGAAATATTCTGACAATGTTTATATATCATTGATGGTCTAATATACTGCAATTTTTGGTGCGATTCTCTTAGTTCTTTTCTGCAATGCTTGTTAGAAATGAGACATTACTTGGTGCAATTTATCTTACCTATTGGAATAATCTTAATTTTGGATCATATCTATTTCAAGCTAATGAAATGTATTCAGTAGCATGTCTCATGAAGAAAAGAAAATAGAAAATTAGCCTCCATTTTCGTGCATTCTGTTAAATGAGATGGGTAAAGATGCTATCTCATTCTTGTCATGGGCAGCTGAGCATGAGATGGAAAAGAGAAACCTAGTAACTCTTGTTGTAACCTCCTTGCAGAATTATCTTCGCCAGGTGTGTGACCTCTGTACCTTCATGGAAATCTTCCAATCATCAATTCTACGTAGAGCTGCATGTTATTGCTTCTAGTTTTGGATAACACATAGTTGTATATGCTGTGACTGTGAGCATGCTATTGTAGTTTATTTTTTCTCCATGCCCCGTTGTTCACCGTGGCAGCACCAGTGTGCCGTCAGCTTAGCAAGAATGGCAGCACCTGGCGCACTAGGACTTCTCCATGCCCCGTCATTCACTGCGGCCAAGCGCCGGCAGGGGCCGTGCCGAGCACCCGTTGTGTTCAGCTTCTTGATCTTTTAGATATGTCAACTGTTGAATCGGTACATTGCATATTGGCATGCTGTCTGGATACTGACCAGACAAACTTTCCAGTAAAAACAATGTTATTTGCTTTTTGCTTGATATTCTCTCTATTCACAGTTCCTAGGAAGCATGTAGGAGCACTTCATTTCTAGAGCTTCTGTTAAAATAGTTAAACTGTTGCAATATTTTCTACCTAAGAAAATGTTTCTGATGACTACCTGTTCTGTATTTTTACATGGGTTTTAGAATGTCGCACCATCAGGTCACATTGATTGATTTTCTATGGACAAGCTGCGTGATGAAAGGTTGGGATTTTGTATGTCACACTAGCAGCTCTGTGTCTGTGATGATCCCTATGCTCTGTACCTAGGAAAAAACTTGGGAAGAAAAATTCATGCCCATATTTTTTTGGCTGGTATAATCTCGGTGAAATTGTTAGGACAGATGGTTAATGGTTAATAACCTCTGTTAATTTGTTTGAAAAGCAACATGTTCCATTTCTTTGTACTAAAACTTTATCACGCTGCTCATAATTGGTTTGTAAGATGCTTCCTAAATCTACTTATGAGATAATTAGCAATATTCTTTTCTGTTATGATTCTCTTGAATTTAGTACCGATATGTAATGATATTATTTGAGAAAAAGATAGAAGATGTGTGAGTATGACTAATTGGTGATAACATGTTGTTTGATGCTTGCAGGACTGCAGGTAGCTGTGTTGGCTGCTAGCTGGTAATAAAACACTCAATGTATAGCAAGGTAAAGACTTTTTAAGAAATCTCCAACTTGTATACATGTACCTTGTAATGAGGTGGTCTTGTACTATATAATGAGGTGGCCTTTTACTGTATGGTCTGTAGTAGTCACCAATAGAAAACAATACTTTTTTCTTTCAGTTCCACACATTTTATTCACAATCATGGTATTACAATTAAACTGAAATGATCTGTGCTCTCTCATGTTGACTGGCTGCACCTGTTATATGTTCATTACTATTGGTGTTGAATGTGATATATCTTGCTGATCTCTCATGTACTTTGTGGCTTGACTGGTACCAATCTAAGATGAGTAGATAGCTTCTAGTGTCAACTTATGTGAATATTTGCCATACATGTTTGTCCTTCTCATTGTAAAGAAACAATGTTTAATTTCTATTAATTTCATAACTGTAGTAACTTCTCATACTGAATGGTACGTAAGAAAATTAAAACCTGCATAGTTTTAGACAACTCCTTGTGAGTTAGGAGTTGCAGTTAACCATAGCAACGGATGTACTGTACCCATACTAAATTAGCATCTCGAATATTTTCTGTACACTGATTTAACATCGACATGAGCAGTGTTGCATCTGTTGTCACAACTGCAAATAAGGTGTGAATGATGCATCCACCTTTCAATCGGCTGCGGCATCGAATCTCGTTGGTGGGTCATCGACATCACAGTTTGGAGGGTCTCCGGTATCACAAGTTGCGCCAAATCAGCTCGAAGGGTCACCGGCATCACAAATTGCGCCAAATTGATAGGAGGGTCGCCGACATCAAATCTCAGGCCTCCTCACCCCCTATAATCGCCGTGAGCAGCTTGCTGTGAACTTCAGTTAAGATATTTGGTTGCAGACTTGTCAGCTTGTGAACTTGTGGCATATTTGGACTTTTGGTTATGAACATGTCATATATGTGAACATGTGTGTTTGTGGCATATTTGAACTTGTGAGCTTGTTGTGATTGTGATTTATGACTCCTATGATATATGTGTGGTGATTTAATACGATATATATTATATTTGTGCATTGTGTCGCAAATGGAACAAACAAAAAAATGCAGATTTTGGTCAGTTTGCCGAGTGTCAACTCCATGACACTCGGCAAAATGACCACACGGGGCATGCCTGGGAACACACTTTGCCGAGTGTCTAAGAGCTGACACTCGGCAAAGTATGCACAGTTTGCCGAGTGTCAGCTCTCTGACACTCGGCAAAGCGTGCACAGTTTGCCGAGTGTCATATGTTTGACACTCGGCAAAGTTTACATAGTTTGCCGAGTGTACACTCGGCAAACTATGTAAACTTTGCCGAGTGTCAAACATATGACACTCGGCAAACTATGCACGCTTTGCCGAGTGTCGAACGGTTGACACTCGGCAAACCGACCGTTAGGAATTTATCCGCTAGCGTCTTCCTTTACCGTGTGACGTCTTTGACACTCGGCAAATGCTTTGCCGAGTGTCCGACGTTTGACACTCGGCAAAGCGTGCTTTGCCGACCAAGCTTTTGCCGAGTCCAGTTTGCCGAGTGCGGCACTCGACAAAGCGTTTGCCGAGTGTTTTTGACGCTTTACCGAGTGTCCCAGGCACTCGGCAAACTGCTCGAATCCAGTAGTGTCTATGTCTCCCTGAGCTGAAAACCCGGGGCCGGGGTCCGGGCAGTTCAGAAAACACGCGGCTGATCTGATGGCGTGCATGCACCTAGGAGGAGCGTCGCTAACCCTATCGTCATGTTCATGTAGCTATAGCTACTGCCATGCAGCATGTAATTGCATGATGGGATTGATAGCCCCTGAAGGTCGATGAGAGAACGAAACGGTAGTGAACAGTCGCAAACAACAGTAGTGCATGCTGCTGGGGCCTTGATCGATGTGCTAGCTATTGTAGCTAGAACGTGTTTAATCATATATCGGTCTGCTCCGCTCATCCTATACGATGCAAGTGAGCGAGCAGTGTATGTTTGTTAGCTAACTACACGAGGTAGACTAGCAGTAGCAGGATACACGACATGATTCCACTCAGACTATGCCGTCCTAAATACGTACGATGCACACACACGTCCGACAAGCAAACACACCCGTACAGAAGGTTGGGATCGAGAGAAGATGCATGCAGATGCAGGCATGCAGCTCAATAACCTCTTGCAGATCCCCCAACCAGGAGAGGACACGTACATATCCCGGCCGATTACCCCCCCCCCCCCCCCCATAATAATTAAGTCGCATGTGCAGTAATTGGTGGTCTACAATTCTTTTTTTTTTGAACGTAAGTGGTCTACAATTCTACACCTATGCAACGCAGCAATGCAACAACCCACATGCATGCGAGCTAGCCGTCCCGTGCTAGGCGCGGCGATATAAATAAATAAAAACGCATGGCAGCAGATGCTGCAAGTACTCTTAATAAGTATGTTAAGGGGAACGAGCCTTAGCGCAATCGGTTCGCTCTTCCGTTGCGGAAGCACCGGTCACGAGTTCGAGCACGGCTCAACTTGTGATTCTCATCGGGATTTTTTCCCAGTTTTAATTTCAGGTAGCCTCTCGCGCAGACGTGCCACAATGGTCAAGTGACGTGCCCGCCACGCTTGGAGTCTGGTGATCTTCGAGTACTTCTTAGCTGCGTTCGTGGTCTAGGTATAGTTGTAGGTTTGTTTATATACAAGGTGTGTGTGTGAGGTGTGCGTGTGTGTGGTGGTGTGTGTCTGTATCTGAACAGATACTATAGCTGTACGTAGATGAGAGGACTCAAAAAAAAAGTATGTTAAGCTAAACAAGAGGCCTCAATATAATGAGAAAATTGCTATAATAGGACTACAAAGAAGTGGTTTCGCTAAAATAGGAATTCTAATATTCGCTTCTCTAAAATGACACTCCAAACATGTGTTTGTTGCTATACATGACATTTGGTCCTTTTAATATCTTTTCTTATCTAAATACATGTATTTGTTCCCTAAAGTGACCATTTTACCCCTGAGTCATTAGACGTGATCGTTCACTCCGTTACGGAAAAAAATAAACACCGTGCGTGGCTTTCCTGGCCTTTGCTAGCTGCCGCTACTTGGCTGGCCTGGGCTAGCTGCCTGGTTGCCGTGCTGGCTGGCCCGCGCTGGCTGGCTTGCTGGCTGCCGTGGTGGCCGGCCGGCCGGCCGTGCTGGCCTGGGTCGCTGGCCGTGGTCATGGTTGGCCTGGGCTGGCTGGCCGTGACCATGGCTGGCTTGCCGCCATGTACAGTTATATAACAACATGAATTGACAGTGATTCATACACAATTACAAGCAATATATAACAACAAGAATTTAGCACAAACGAGTTCATCTCATAAAACCATGTTTGTAGCATAAACAATATAAACAAGTTCATCTCAGAAGACAATAACGTAGTTCCAAATGAGATCAAAGTCACGAAATAAATCTTGAGTTTACATCTCATCACAACTAAATTAACCCATCATCCAATGTGGAGCTTTCTCTTTGGAGTCATCTTTTTTGGCGGCACCACCGTAGGCATCCTCACGGGGCTAGTGATGTTGTCAGTTTGTGAAGATGTGCCCTCTCCCAATAACATCACAAGCTTGCTGTAAAAAAATAAGATCGACGATTAGATGTATGAAAAAAATGAGTGTATATTAAATGTGCTAATATTCCTTACCTTCTAGTGACCCTTTCTGAACTATCCCGTAGGATTTCTTCTCTAGTCGGCCTTCGTGGGGTGCTAGGTTCTGCGGGCCTTTCTTTTGTCACATTCTTCCTAGGTTGCCTATGCTTGCTACAAGTAATGAATTAAATTAGTATAAGGAGGTTCATTTTTGTTTCTTGATAAAAAAAATCACTTATTACCTCTTTTTTGCAGTCCCATTGAAAGGGCACTTGGCGCTGGCTTGCCAGTGACCTTTTTCTCCGCATCTTTTGCAAGTCATAGGTCCTCTGATCATCTTATGTCCCTTTGCATTTGTTGGAACAATATCGTTGTCACATCCCTTCTCACCTTCATCCTCATTGGTATATTTACCTTTCTTCTTGTGTCCACCTTCCTTCCATCCATTCATTCTTAGTTTCCTCTGTCTTCCAACGGGTAATTTAGCCGGAGGTGCACCAACTAAGAATGGTAGGTCAACTTATGGCCATTGTGTTTTATCTGTCATTGGCTCAATTTCTCTACCATAAGCAGCCCTGAATATATTTACAGAGTAGTAGTCATGCATGAACTGTTATAGATTCACTCCCCTTTCACGGGTTACATAGGCCAATCCAAGAGTACCCCATATCTCCAATATAATGCATGTGACTAGCAGCTAGCGCTAGCTGCTCGGTGCTCGCAACGCATGCATGTGCCTCCCCATGATGGCAGATCATCGGCATCACTACATACAGTAGTAGTACTGTGCCTCTCCTAGTATAGTACCACCAGCTGTCGGCTGCCTATAGCTCCTAAGGGTCTGTTTAGTTCACAGGAAATTTTGCAAAATTTTTCAGATTTTCCGTCACATCGAATCTTTAGACACGTGCATGAAGCATTAAATATAGATAAAAAATAAAACTAATTACACAATTTAGACGAAATGGACGAGACGAATCTTTTAAGCCTAATTAGACCATGATTGGACACTAATTGCCAAATAACAACGAAAATAGCTACAGTGCCATTTTACCAAATTTTTAGCAACTAAACCGGCCCTAATTAAGCGACTTCTTTAGTGATCCGAGGAACCGAAAGCCACTCTTGCAGCACTTGCGTTTGTATATTGTTTCGTTTGGGAGCCAAGGCTAAGACTACCCGCACTCATGGACCTCTGTATTCATCCTCTATACGTCTTAGTCAGCAAGATTCTCTCATCTATACTCAATTCTTTCGCACACATCCATCCTCTATATCATCCTCTATCCACTCTATCCACTGTGGGACCTACTTGTCACTTTATCTAAATATATTCATGTGTGATCTAGTTTTGAAGGATTTATTGAGACGAATTTAATGGTAAAATCAAAATTTAATTTGGATTTTTGGTTTGTGAGTTATAACATTTTTTCCTTTGTTTAGCTAGTGGGGCCCGCCACTATAGAGTATAGAGTAAGCACAGTACCACTCTAAATATAGAGTGAGAGAAAGGATAGAGTATCGTTTTAGAGTACCCAGTGCAGCAGTTTTTACTCTATATTCATACTCTAAAGCTTTAGAGTATCGTTTTAGAGTACCCACTGCGGGTAGTCTAACACTCTAAATATAGAGTAAGATAAAGAATATAGCATCATTTTAGAGTACCCACTGCAGCAGTTTTTACTCTATATTCATACTCTAAAGCTTTAGAGTATCGTTTTAGAGTACCCACTGTGGTTAGTCTAATGACGATTCTGTACTTGTGTTCCCACCACCGTACCCGAGCTTTCTTTAGCATAATTAGCTAGCACATCTCCTTACTATTTTATATTCCCTGCGGCAAAACTTAGTAATTAAGCTAATTTCACCGGCCAAGGAAGGTGCCATGTTACATCGCACACCTGGTTTCTGCCTAATTAATCAATTATCTCGCTCACTCTAGCTAGTTAACATGACACTACCTAGTGTGTACCACACTACCTTGATTAGGGTGCAAGGCACTACCGATTAGAAGAAATATTTTTTTTCTTTGGAAAAAAAAACATAGCTACCGCTACTGTACTATAGCATCATATGATTGCTCCATGAGCTAGGGAATAATCTCGTAGACAAAAGTACGAGGACCCACCTCATTAGAAACGTGGATGCCGGTGATAACCGCGAGACCGCGTATTTCTTACCTGGCTCCTTATTAATTATCTGGCACCAATACAAAGCATACTGTTTCTCACATGATATAGTTTACTCCGTCCGTCCATGAATAAATTATTCTTTTAGTGTAGTCTTAAGCTTAACTCTATTTATGCATGTTTGATCGAATTTACTCCAGTAGAGTATAGAAAATAGCACAAATAATATCTATGAAACCAAATAAGCACATTATAAAAAATATATTTTATAATGTATCTATGATACTAATTTGGTGTTATAACTCTTTGCACCCTTTTTAATAAATTCGGTTGAACTTAAAAAAGTTTGACTTAAGATAACTCTAGAAATTGATGAGGAGGTACTTACAGATCGGTCGATTTATTAGGTTGACGACGCCAGCGTGAGTTTCGTTCTCATTTAATGAGGCGGCACATCAACAAATTGGCAACGTGCCACATAATAAATTGTAAGGCCGGAGAGAAGAGCTAAGTTTCATCTGGATGATCGAGACCTAGCACGCACCATTTCTAACGCACTGTAAACAGAGTGAAGCTTGACTGCTAGGAGCGTTTTGTTCTATGCATCCTAAACATGTTGGAAACTAATTAAGCAAAACTCCACTAGAAGCATTTCATCTCATAACACCATGCAACATTTAAATACGCAGGCCTATGAAACCTTGAAATAAAATTGTGCATTATCCGGTCTTCATTTCATCACCCACCACTCATTCTTGAAAGCAGTGCAATGAAACTTAACGCTGAGAATGGTCTAATATAAAGTGTGAAAAAAAATAAATTAAAGAACTGTTTTTACACATGGAGGTGAACGAAGAATGTCAGGTGCTGATCAAGTTCTGTTTGCCATTAGGGGAGAACAAGTACACTATAGCCAGCTAGTGTACGTACGTTGGCAACAGAATCGTCAGAGCCTGGCACATGGAAGATTGGAAGTACTATAATTTAGGATGCGCGCGGCATATGATAGCTATATATCATCGTCAAAGCTTCTTTAATTAATTCACTATAGAAAGTGCATGGGAGAAACACAAAAAAGGGAGATGTGTGTGCAGTCAACCCAGACAAAGCATTAGCCTGAAATCAGTTCGTCGTTAGCTAGTATTAATTTGGCAAAATAGCCTGGCTGCGAAACTTCTGGTGGGAAAGCAGGAAACCATGCATACCAAGAATAACAGCAGGCTAATTTGGAAATGTGTGTTCAAAGAAAGCTAAGATGAAATCAACATCATCCGATCCGCGGTGACACGAGAATAATCAAGTGTACGTTTTCTTGTTGTTGATTGACACAGGAAACCGACCTATCTAGCTAGCTAGGTGCAGGAAGTTTCTCAGACACAATTGTTTGCTTGGTTAAAAAGGCTAATCATTCATGTCATGTGTCGTACCGTACCATATCTTTATGAAATTGCAGCAGGCAGATGAGACGCGCCCGCAGATGGAACAAAATGTGTGTGTGTATGTTGCCGCAACTAAGTACTTTAGATTCCAGAATTCGCTCCCAAATTTCATTATGCAAAAAGAAGATTCTCCATCACATCAAAATATCGGCACATATATGGAGTACTAAATGTAGATGAAATCAAAAACTAATTGCACAGTTTTGTTGTACTTTACGAGACGAACATTTAGAGCCTAATTAATCAAGATTTAGACAATTATTACCAAATAAAAATAAAATTGCTACAGTATGACGTGACACTTGCTATGCAAAATTTACCTCCTGATTTTGGCATCTAAACAAGACCTAAGCAGCTGTGCCAAGCATCCTGCTGGATTAATATTATTCAGACGAGTCAAATGCAGTCATCATCCGGATTCAGGGCTACTGTTGAATAATCGACGCCGAAGCTTTGCCATCCTGCTGGTCTGCTGACCGCATGCATGATCATAGCTGCTGCGTGCTACTATCATTATTATAATCAATATAATAATAATCTAGTCATATTGGGAGGGGGAGCAGAGCAGCTTGCAGGTCAAATCACATCACTGATCATTGATCGTAAGATCCCTCTAATCCTGGGTACTGTCTTTTATTTGGCCGCACATGCATGCTACTCCTAGCTACATTCGACTGTTAATCTGTTTTGTCAAAGCTCAAACACAGAGAGAACTAGGAAACAGGTAGCTAACCACCTGCGTCACTGCGTGCGCGCTTCCAAACAAACAAGAGCAGTGGTTTCACACAATGTCTACGACGCCTTTCAAACAACCAATATCTCGCGCGCACGCGGCGACTTCAAAGTTGGCTGTCGTCTTGCATCATGTAAACGCGCGCGCTTGCGCTTTCCTGCTCCCTGCCGTTGCTGCACATGTATACAAATAAACAGACAAGTAGTACTAGCTACTAGTAGTAGTGTCATGCAAGCAGATGCAGTGCTTAAAAGCGATGGAGATGCATGCTATATTTTATATAGCCCTTGTTTAGTTTCCAATTTAGGCACCCAAATTGCACTATGCAAAAAGGAGATTCCCCATCACATCAAAATGTCGGTAAATACATGGAGTACTAAATGTAGATGAAATCAAAAACTAATTACACAGTTTTGTTGTACTTTGCGAGACGAACATTTTAAGTCTAATTAATCATTTTTGAACATTTTTTTGCACTAAAAAACAAAAGCTGGTACAGTGTTCCGGCAGGAACACTGTAGCAGTCGGAGCCGATTCGGGTGGCCGAATACTGGATCTAAACACGGGCATAGTATAAACGATGCGAAAGATGATTAAACGTATCAATATAGATAGATAGATCCTACTCCTACATATAGGAGTATAGCCATAGGATTAGCAGTGCCCCCATCGATGGGTCGGTCATGCATTTGACTCCTAACTCGTCTTGTTCTAGCTACTTTCATTCGGCCGGGCAGCAGCATGTATGCACGCATTAGTATGCATGTTCGCGTGGATCGCCAGAGACGCCATGGAAAGGACAAGTGACTCGAGAAGAATCTCCAGCTAGCAACGTGATGAGGACGATGTGTGTGCAGTGGGCTCGCGCGGACGAACACGTACGTACGGCAGAGCTATACTACGACAGAGTACGTAGGTAGAGCGGATGGCGGATGTGACCACATGAAAGCTCGTGTCGCACTCGCACGGGCACGAAACGAGCAGGCCATCCAGTCGCGTGCATGGCGTGGCTAGCTAGCTACCCTGCCTCTGGTTCTGGACTTGTGGTTGCGTTCGCTTTGCTTTCTCCATGGACGGATGGTACGGTGAAAGCCGGTCAGCTGCATGGCTGGTATGCATCCATGTGGGTCAGTGGGTGAGACAACAGCACCAGCACTGCGATCGATGGTTGCTACGATCCGGCCGGTCCGCAGGTAGAACCGAAGTAGTGTACTGTAGCAGATATATAATTGGTGGCCTAATAACCTAACTAACCCTCCTAGGCACGAGCGCGCACGCTTGACCGGTGACCGCTGACCAAACCGCACCCGAGCGAGACTGCGACTCTCTGCGAGAGCGATCGGCCGTGGCTGACCACGACCATCGATCACCCATCAGCGTGAGTGAGCGTACGATGGTTTTTCGGCAACCACACGCACGCAGACGTCGCTCTTGCTTGGTCACGCATGCCCTCGTCTACACGGTAGTAACCCCCTGTGGCTGTGGCCCGGTACGGTCCATCCTCTAGCTCCACCGTGTGTCCCGCCGGCCTCGGTCTCACCCGACGAGCGAGCTAATAGTCAACATTGTATTCAGGTCCGCTGGGTTAGGCAACTGTATGTCAACCGTTTCCATCAACAGCAACACTCTCGAGCTCGTCAGTCGTCTCGTCCAATTAATCTTCGTCCTATGTATGTAAGCGGGCAGTGGTCTCAAGGGCAAGAGAACCATATAGCGCATCCTGCATCGTATAATCGATCGATCGATTCTGTATTTTTCATCTCGTGTTCTTCTTTTCGGATTCAAACGGCGTCGTTTCTCTTCTTTTCAGTTTTCACCTCCAGCCCGACCCGCCCGTACGTTGCTGCAAATTAATCTTTCACATATAGCAGAATTTTACTCTCTCGTGCTCTTTGAACATTACTACTACAATTCTATGTGTGATTAATCATCCTACTATATGCACGATGCGATGGAAAAGAACCTGCACATACTATACGAGTGACAGCAACAACCATAGGAAAGGGTCGTAGTGGCACATGTGTATCTCAGCTCATCATGACCACTCGCTTCAGCAAACACATATACTTTTCAAAAAGAAAAGAAAAATATCCGCTTCAACTTCAAGGCAGAGGTCCAGCATGCGTGGCATGCATTTCATATCCATCCAACCAACCTGAATTTCTATCAGGTTTCAGTTGTGTGGGCGCGCGCCCCAGCTGCGAAGAAGAGAACAGTTTATATATTTGGCTCCATGTGACTCTCATGTGGTCATGCGTGCCTAGCTACTGCTTGATTATCACCAATGCATAAATTATTTCCGCATTAATCAGTCAGAGTCATCAGTTAATTAAGATGCCTAACTATATATGAGATCTACAAATTAATCATCAGTGCCAGCGTCCTAACACCTAACTAACAATGCAATGCAAGCGAGCCTCGCTATCAATCTTGCTGGGCCCTTATTGAAAGAAAGAGCCAGAGCAACTGACACTGCTGCTTACCGACTAACACCGTACGTCATATAAACAGCAGCTAGCAAATTAATTAGGCTGCCAGCTAGCCTGATGCTGAATATATATATTGGCAACGGGTATTCTTGGGTATATATACGGGTAGCTAGTAGTATCTACACAAGATCTCGTATCATCAGCATGGCTATTATTATTAGCAGATAACAGCTAATCGATGACAAAGATGTGTGCAGCCTCGCTCTCTACTGACCAGCAAACTAGCTAGCTAGCTATAAGACAGGACGCCGTACACGTTGGAGGGAGATGGATAAAATTTGTGGAAGCACCAACTGCGTTAGTTTGAATTGGCTAGGTTACTTATCAGGTGAGTACTATACTGTTAGTAGTTAGGTATACAACCTGGAAGCAGACATGCATCGAGTTTTGTTTATTGACCTGGACTGTAATAACAAATGCAAGTAACTAATAATGCAAATTTGTTTCAAAATTATAGTAGCTAGCATTAGAATGAGGAATACAATTCAAATTTGCAATTCTTTAAGCTAGGGTCTCAAAGCGTACATACATATACGCATCCACTCCTTTGGTAGATCCAGATGAGATATTATTTGTCAAATAATTTATTTAAAGTAGACATATAGGCTCCGTTCGTCTAGAATTATAAGCCGGCTGAAAAATACTGTTGGCTGATTTTTGTGAGAGAAAAATACTGTTTCGACTGAAAAAACAAGCTGAATAAGACGGATTATAAGTCAGGTGAACAGGGCCATAGTATAGAGAGAGAGCACAGCGTGGTTGATGGTTGTTTGTATATATATTAGTAGACTCGTGTATTTTCATGCATGCATGGTTGATGGTTGTTTGTATATATATATTAGTATATATAAATAAATAAATGCAGTAGTGTGAGATCAGTGCTGTAGAGCTAGCATCAGGTATTACGCCACAGAGGATCCGGACGATCTATATAGATTGGCCATGTTGCAATATAATGAAGGTTAGGCATGCATGTGTAAAGTAATAATAAAGCATAATTGTAAAATGGACGTGCCACCACCTCCATTGACTTGGACCAGTTGCGACCTGCACGGCTGCCTTTCTGAAACGAGCTGAGCGAGCTAGTGCTAGTTCAACTGTGGAAGCCGACACCTGCGCGCAACTCCAAGCAAAACAAAAACCTAGGAGTATTTACAAGCTAGTGCTAGTATTGTTTTGCTGTGCCTGTGAATTTCGTTATTACAGCCACACAAAGATGATGCTATAACCCATGACTTTTTAGGAACAGGTTATAAAACTGTTATTGGTCTGGCCGAGCCGACGGATGTTTGACGTGTTCACGGATCGACCACATAGGCGACATCAGCAACAGCTGTGCCGCACGGCGCGTCAAGAGCTTCATCAGACGACTGCTAAAGAAGGTCAACTCTCCCTTTATTTACGAACCTAGCAAGCAACCCCTGCTAAGCCGGCGCTGCTGCTTTGCAGCAGGCGCCTGACGGCTCAGCCACTCTCTCGAGTACCTGCCTTCAAACGAGATGAGATCCTGATCATATAACATATGGGCTACATGAAAGGTCCCTCAGCGCCATCCGCATTGAAACAGAAGGCCTTTGACAGGATCTTCGATGGCAACTTGACTACATCCAACGTCGAAGCATTGGATGTGCTCTTCCCTGATGGCGGAAAGGGTTCGTTCAGGTAGCTGCGAAGATGAAATGCCACCTCCTGGGTTGTACCGCTGTGTCGGTATTAGTTGTTTTCCATTTACGTAATATCGAAACGTGAGTTCTTTGGCTAGTATGGTCCAGCTACGGCTATTTTAGGTCGACCTCGCGTTGTTTGTACGTTTAAATTCTTCTTCTTAATATAATGATACGCAAATCTTTTGCATATTTGAGAAAATATATGAGAATCAACCTGAATATGTCCATCTCCTAATTCTCTGGATGCTAGAGAGAGATAACAAGAAATTGAACGAAAAGTTATTTTGGTTTCGTGCTATACTTCATAGTATACTTAATATTGTTTTTGGTGGACCCTCTTACCAGGGACCATGCATATATGCGGTCCATTTTTTTTTATTTCGGCTCAAAGAAATCAAGCACAGCCGTCGTTGCTTCCAAAACAAAAGGTGATACTTAATTATTTGATTGTTTTGCTCCTTGACGCTTCTACAGCAAACAAACATATGTGGCAGCAGCATATGATGCTTTGGTCGGAAGCATCAGATTCATTATCATTGGATTAATTAATAAATCCCACAGGGATATATGTATATACCACGATCGATGTGTGCTCTTTCTTGGTCCTGTGCAAGGGGTACATCATCTATCCGCCGAAATGGAGGATTCAGGCTCAAGAGCGTGCCGATAATCGTCATTCCCAGAAATGGAGGGTTCTGCCCAAACACGCAACAATCCAGCTAAAGTGGTGGAGGTTAACTCGAGTTTTGCTCCAGTAGACCTCTTCATAAAATTTGCACGAATCTTAAAGCAGCTTCGGATTAATTATTTTTAATTTCTTTCTTAATATGTCAGATTTAGGTCCAGCCCTACCCATGTCAAACCAAGCCTAGCCCGTGGGCACCCATTACTTTTGGATAGGATCATTGTGAAATCAAAACGGCCGGTGGGTTCCATTCGCGTTCGTCGTGCTGCATCGTACGAACGGGCGGCGGCCGCGCCACCAGCCAGCGACCGAGACTGTCCCCGGTCATGCCGCATCCCCGGCCGCGGCTGGCCTCGTCCATGGAATTGACAGATGTTATACAGAATCGAAAAAAAAACAAACATCCATAATTGGTCGTCCAATATTAACCAGTTTATGGAATCGACAGCTAATAAATCAAGGCAAAAGTGCAAACGAAGAAGAGATGCAAGTGCAAACGAAGAAATTATTCTCACCGTATCTCTTGGGCCATACACCAAATTAAATGTGCACGCAGCTTCAAATACTATAAACTCTTCCTTCCATCATACTCCACCATCCAATATAATAAATCACTTTGGCTTTCTTATAATAAATCACTTTGGCTTTGTTATAAAGCGAATTTCTCTAACTTTAACCGAGTCTGCATATATATACCAACATTTATAATACCAAATTTGTTTCATTCAATCCACCATCCAATATCTTGATAGCACACTTATTTGGGATTGTAGATGTCAGTATATATTTGGTAAAAGTTAAAAAGTTTGGCTTAGTACAAAATCAAAGTGATTTAAAATTTAGAACATAGGTCGTACTCATTAGTGCCCTCTGAATTTTTCATATTGGCCCATACATGCACGCGATACTTCAAACAACATAGTATAGTATTTATCTCCTTTTGAACAAATAATGACCCACAACCAGTAATTCATGACAGAGACGATAACGGGAAGAGCAACTATGAGCATGAACATATTAATAAAGAAGAAGATGAGACAAAAGAATTAAAACTCACAATATATATGCATGCAAATCCTTCAGTGTTCAAAAACACACTGCCTTCTTCTCGAATAAACATTTGAGAAGAAAAAACAGTAAACTGTGACAGAGACGATAATAGAAAGGCGAATCATGACTATGACCATACCAATACGAAAGAAGAAAGGGGAGAATTAGACCTCAGAATTGCAGATTTTTGCATTGCTAATACTGCCCCGGTTTTAAGTAGACCACATCATCTTAGAAATCACCACCACACAAGCTCTAATGCAGACGGTAGTGGGTAGCGAAAACGACGCAAAGAAAGACTAGAGATGCTTCGTGAGTCTTGTCCGGTGTACAAGTTGAACCCAGAAAGTATACGTTGCTTCCTGACAAAAAAAAAAAGAATGAAGGAGCAAGCAAGTCAAAAATTGCATGATGTTTATGTAGAAGGAAATGCTGAAAAGGCGAGAAAGTTACAATAATGTAAAATGGCACTAAAACTAACCGAATTTGTATGGCACACGTATCTTAGCTACTTACTCCCTCATTCCAAAAAAACGTAGACTTTTTAGTTTGATTCAAAGTTATAAGCAAGATTTATAAAGAAAATGGTCAGTAACGACACCTGAAAATATATTCCTCGATGAATATGATTACATATTTTTTATAATAATAATTTATACAAATGTAGTTTGACTCAGAATAAAATTAGAAGGTAGTACATTTTTTTTACAGAAGTAGTAATATGTAATGGCCTCGGAAAGGCCAGTAATAACTGCTCGCGATGATTATGGAAACAGTTTTCCCAATCTGGACAGATGTACAGAGGATCAGGTGATTTTGTTCAGCAAAAAATGTTGCCAAGAATGGAAAATGGACATGTACCGAGCACTGTAGCATGTCAAAACGAGATCCGTGGACGGACAAATAAAAAGTCGAGCAATTTCAGTCGTCTTCCTCGGCCCTTGTCGCGGCTTTGGCACCGTTTAGATGCCAAAAATTTTGCTAAAATTTTCAGATTTTCTGTCACATCGAATCTTTGAACGCATGCATGAAGCATTAAATATAGATAAAAAATAAAACTAATTACACAGTTTAGACGAAATGGACGAGACAAATCTTTTAAGCCTAATTAGACTATGATCAGATAATATTTGCCAAATAACAATGAAACTATTACAGTAGCGTTTCGCCAAAAATTTTAGCAACTAAACAGCCTCTTTGCCTTCCCTCCCTGTCCCTGGCGAGCTTCCAAATCCTCCTGCTCCCTGCCGATCCAGAGATCACGGTCCCCATCCATCCCACCGTCCATCCGCCATCGGCCCCGCCTCTCTCCCCCGTCCTCCTCTGCTTTTTATTTTACTCTTCTCCACTCAGAGCCTATTTAGTTCACAAAAAGTGAACTCAAAAAGTGCTACACTACCTGTTACATCAAATCTTGCGGCACATGCATGGAGTACTAAATGTAGATGAAAGAAAAAACTAATTATACAGTTTAGTTGTAAATCACGAGACAAATCTTTTGAGCCTAATTAGTCCATGATTAAACATAAATTGCTAAATAAAACAAAAAGTGCTACAGTAGCCGAACCCAAACTTTTTCACCTAACTAAACAACCCCTCATTAGCTTTTGGTTGTTGTTGGTTGGTTCCCTTCTTGAGAGTTGCGAGAACCCCCGAAACCCAACTGGGTACATCATCATCCACCCCCCAAGGAGAGAGAGAGAGAAGCAAGGGGCGGAGAGAAAGGGGGAGGACGCCAGCCGCAGTGAGCGCGCCATAAGCGGGGGGCGCACGCACGCGACTCTCCCGAGATCCAAGAACCGCGAGATCCGCTTGCTCCCGTCGCCGGCCAGAGGCCAGAGCCCCCCCCCCCCCCCCCCCCCCTGATGCGGACGGAGCGCTACCTCCAGTTCTTGGGCTCCAGGACACCGGCGCGGTGACGTGGGGACCGACCGGCCGGGTGCGGGTACGTGTCCATGGCGCGCTTCTTGGGCGCCGGAGAGGAGCGAGAAGAGTTCTTTGACTCGAGGGAGGTCCTGTCGCCGGCGTCCGTCTCGTCGTCGCCGTCGAGTTCCGGCCGCCACGACGACGGCGGGTGGCTCTTCGCCCAGCAGCTGCTCGAGGTCTGGGTCAGGGACCCGGGCAGCGTCCACGAGCGCCGCCAGAGGTTCGTCAAGTCCTTGGGCCTCTTGGATCCGAGCCCCTACGCCGCGCGGCCCGGCGAGGAGACGTGCTCGAAGCCTGAGGCCAGCGAAGAAATCCTACCGGCAAGCCCCAGCGCCGAGTTGTTCTCTGCCGCCCCTACCTTTGCGAGTAGGGGAGGGGAGCCGACAGCCTCCGGCGACGACGGCGCTGCCACGGAAGAGAAGTTGGAGTGCGTGTTCAAGAACCTGGACGATGGCACAGTGTTCGTGGTCGACGAGATGGGAAAGGATGGGAGCTTCCGGAGCCTTAGGGAGAGGCGCTCCAACCGGACAGTAACAGCTACAGAATTCGAGCAGACCTTCGGCTCATCACCTTTCATCCGTGAGCTGATGCGGAGGGTGGACGACTCCGACGAACCCTCCACCCCGGAGAAGACTGTGATGAGGAGAAGGCGGCGGCGGCGGCGGCTTGGGTGGCTACGAAGGTTGGGCATTGGTGTTTGCGTTGTCGATGCCGACGCAGAGGAAGATGATGAGGTCAATTTGACATCCTCCGCTTCTTCCCGGGGTTACTCTAGGAAGGTTGATAGGGTCAAGGTGAGACCATACAAGAAGCGGTCAAAAGAATTATCTGCAGTGTACAAGGGCCAAGTCATCAAGGCACATGAAGGTGCTATTGTGACCATGAAGTTCAGCTCTGATGGCCAGTTTCTGGCTACTGGAGGTGAGGATGGGGTTGTTCGCGTTTGGCGGGTGGTGGAAGGCAAGAGGCCTGATGACCGTGATTTTATTGAGGATGATCCTTCATTTGTGTTCTTCACTGTCAATGAAAACTCTGAATTGGCTCCCATCAATTCGTGCGAAGGGGGTAAGGGCAAGCACAGCAAGAGTTCAAAGGGGGCCACAGATCCAGCTTGTGTTGTGATTCCTCACCGGACCTTTGCGCTATCCGAGGAACCTGTGCATGAATTCCGTGGGCATCATGATGTCATCTTGGATCTTTCATGGTCAAAAAATAGGGTGAGTTGAACTTAAATGGTGTGTGTCTATATACCCGTGGCCTGCGCCTGTTTTGGTCATCTAACTTCTTGCTTTGTTTATGCAGGAATTGCTTTCTGCGTCCATGGACAAAACTGTTCGATTATGGAAGATTGGGTGTGATAGCTGTCTGAAGGTTTTCTCCCATAATAACTATGGTAAACCATCTTCCCTACCCTGTTTACTGCTTGATGACACTGTTTGCCTCTTTACCGTCTGATGCTGACATATTGGTTATTTCTACTATGCAGTGACATGCATTCAGTTTAAACCTACCAATGACAATTATTTCATCAGTGGTTGTATTGATGGGATGGTACGTATTTGGGATGTTCCCAGATGCCTAGTCGTGGACTGGGTTGACAGCAAAGAGATAATTACTGCAGTTTGTTACCGTCCTGATGGAAAGGTTCATCCGAATACCTTTGCGATGATCAAATTTTACCAATTGGTTTTTTATGCTCCTGAATGTTAATAGTTCATACCTGTGCTTGTTCCTTTCAGGGTGCAGTGGTTGGGACAATAACAGGAAACTGCCGTTACTATGACGCATCAGGTGATCATCTGTTATTCTGTTCAAGATACTAGATGTTTGTGCACTTTGTGATCATTAGGAAGCTAATGTTTGTAGAGAAGTAGCTTCAAACAGCTACAGCATTTGTTTGTTAATATGTCAATATCATTTGCTTTCATGTGGACACTAAAGTTGCATATGCAATTTGCCAATGATGGTAATATCTTATAATTCGTCTCGTTATGAGTATGAGATAGTGATGGACGGACTATTTGCTAATTTGCTACATATATTGTCTCGGTCTCTCATATCTGTAGCAGCCATGTTGCAGTTTCATCCTACTGGAAAGATATTAGCGTTCAAGGCAATCTTTTTTTAAAAAAATGCTAAGCTATAACAGCTATAATAAAATTTAAAATCTGTTTATTTAGAAACTGATATCCCTGTATCAATGCCAGAAATATGAATGTGCTACTCATTGGTGAAAAGTTTATATGATATTTTTGGATAAAACGTAAGGCAATACTATATAAGGCCCCTTAATAGTCATAAATCATAACCAAAGAGTTCTTGTCCTGTACGTACGAAACAAGAAGCACCTTATATTGGCTGCCCTTCTGTTACCATTAAGATTTAATGTTTAGATATTATATCAGTAAGTTACTGATTAGGATATTTGGGTATTTGGGAAATAGTAAACTTGTTCAGATGACTTTAGGAAAAGGCATAATTGTAAAGAGCTGTTAAACCGTTCTTTTTTTTTGTGGGGTATAAGAATCATAATTTCCTTAGCTGCTGATTTGTTTAATGGATTGACGTATGATGCTTCCCAAATCTTTATGCATATCGAATTTCTAATTCATTGTCTATTGCATTATTCAGAAAATCATCTAGAGCTGGAGTCCCAAGTCCCCCTGTATGGCAGAAAGAAATCTCCACTTAAAAGAATAATTGGATTCCAGGTATGGAGCTATTGACGTTCTCCATTCTTATACCCTTGATTTTCTAATATTGAATATTCAGAGTATCTTTATGACCACCGATTCTTATAGCCTTTTTTATTTCTTGCGTAAACAGTATTGCCCATCTGATCCAAAGAAACTGATGGTGACATCTGGTGACTCACAAGTTCGCATTCTCGATGGGGTTCATGTCGTTTCCAGCTACAAAGGTATTAAACAGCTCTTCTAAGATTACTCCTGAATTCATTGTTGACACATTAAGTTAACATGCCTTTTTCTTGTGCTGTTCTCAGGATTACGAAGTTCAAGTCAAGTCCCAGCAGCATTTACACCAGATGGAGATCACATTATTTGTGCTAGCGACGACTCTAGTATCTATATGTGGAATTATGCAAACCAAATTGCCCCAGTCACAAGCCGTGTGAAAACCGTATGGTCATATGAGCGCTTCTTCTGCAATGATGTGTCTGTTGCAATACCATGGAACGCCTCACCTGCAAAGAGTTATATATCTCTTGCTTGCAACATCCCTTCTTCACGGCAAGAGGTCTTTGAGGAGTTTCACAACCTGCAAGACTCTACGTCATGCGGCAATGCTGAAGACTCACTTGAAGGTGATAGCTTGTACCAATTGCCATCTGGCAATTTCACTCTTAGTAATGCATTCTTTGCGCAGTTGGCACCAAGGGGAAAAGCGACATGGCCAGAAGAGCAGTTGCCATCTAATTCAGTGACACTGTCATCATCTGCTTTGCGTAAATCTCAGTATAAGTTCCTGAAGACTTCTTGCCAGAGTGCCGCCACGCATGCTTGGGGTCAGGTCATAGTCACTGCAGGTTGGGATGGAAACATCAGGTCATTCCAGAATTATGGTTTACCTATGCAAGTGTGACATGGTACAAGGCTTGCACCTCTTCACTATTTCTTGATCAGTGGATATCCCATGACTGGCAGATGAGAAGTCGATTGCAAAAGTTTTATGCCTCCATAAACTTGGTTGGCTGAAGGCGACACCTGTCCAGATTATGATTACAGTACAAAGAGTCACATGGCTGTGTGCCTGTGCTGTATTGCTTGTGGACCAGAAGTTGTATGTAGTCCAGTGGTCCTGCAAGATATCGACAGCATCGGCGGCACATTGTGGAAAGGACCGGGGAGGATGGATCCGTTCACAGACCAAACAAACTTTGCGCAAAGAGTGGGTGTCTGGCTACAATTGCAATGCCTTGATGTTGTTCCTTTTCTCTGTTTCGGCTCCCTTTGGGGGGTCCTCTGTAAATATATATAGTGGATGGATGAACATGCTTTTTTGCCCGTTTGAGTTCCCCTTGCCCTGATCCAAGACGGTCGACAAGGCGAGCGGGGAGGTAGTAGAGTTCACTGTTGTTGGATAGGAAAATTTAGTTGGAGGGGAGTGCATGTAACACTTCTGGTGTTACGGCGTCGTGCCTTACTGCGTAGATTGTATGGAGGTGAGTGGATGGGTTGCGTGTGCGAGCGTTGGCGGCGGCTGGGAGCCGTGGCTAGCTAGGGCACACGCGAGGAAGAAGACAGGGACGGGGACGCCGGGCGCCCAAGGGTGTCTTTTGACACAATCCTAGGCTAAGCCTGTTTCATTAACTCAACCGGACTCTTATAGTCTTTTACAATCTGATGGTAACAAACTCTAACTCTTTAGCCTAACAAATCTTGGAAACTAATCTGACTCAATCTGAACCTAACAAACTTGACGCAAACTTCCTGGCACAAGGGACAGAGTCCCTGGACTGGACGACCGTCGCCTGGACTGTAGCCGCGCCCCTGGACTGGACTGTGGCGGCGCCCCTGGCTTAGCCAGAACCATGGCGACGGCGCTGGTAGGTGTTTCCCACCATAACATCTCTCCCCTCCTCGGGAAACAGCTCGTCCTCGAGCTGAAAGGAGGGGTAGGCTTCACGGAATGCCGGAACGGGCTCCCAGGTAGCTTCGGAGACCGGCATGCCCAACCATTCCACCAACACATGCCACACCCCACGACGAAGTTGGGAGCGCAGCACGCGTTTTGGACGCTGAAGAGGACGGCCGTGACGAAGAGGAGGCAGCGCCGGTTGGGATGCCGGAGGTGTGCCACGAAATGGCTTCAACACCCCGACATGAAACACATCATGTATCCGAGCGTCGTCCGGGAGCTGCAGGCGGTAAGCGACCTCGCAAATGCGCTCGACCACCTGGAAAGGGCCCGCATACTTTGGACCCAGCTTGCGACGACCTCCAGGGACAAGGGACTGCGCGTGACGGTGAAGCAAACGCAGCAGCACCCAATCGCCGACTGCAAACTCCAGAGCGCGATGGTGAGCGTCGTAGAAGCGGCGAGCATACTCCTGCGCCTGAAGGAGCCGGCCACGCACTTCCTCCAGGAATTCATCGCGGTTGGCCAGGAGAGTGTCCACAGCCTCAGTGTGAGCCTGCCCAGGAACATACGACAGCAGGTCCGGCGGAGGACGACCATAAACCACCTGGAACGGCGTCGTCTAGAGCGCCGTATGATAAGCAGTATTGTAGCAAAACTCCGCCCACGGCAACCAATCAAGCCAGTCGCGGGGACGGTCGCCCGTAAGGCAGCGGAGGTACATCGTGATCGTCTTGTTCACGGTCTCGGACTGCCCATCCGTCTGCGGGTGAAAAGCGGTGCTCATGCGTAGCTTGACTCCGGCGTGGCGAAACAGGTCGCGCCACACATGCCCCGTGAACACCGGGTCACGGTCACTGACGATGGACTCCGGGAAGCCATGGAGTCGCACGATCTCCTGGAAGAAAGCGTGTGCGACCGAGGACACCGTGTAGGGGTGCCCCAAGGGGATGAAGTGGGCAAACTTGGAGAACCGGTCAACCACGGTGAGCAAAACACTTTTACCATGTACCTTCGGAAGTGCCTCGATGAAATCAAGGGAGATATCCGCCCAGACGCGTGACGGAACCGGGAGCGGCTGCAGCAGGCCGGCCGGGTGCAGCGTCTCGGTCTTGTTCCGCTGACACACTGCGCAGGAGCGGACATAATCCGCGACCACGCGCTTGTCGTGCTCGACGTAAAACTCGGTACGCAGCCGCTGCAAGGTCTTCTGAATGCCCTCGTGGCCCCCTGTGTGGGCGAGTTGGAGGACGTCGTCGAGAAACACCGAGGTGCTGGGCACGAACATGCGCCCCTTGTGAAGAAGAAGGCCCTCCTGGACACTCCAGGCGTCACCGTGCACGCCCGTGGCCACCGCGTCGCGACGCGCACGCAGGCCGGAATCGGTCTCCAACTCCCGGTGGAGCTCGTCGAAGAGCCGGAAGGTGGGAACCGACAGGGCGGAGGAGTACACCGCCGCAGCTTCCTCAATGGCCGCCAATAGCGGCGCTTCCCCGTCTCGCCGGGATAGCGCGTCGGCGACGATGTTGGACCGACCCAGACGAAACTCCACCCTAAAATCATAGCCAAACAGTTTGCTTATCCAATGATGCTGAGGTATCGTCGAGAGCTGCTGATCCAGCATGAACTTGAGAGCATAGTGGTCCGTCCGTACGACGAACGCACGCCCCCAAAGGTAGGGCCGCCAATGGCGTACCGCCTGGACGAGGCCGATCAGCTCGCGCTCATAAGCCGCCACTTTGAGGTGGCGAGCCGCGAACGGGCGGCTGAAGAACGCGATGGGCGCGCCATCCTGATGAAGAACGGCTCCGAAGCCCGAGCCCGACGCGTCGCAGTCGACGACGAACGTGGCGGAGAAGTCAGGCAGGTGGAGCACCGGCGCCGCTGTAAGTGCAGCCTTGAGGGCAGCAAAGGCCGCGTCCGCAGCGTCCGTCCACTGGAACCCATCCTTGCGGAGCAGCTGTGTCAAAGGCGCCGCAATGGCGCCATAGTTTTTGATGAAGCGCCGGTAGTACCCTGCTAAGCCGAGGAAACCACGGAGGCCGCGCGCCGCACGTGGCCACGGCCACGACTGCATAGCCGCCACCTTGGCGGCGTCCATGGCTACGCCCTCTTCGGTGATCACGTGGCCGAGGTAGTGGACAACAGCGGTGGCGAAGGAGCACTTGGACCGCTTGAGGTGGAGGCGATGAGCACGGAGGACATCGAGGACGGCGCGTAGATGCTAAAGATGTTCCGTCCACGAGACACTATAGATGAGAATGTCGTCGAAGAACACCAGCATGCAACGGCGAAGGAACTGCTTGAGGACGTAGTTCATAAGCGCCTGGAATGTCGACGGCGCGTTGGACAAGCCGAAGGGCATGACCAAAAACTCGAAGTGGCCATGGTGCGTCCTAAACGTCGTCTTGTATACATCTGCAGGAGCAACACGAACCTGATGATACCCTGAGCGCAAGTCCAACTTGGTGAAGAATTTGGTGCCGTGCAGCTCATCCAGGAGTTCCTCGACAACACGGTGGCCACGGAGGGTGAAGGCCATGCGGAGCGCCGCAAAATCCCAGAGGATCGGTCCCAAAGAACGCAACCATGAGAGCCCGAGGACCATGTCGTAGGGCTCCAGGGGGATGGAGAAACAATCCATCGTGAATCTCTCGTCGCCGATCCGGAGCTGAACGTCGTGGGCACCATTGCTGTCAATGAACTGAAGGCCAGCCGTGTTCGCCGCGGTCGGGTTAATGAAATTATGCGTTGAGCCCGAATCCAGAAGCGTCGTGAACTCATGCACGCCAATCTTGACATGCAACTGCATGGTGTCGCGTGCCCGGATGCCTGTCACTGCAGACAAGGAAATCATGGGCTTCTCCAGATCGAAAGGCGGCTGCTCGAGGGAAGGAGCCGTATCTGGCTCGTCGGGCTCTTCGACGAAGTAATCCGACACCTCCAGGTAAAACAGACGGGCGCACTTGTGCCCACGGACGAACTGCTCATCGCAGTTATAGCACAGCCCGAGTTTGCGTCGTTCCGCCATCTCGTCGGTAGTGAGGCGCTTGAAAGCTCTGGAGACCGGCGCGGAGGACACAGGCACTGATGACGCCAAGCCGCTGACCGCCGAGGACGCCGGAAGGGCGGCCTGATTGCCCCCAGGACGGCGCGCCGACCGCTGGGGCGCAGACAGCGCCAGAAGCTGAGGGGCATTGCGGCGCTCATACGCCCGTGCCAAGCGCATGGCGTGCTGCAGGTCTTGAGGTTCATGGAGCTCGACATCCACGCGAATGTAGTCTAGAAGGCCACCCGTGAACAGCCGCGCGCGCTGCAGTGTGGAGAGATCGCCGGCATGGGCCGCCCGGGCCTGGAAAGCCTCCATGTAGGCGTCCACCGAGGCACCAAACGACAGTCGAGCCAAGTCCGCGAGATGATTGGTGCTGAGGGCGGGTCCAAAACGCTGTTGGCAGTAGCGTCGAAAGTCCGGCCACGACGGCCGTCCGATGTCAGTTTCCAGGACAAGGAACCATTGCTAGGCGACCCCCTTGAGATGATACGAGGCCACCCAGACTTTGTCCACCTCGCGCGTCAGCTGGCCGCGGAAGAATTGCTCACACTTGTTGAGCCAGCCCAGCGGATCTTCGGTGCCATCGTAAGTCTCAAACGTGATCTTGTGGTACTTTGGCACGATGGCGGAGTCCCCCTCTGGTGGAGGAGGGAGGTATGGCTACGCCTCAGCCATGTGAGCAGAAGTCAGCGGTGGCAAACGCTGGGCTACCGACCCAAACATCGGCAGGGGCGATGGCGAATGCGGAAAATTGATGTGAGTGATCGGGACGCCCGTGGACGGCGGCAGCGCCACCGGCTGCGAACCTTGTGGCACCGGCGAAGATAGCGGCCGGGACGACGACGCAGACGCGGATGAGTCCCCTGCGGCGGTCGTGATGTCCGTGATCACCGGCGTAGACGAAGCGGCCAAGGGCGGGATGCCGCCGAACCTAGGCAAGCCAAATTGCGGGAGCAGCGGCCGGCCATCCAGGCTTGTGAGACGGGCTCCCTGATCCTCCAGTTGATGAGTGACGGCGGCCATCTGGAGCTGCAGGCTGGTGAGCGCGGTGGTGATGCCCGCGAGCGTGTCCGCGAGCGAGTGCAGCGTAGGCTGACCGCCCGTGGCAGGAGCGGTGGCCGAGAGCACGCCAGGCGTGTTCAGTACCAGGGGCAGGGAGACACCGGTCGTAGGAACAATGGTGGTGGCCGGCACGGCGGCGGAAGCGTCCGTAGAAGTCGACATCAAGGCTGATACCAGGTTGTTACGGCGTCGTGCCTTACTGTGTAGATTGTATGGAGGTGAGTGGATGGGTTGCGTGCGCGAGCGTTGGCGGCGGCTGGGAGCCGTGGCTAGCTAGGGCACACACGAGGAAGAAGACAGGGACGGGGACGCCGGGCGCCCAAGGGTGTCTTTTGACACAATCCCAGGCTAAGCCTGTTTTATTAACTCAACCGGACTCTTATAGTCTTTTACAATCTGATGGTAACAAACTCTAACTCTTTAGCCTAACAAATCTTGGAAACTAATCTGACTCAATCTGAACCTAACAAACTTGACGCAAACTTCCTGGCACAAGGGACAGAGTCCCTGGACTGGACAACCGTCGCCTGGACTGTAGCCGCGCCCCTGGACTGGACTGTGGCGGCGCCCCTGGCTTAGCCAGAACCATGGCGACGACGCTGGTAGGTGTTTCCCACCATAACATCTGGTGTTACGATCTCGCTTAACAATACGGTTAGGGCCTAAAGCAAAATATCAAAACAAATTCCTCGAGTTTTATATGTTAAGCGCATGTGAAATGATAGACAAAAAGTTTACGTGAATCACTTGTGTGGCTGAGAGAAATCAAACAAATATAATGAGTTAGTTTACTCAACATAAAAGGGTGTTAACGAAAATACTAACAAAGAGGAGAAAATATGTTGTGTTAATCGTTTGGCATGAAAAACAATTTCTATACATAAAAATAAAATATAACTTAAGTAAAGTTCTTACGTGAAGCCGGTGGGCAAGTCATCTAGAGGATAGTGCAACCTTGATTTTTGAGTCTATATTTGTTAGTTGGTTAGATATGCACTGACGCGTTGGATTTGATAATCATGTTTTCGATAGATAAACATGTATATAAACATACTATGCGTGTAGCGTAGTGACAAGTAAAAATTTCAAAGGCAAACACTCACGGCACTCACACGCTTGCATCGTACCCTTGTCCCTTGCCTGCCGTTCGCTATTGCCGCAAGTACGCACCGCTTACTTGCACGCGACTGCTGCTGCTCTGGACGCTGCTCGCTGCTCCCCCCGTTGCCGGTCTCGCTGCCTGTTGCACATCGTTTCCTTTCAATCATGTTCGTCCTCGCCTCGTGGTGTCGCTGCCGTGCCCGCGTGCTGCCCATGCCGCCCTGCCGGCTGCACCTTGTTTTAGGCGGAGGCAGGCATGTGCACGGTACTCGCCCGCCCTTGCCCTCTCGCTGCCCTCAGCTCTCTCTCTCGCTCACTGCCCTGCCGCGTGCGCTTGCCGAAGTCACGCCGCTGGGAGCTGCCACAGCCTTGCTCGGGCCGCCGTCGCGCACACGCATGGCCAGTCATTGCCTCCTGTTTCGGCGCAGGATATGCCCATCCGCGGGTGCTCCGTGGAAGCCGGTGCCGCGTAGCTGGCCCACACCGGCCCCGCGCCACTGCAGCTGCTGCCGCCACTACCGTCTGCCCTCGCCGCCATCGAAGCCGCGCCACCTTGAGGATGAAATGCGCGATGTCTATAGCCTCGTACCCCGATTCAGTGCTCTGGCAGCAAGTTAGGAAAGCTTGTTAGCAGCCAAATCGCGCTAGGCCTCGGGCGAGCTCGGTTGCCAGTCAATTTTGGGAAATGGCTCGCCGCCAACCATGTCCGCCACCGCGACCTGGGATTTAGGGGTAAGCATCTCCCTTGTTTTTTTACTTCAATTGGTTCGTAATCTGAGCTCACCTTGACCTCACCTTCATCATGCGCGCGTGGGTTTGGTCGATGGCCCCTCTGGTGGCGGCGTGACGCCGCCATGTCAGCCTCGGAGCGTTGCCGCCCCGACGGCGTGCACATGGCCGGGCCACCTCGACATCCCTCCGTCGCAACCATCGCCCCTGCATGCACCGCGGTTAGCCTCCGATGCTTCTCCACCTCTTGCACTCGTCCGGGAGCGCGTAGGTTCGGGGGAACGGCCGCGCCATCGCCGCAACGGGGCCGCTCGCCGCTGCAACCCTCGGTGCGGTGTCTCCGAGCTCCTCACCGCCACCTATTCTTGCGCGTTTGGTCGCGGGTGGAGGTCGGCTCCTTGCCCTCGGCGGGGCGGGCTTAGGGTGCTTGGCGCCACCGTCCAGGCCATTGGCCGCCGTGCCGACGGGCTCGGGGAGGGTCAAGGACCTCCCCGTTGTAAAGATGAGAATATCCAGGGACCTTAGTGCGAAGCTTGTGTCTATTAGAATAGCGTTTACTATGCCACTCAATTAACTAAAAGCGCGAGTACCTTTTCGCAAGAACGCCAACGCGGGCATGGGCTCCCCGCCCTGGGCCGTCTGTTGGGCCGCCGGGGCAGGTTTGGTTACCACCGGTCCTTTTTGTTTTTCCAGCGTATCAAATAGCTTTCTTTTTCTAGTAATGCCATGAATTTGTAAAATCAATATAAAGTAGTATGGAAATCCAAAAAAAATTGCGAAACCAATTTTGTTAGGTTCCTAAAATCATGCTCTAACTGTTAGTATGCTTTTGTCCACATAGTTGTATCATATTTTTAGGAGTTCGCTAATTATTCTAAAATGCTTAATATTGCTAAGAATAAACTTGTGAGAATTTTTGTAAGAAAATGATAAAAGTGTTGGCTCTAAACATTTTGCTTCTGATAACGGTGCAAGCTGCCAAGACATAAGAGTGTTGCTTGATCCTTCACATGAAACTTTTTTACTTGTAAATTGTTTGATTAATTAACAATGATCCATCAGAGAGGAGGCAAAGGAACAACCAGACAACAAGCCAGCAGGACTGGAAAAGGAAGTGATAACGTGAGCAGGAATTGATCCTAAGTTTGCTCACATTCTGATAGCAAAATTTGTATTATATTTTTGTACATAAATATAAGCTATCTATTTTTGTAGTATTATCCTAATCAGAGAGTATTATTCTCTATTCGGCAAGCCTAGCGTCCGGACGTTCGGCCCTAGGCCTGCGTCCGGACGCGGCTCCGTTCGACGCAACCGCTCACCCCGACACGTAAAAAAACGAATCCAAACAGAAATTGCGTCCGCTGCGCCCGCGCAACAAGAGAGCGTGCCCGCGTCACCACGCGCTTGCGCCCCCTTGCTCCCAACCGCGACGTACGCAGCCCTCCGCCCAATGCCCACCCCGCTCCGGAGGCAGCATCGCCCAACGCCCATCCCTCGTTCTTATGGATGCCCTGCTAGCTCCGGGAGAGACGGTGCAGCAGAAGGTGGGAGGAGAAGAGATGTAACAACCGATCTACTTTTGAAACATCCAAATACAACGGTTGCAACATACGTCTGAAGGCAGTGGAAACACTTAAAACATGCTTATAAAACACTTGAAAAACACACCTGAAACACATTGCAACCATATGCAACATCCGAATAAAACACATGCAACATAATTGTGAAAGATATCCAATATCTAGATAAACACAATTGCAACATGCATCCGGAAAACACAGATGAAGCATAACGCTAAAACATCTGAAACACTCGAAACATACTCTTGCAACATGCCTCTGAAACAATTGCAACATATGCCACATGTGCAACATCCCCCAATGTACTTTTGCAACATCCATATGAAATAAATGCAACATACCTCTGAAACTCTTGAAACAATTGAAACATACAATTGCAACATAGGGGAAGAGAGAGAGCCTGGAGCGAGGAGTGCCATGGGCGCTGGATTTGTAGGCATTAGGGGCTCCCGGTGGGGGAGGACGCCGATGTGGGGGAGGTGCCGCCGGGGTGGGGGAGAAGGCTACCGAGGTGGGGAAAGGAGCCACTGGGGGTCGAGGAACATAGGGGAGGGGGAGGAGGACGAGGACCGCCGCGACGGTCGACGGCGACGGCCCGCCGCTGCCGTGGTGCGACCACTGCTTCCCCATCTAGCGCCGGGGTGGGGGAGAAGGCCGCCGGGGTGGGGAGGAGGACGCCGGGTTAGGAGAAGGAGCCGGCAGGGTGTGGGATGAGAACGCGGGGGTGGGGGAAAGAGCCGCCGCCGGCTAGGAAGCAGAATGGGAGGGGCGCGAGCGCTACGGGAGTGAGCGGTCGAGAAAGGATAGGCGGAGTGCAGCACGGGTGGAGTTGGGTTGGGTTGGGTTCGTCCGTCCGAACGCCCGCTGTGTATCATTATGATTATTTGTTACGCGAACGTTAAGCTACCTGTTGTAGGGTTGAGGCACTGACTGTGGGCCCCACAGAGGTTGACTATCAATGACGCGTGGGGCACATGGGAGTCTAAAGAATCGGGTCCGTTAATCTGCACCAGGCGTGGGTGAAGCCGCGCGTCGGCGATAGGGGCGGAATCGGCGACGAGCAGATGGCCGGAGCTGGCGCCGCTGCGTCGGCGCTTTCCAGCCCCTGGAGGGCGCTGCTCCAGCGAGCGCTGGACGCCAACGGCCACCTCAGGCACTCCACCTTCTTCCAACTCGTACGTTTCGATCGCCTTTGTGCCTTCCTCCGGATTGGGGAAAACGAGGTTTGCTCACAACTGTCGATTCGTTTCAGTCCACGGTGGGCGCCGGCGGCAGGCCGGCGAACCGCACCGTCGTGTTCAGGTATCCTGGAGCGCGTGGTTCTGCATTTGTGATTTCGATTTGACGTGGGCTTCCCATTTGTGATTAGGGGTTTTCAGGAACACTCTGATAAGATTCAGATTAATACGGACGCCCGAAGCAACAAGGTGGGTTGCTATGCTCTGCGTTGATTGGCATTTTTTAATTTCCCTGCTCGCTGATTCCCTGTTACAGTTCCATGTGTAATTTTGATTCAACAGATTGGTGAGATCAAGAGCTGCCCCTTTGGTGAGGTGTGCTGTGTAGAACATTAGAAATGTCACAGTTACATCACTCAAGATGGCAAGTTGATTTTGCACTGCCCCTGAACTTGTGTGTAACCCTGCAGATTTGTTGGTACTTCACAGATAGCTGGGAGCAATTCCGTATCAGTGGCAGCATAGATGTGATTGATGCTTCTAGTGCAGACCCTGCCAAGCTCCAGGTTAGACCTGAGAGCTGATCACTGCTGCATTTTGTCTATGTGCTGTATAGAGTGCACTGGTCTGGTTACGCTTTGAGCGCTTTGAGCACGCTGCCTGTTGTTCTAGTAGTTTAGCTTAGTGTAGCTTTACTTCAAGTTCATACCTCGGTTGTGTTCATTTATCAGGTTCAACCATATGTTCTTGTCACCTCAACAACCTGTCAAAGCTTTTGTATATGCTGCTTAGAATAGCCCTATCGCTTACCTTGTTGTATTCTCATGTACAGAGTTTTATAGAGTTTTCTAGTCATTCCGTGGTAAATAATGGTTGTCACTTCTTTCACAGCACAGGGAGAAAGCGTGGTTTTCAAGTTCAGTGAAGTCGAGATTGCAGTACTTAGGACCACAGCCAGGCATTCCGGTTCTAGATGATGAGCACGTTAAGGACGTTCATCTCGATCAGTTAGCTGGCCCGGTAGATGCCTTTTGCCTTCTGGTTCTTGATCCGGAAAAGGTTAGGCATCCCTTTTTTTCACTTTCCTATTGTCGCTCTCATGTTTTGTGCTACCATATATGATGTTTATATATTACAGAAAAGTGTTGTCTTCACTATTTTCATGCAGAAGGCAAACCTAAAATTTTGGTTAGCTTACTGCGAGGAACCAAAACAATATAATCTTGCAAAAATTGTTTAGATTCAGAATTTATTTTTGGATTTTTAAGTTCCCTGATTGGTGATATGATTGTAACACACTATTTTTGAAAATTGTTACACTGGGGATATATCTCTTCTTTTAATTGTACTGAATGCAACGCCAATTTTCAATTTACACTCCAAATATCATTCAGATTTATATAGCATCTCCATCTCAATGCCATATTATTTCATTCCCTGCTAAATGGGCACTGCCATTAAGTGCCACAATATAGGAAAATCCTACCAAATCACAGTAGCTTACCATTCTTTTATTTTGTTTAGATTAGAAAGAAGTCCAACTCAGTTCCCCTTGGAAATACTAGTTATTTTGCGGTAACCAACTATGAATAAGTATATGTGTACCGCCAAGTCGCCAACTACCAGTGGTCTGGTAGCTTTGTCAAATCCAGAATTTGTGCTTTTTGTTATATACTTCATCCATCTGTAATTCAGTACTGCATCCAAGATTCACAGAAGATTGCAAATCAACAGTCTAGCAGTTGTCTGATACAAGAGAGCTTTTGCATGGCTAATCATCTCACTGTCATTGTATTATTGTGCTTAGGTTGATTATTTGAACCTGAAAAGCAATCAAAGGTTGATGTTTACCAGACAAAATGGCGATGGATCCAACGATTGGATGGCAGTAAAAGTTAGCCCTTAAGCTGCTGCAAAAACTTTATTCATGAACTTCTCTTGGTAACAAAGCTACCATGATTCTTCTGTGTTTTCATATCCTTTCAAATGTTTAGGTGAATGTCATTTTGTACATTTGAGAGATCTTTTCATGGTCATACATTTATATATTGGGAATGCTTTGTAATCTAAGCGATTTGTTATTTATGGTCCTGAACATACAGGTACATTTTAATATTGCCAACTAACACTATTGATAAAGGTATATCAAGTCTTGGAATTTTTACTCAACACGTTGAGTCTTATGGATGTTTTTTTTTCTTGTAATGGTATGTTACATGCACTGTTTTTTTATACCGAAGCTTGCAGTGTCTGCATCCACAGATAAAGGCTACTAATAATCAATCAAGAAAACTGATATCTTTCAAGCTTGTTTGCTGGGGTTGAAAAGGAGTCCTCTTCGGAAACCTAGAAGACAAAAATTGTAGGGTATTTATGAAGATCGGAATTCAAAGGTTGTGCAAGAATGTGAAACATATCAGTTAGGGGCATTTGATCCAACCCATTGGTTTTCGGGATAATAAAATCGTATTGTGTTTGACGTCAAAGCAGGCTGTGGTTATTCATGTTTCTTCAAAGTCGTTGGACTTTGAGATTTGTTTGAAGATGAGCGTGGCTCTAGAGAATTCTTCTTTTCGCCGTGGACCTTTATGTGCTTTGCCGGTTTGCTGACCTTGTTGCTTTGGCAGTTATCTGTGTGAGCAGAATGCAGAAACAGCATTTGTCGGCTTTAATAAACTACCAACAAATGGGAAGCATTAAAGATGTGTCTACACTTGCAACGATGTGATGAGCTCAAGCCGTTGGATGGTAGGAGAACTTCAGGTCAGCTGGGCAAGCCATGAATGTGGCCTTCGAAATCAAACCTGATTGCTGTTATCCTGCAAAACCCCACATGATCTACCCTTTCTCTCTAACAGTGCAGAGCAATAAACATCTACTGATTACCGAAAGAACCTTGTGGCTGCAGTGGCCAGTGGGCTCAGATCAGTGTTTGATTATGAACAGTTTCAGATGAAAACGCGCTAACAGCATTATGTCATTGCAAAAGCAGATGGAAAGTGAACCGTTGCAGGCATGTTTTGTTTGAGGCCCCAGTTGCAGCTTGGAGTGTATGTGTTGGTGAGGTCAAGTCTAGAACTTTTTGTCCTGGGGCGCCGAATTACTATTGGTTCATCTTGACTACTACTGCGGCTCAATCATCTGGCACTTGAGAGGAAGAGATAACCATGAGCACCTTTCAAGATCAGTCAAAATGCTATCCATTGCGGCTGATTGGAGAGGTCAAAGGTGGCTGTTAAATTGGATATTCAGCTTTTGCGTCGAAGACTTTTGGCAGCCTTTTCTCCCTCCCTCACTCTCTCACTACTCAATCCGGTATTGTGGCGGTGCCGAACACAAGTCGTGCCTCATCACTTTTGCAAAGCACGCAAGGGACATATGTTTGGGCATAAAGCAGATGTTTGAGGTCAACAGCAGGTCAGGGCTGCAAGCTGTTAATGGTAGGTTCGTTAAAAAACGACTGAGAAGGCCTTCTTTGGTTTCGTCTTTGAACAGTGGTCTCTTTTTGCCTATTGGGCCTTTGTTGGTCTAAAGGCCTGGAAGATGTGGGCCATGCACAGCTCGGCAGACTCACCTAGTGGATAACACTCAGTCTCCACTCTGCAGAAGAATTCCTTCTCTATTCTCCATTTCTCCTCTCTGGTTTCAAACTGCAAGGTTAACCCCCACAACCCCAGTTTATATTTACTAACACTCCTAAGTAAAACCTTTTAACTTTGAACACTATCTGAAATTTTGTGTAGATTGACAACACAAGAATCAAGAATGACACTAGGACATACATTAAGAAAAACAATTTCCTAATAATATATTTCAAATTTAAGATGATATATTTTATAGACATTTTTAGTGCAAGTTAGAAAAGATTGAGTTGCGACAAATGTAGCTAAGTAATATTCAGTACTAATTGGGTGCACAACTGACACCCATATTATTTATATTTCATTTGGTCAAGTAGCCATATTTATCAAGGAAAAAAGTACAAATCACTCCCCTTGTCACCTTATGTTTGGCAATATCCATATAACTCCTAAACTAATATTTGGTTTGATTTACTCCTCCAACTATTCTAGTTGGTTCAGTTCACCGTTTAACAAGATTTGTTATTTTTTGTTTCTCCACGTACAATTTGAGTTTTAATTTCAAATTTTGCAAGGTGATAGAGTACATCATACTTTATGTTTAAAAGTACATCTTAAATTTTTCGCTATTAATTTGATATGTTGAGAAATTTAATGAAAAGTTCATAATGTATTTTTAACACAAAATATGATGTTCACTATCACCTCACAAAATTTTAAATTTAAACATAACTTGTACGTGGAGAAATAAAAAAGATAAATCTTATTAAGATGTAAATTGGAGCAACAACATTAGTTGGAAGGAGTAAATTGAACAAAACATTAGTTTACAGGGTTATCTGAACATATGCAAAATTTGAGGAGTAAGAGCATCTCCAACAGCTCCCCTTTTTCATCCCCTATCCCTATTAACATGTCATATTGGGGGGGGAGGGAGATAAGCCAAATTTGATGCTCCAACAGCTCCCCTTTTCCATCCCCTTTTATGGTGATCACCAATATCTCCCCCATCTCCCCTAAAATAAAGGGGGAGTTGTATCTCCCCCATAGCCGGGACCCACCTCCAACTGTCACTTCTCTCTCCTGTGATGCTCGTCGGAGATGGCTTGGTGGCCGGTGGAAGACGCATTCATGAAAAGCTTTGCTCCGGCGGCCATGGTCATCGTGGACCCGAGGTGGAGGGAGGTGGGCCTCATATATTGGGAGAGATTATTGGTGATCTATTGGAGCATCTCCCCCAATAATCTGAAAAAAACAGTATTGATGATCACCAATATCATTCTATTGGGAATGAAATATTGATGAGTTGTTAAAGATGCTGTAAGGGAAATGCAATTCATACAACCAAGTCGTACTCGTCATGGTGCAAGAAAAAGATTGGAAATAGAATAATCACGCTGAACCTAAAACACTACTCCTATATATGTTACGCTGTCCATTTCTGGTGGTGTTAGCGGTGGCGCTTAGCTTAGGTTTGAGCAGACCTGTGTATAGTATATGTAGCTCTCAATAATTAGCACAGAAAGCCTTTTGTATCATGCAAGCATAGGTGTTTAGTCATCTAATCGCTGCCCGATACAGAATGAATGATTATCGCCTTTTATTGTTGTGTGTGTCTGGTAGGGTGTGATTATCATGCACAAACACAAGAGGAAGAGAGAATTGCAGACATGGACATCTCGTCACCTATTGGCGGCATGCTCTATCCCTGTCTCATCCCATCCCACAAAGCCAAGCGAGTTCCTAGAAGCACCCATCCGAGGACCAAGATCCAAATGCTAGCAATGATTGAGATCGACCAGAAATTCAGAATCAGATCAGATGGAAGGGAAGGATCACTCACTCGCAGTCACGGTACCCACTCTTCCTTTTTCACAATTCCGAAGTCGCCCCAACAGGAGGCTGGAGGCCTGTGGTGGTGTCCTCTGTCCTGGTCGATGGATCCAATCGAACAAGCCCTTGTTTAGTTCCCTCAATTCTCCCCCAAATTCCACTATGCAAAAAGAAGATTCTCCGTCACATCAAAATATCGGTAAATGCATGGAGTACTAAATGTTGATGAAATCAAAAACTAATTGCACAGTTTTATTGTACTTTGCGAGACGAACATTTTAAGCCTAGTTAGTCAAAATTTGGATAACTTTTATCAAATACAAACGAAATGCTACAGGAATTCTGATACAGTATTTTTCTTCCCAATTCCGTGAACTAAACGAGCCCCAAGACAATTCGGCAACTCATCCACCCGTGCGTGCAGCAGCTCGTACTTGCACGCAAGCGAGAGATGCTGCTGGCCGGCCGTGCGCCGTGTCTCGACATGTCACCTTTGCTGACACCAACGGATAAACTAGAGCCCTGCCCGGCAGCGGCAGGCGACGGATGGAGATGGACACAGAGCAGAGCCGCTGGGCGCGCATGCATGGATCATGGATGATGGATGCATGCACGCGTATCTCACTGACTGACACCAATGGATGATGGATGCCATGCTGATGATATACTGCTGGTGCAGGACAAACAAAAGCAAGCCCTTGTTTAGATCGAAGAAAATTTTAACCCGATAAATAGTATCACTTTCGTCTTATTTGGTAAATATTGTCCAATCATGGACCAACTAGGCTCAAAAGATTCATCTCGTGATTTCCAACTAAACTGTGTAATTAGTTATTTTTTTTACCTACATTTAATACTCCATGCAAGCGGTTAAAAATTGATGTGATGGAGAGAGAGTGAAAAAACTTGGAACTTTAAGGAAACTAAACAAGACGCAAGCAAGCGCACGTCGTAGAGTACAGTACTTGCTTGCTGCCCACTGTTCCGGCACCGATCGACACAAAGTACGCAGCACAGGTCAAGTAAGTAGATGGTACAGCTTCAATGTTCGGAGTCCAAACAGACTTCAGACACACACAAACACAGAACTATTACTACTACAGCGTTGGATACTGCTAGCTACTGATTGGATTTGGAGTACGAGTACTAAGTAAACAAATGGTGTATAGTATATAGGACAGGAGTATGCTACAAGCTGTATTTATAATGCTGCTAGGACGGGATCGATCGGATATGTATAAGTATTGTACACGCATCTCGCAAGGAGACGCAGCGCCGAAAAACAAAAGGACGGATATGCTGGAGCTGGATCAGCATTCAGCAGGCTCGACGGCGAGGCGACGAAGAAGCTCCTGTCTGTGTCTGTGTCTGGGCGGGGAGGAATCGTAGTAGCGGAGCAATAGTGCAGTCCTGCTGGGGATGGCCGGTGCTGGTGCTGGTGCAGCCGTCGATGATGGCCTCGGAGACTAGCCAGAGGCGCGCGGCCTCGTGGCGGTCGGTGGCGGCCGGCGACGGCAGCGCCTCGTTGCAGTCGGCGAAGTAGCGGCCGGACACGCCGGCCACCCTCGGGTGGGCCGCCACGTAGCACGTGGTCGCCGCAGCCTGCATGCGCATTGCGCAGTGGGAGGGAGGAGGTGAGCTCAGGCTCAGTGGCAGTGGATTGACCGGGTGGCCAGGCCACTGACGGCGACCGCGGTGGGGTAATAATTACAGACCAACGCATAGGAGTACTCCTAGGCCATGTATGTTTAGATGCCAAATTTTTTTCCCAAATTCCACTATGCAAAAAGAAGATTCTCCATCACATCAAAATGTCGGCATATGCATGGAGTACTAAATGTAGATGAAATCAAAAACTAATTGCACAGTTTTGTTGTTCTTTACGAGACGAACGTTTTGAACCTAATTAGTCAATGTTTGGACAATTTTTACCAAATAAAAACAAAATGCTACAGTATTTTCCCCAATTTGGCCGGCCCCAATTTGGACCAACTAAACAAGCCCTACAACACTACTAGAGGTAGAGAGAGAGTGTTTGTGTGTGCACGGGACCCAACACATGGAGCAGGGAAAGGGATTTGGTGAGGGTACGTTAATTAATCACCTGAGGGATCGTTTTCAGCAGCTTGGACAGCAGCAGGAACACCAGATCTGCAAACACAAAGGCCTTGTTTAGATGTTGGAATTGGGAGGAGAAGTTGGAATAGTGTAGGTCACGTCGTACTGTAGCAACTTTTATTTTTATTTGGTAAAAATTGTCCAAACTTTGACTAATTAGGCTCAAAATGTTCGTCTCGCAAAGTACAACAAAACTGTGCAATTAGTTTTTAATTTCATCTACATTTAGTACTCCATGCATGTGCCGACATTTTGATGTGACGGGGAATCTTCTTTTTGCATAGTGAAATTTGGGGTTGGATTTGGGAAACAAGGGCAAAATTTACTCTCTCCATTCCTCAGGGCCTGTTTAGATGAAAAAATTTTTTGGCAAAATGAACACCGTAGCATTTTCATTGTTATTTGGTAATTAGTGTTCAATTATAGTCTAATTAGGCTTAAAAGATTCGTCTCGTGGATTTCGTCTAAACTGTAATTAGTTTTATTTTTTATTTATATTTAATGCTTCATGCATACGTCAAAGATTCGATGTGACGGGGAATGTGAAAATTTTTGCAAAATTCTTGGGAACTAAACTGTGCCTCAGAGTCATTCAGACGAACGAGTCACCTAGCTGACAGACAGTTCGTTGTCAGTTTGCTTCTCACCGGTGAGGACGCCTTCGCGGTCGCGGTTGAGGCGGGTCCTGACGATGCCCGGGTGCACGCAGTTCACCGTCACGTTGGCGCCCATTTCCTGGTGAAACGAAACCGACCGACCCGGCCATCAGGAACATGACATCCCCCATTAGCCAGTCAGAGTCAGTCAGTGCACATGCATGGCCATGGCGGAAGCGAGAGCCGAGAGGGACGGACGGACAGACAGACCTGCAGGCGCGCGGCGAGCTCCCGGGTGTGCAGCACGTTGGCGAGCTTGGACACCGCGTACGCCTGCGTCGCGTCGTAGGGTCTGCCAGCCCACATGCCATTGCCAACACAATGCGAGGTTGTTGTCAGGCTAACGACGACACCACAAAATGTTACTACCAGAGGTTGTAAGAAGCCATGCGAGGTACAGACTTACATCTTGCGGCGCGTGACGAGGTGCAGGTACTCGGCCCAGTCGCCGGCGAACCAGCCGTGCACGCTGGACGACACGTTGACGATGCGGCCCTGCACGCCCGTGGCCGCCGCCGTCTCCGCCATCCGCCCCGCCAGCAGCTTCGTCAGAAGGAAGTGCCCTAGGTAGTTGGTGGCGAAGGTCATCTCCACGCCGTCCTCCGAGAGCGCCAGCTGCCCGTGCGAGAACTTGCCGGCATTGTTTCTGCACGCACAGCCACAGACATGCACATCACATACACATATACATATACATGCGTGTGGTGACCGTGGCCCGACAAACGCACGAGACGATCGGTCGATGGAGCGAACAAGCAGGCGCACCGCGCACTCCACAGAGGGACGTGTGGCGTAGGAGACGCGAGCGCGCAAAAGGAAAGGAAAGCCGAGGGACTGGACGACGTACATGAGGAGGTGGAGCGGCAGGTCGAGCTCGAGGAACCTGTCGGCGAAGGCGCGCACGGACGCGAGCGAGCTGAGGTCGAGCGGGAGCACGAGCACGTCGGCGCCGGGGCACTCCGCCACGATGCGCGCGCGCACGTCCTCCGCCGCCTTGGCGCTCCGCGCCGGGATCACCACGCGGGCGCCGCGCTTCGCCAGCACGCGCGCCGTCTCCGCGCCGATCCCCGACGTGGCGCCCGTGATGATGGCCGTCGTCCCGCCCAGGTCCGGGGTCACCAACTCCGCCGTCGATCTCGACCCGAACCCGCTCGCGCCCGGCGACCCCAGCAGGTACCGCACCGCTCGCAGCATCCCCGGCAAGCGGGAGGCGCCGGCGAGGTGATGGATGCTGCCAACGGGAGGGAGGGAGGGGGGCTGAAGTGGGGAGTGGAATTAAACGCGCCGACCTGGCATTTATATACACCTCGGGGGTCTGTCTCTCCTCGCTCGCATCGCATGGGTGGAAAAGGCGGAAGAGCGAGCACGCGCGGCGCAGTCACATTGACTGCGCGCGTGCAGGCGACCAGCAATTGCGCGCACGGGCCGTGCGTCCGCGGGCGACACGGCACACGGCTCCGACCCAGCGCCTGCCCGTGCGCCGGTCGGCTCCGGACTTTGGGTTCATAGCTCGTTGCGCGCGCGCCACACCCCTCCCCGTCGTTGGATATCGTGACCGTCTCGTGCGCGCCGTCCTGGACAGTGGACACCCGTTTCATCGTCCCTCTCGTGCAATCAGCAGCGTGCACTTTCCGTGTGCCAGTGATGCAGCTAGCCACGCCACGGTCGCGCGCGGCCAAGAGCTAGCTACCGTGTACGGGTTCTCCCCGGAAAGAGGACACAAACAAGGCCTGCTTTCGTGAACAGTGCCTCTGCCGACTGGTCCGGCCGTGCGAGCGCGAGCGCGACGCAAGCGGCTGCTCTGGCTCGGCTGCGTGCGACGAAGACGCGAGCGAGCGAGCGTGCGTGCCGCCGTTTCTGGGCCACTCGGCTCCGGGCCCCGCCCCGCCCCGCCCACGAGACCACCGCCGGCACTGGGAATATGGTCAACTCCGTTCCCCCTCCACCGAATCTGCATGAGGAAATCGTTAGGTCCACCTGACCGATGCCTCGCCGCGATCACATGTCTGGTAGTACTCCCTTCGTGCACAAGAGGATGTAATTCAAGAAGTCAAATTATTTAAATTTTAATTAAATTTATATTAAAAATATTAATATTTATGATATAAAATAAGTATCGTTAGATTAGTTATAGAATATATTTTCATTATAAATTTATTTGGAGACATAAATATTAATACTATTTACTATAAACTTGGTCAAACTTGGACAAATTTGACCAGCACGCTTCCCATAATTGCATTCTTTTATGGATAGAAGGAGTATTGCCATTAAAGCAAGGCTAATAATACAGCCAACTGCTAGCTATATGGAAACTTACAGCCAATCTATCAGCTCACTCGTATAATAGTTAGCTGGCTTACAGCTCATTTGTCTGTCTCACACAACTTTTTGGTTTATGTGCATAAGCTGGCTGTAAACTTACAGATCGTTTCTCTTTCTCCCGTCTCTCCTTAACGTCAACATATAGCCTGCTCGCATCCCGTTATTATACTCGCTCTTATGAGTACCATGCGTTGCATGATGAATGAGTTTCGTGCATGGTGCATGCTAAGCGCTCTCTCTCTACCGCTGAGCTTCGTATCCCAGATCCCAATCATGTTCTACTCACTCAGTTCTAAATTAAGAGACGTCTTGGCTTTCCTAAATTCGTAACTTTTACTACACAAGTAGATATTAGTGTCGGCGTTTGGTCCTGCGAGGGTCCTAAGCCAACGAGTGAATCAAATGCTGCGTGTCCCTAATCTGGATGGTGATGCAAGAAGAGTACACGGAGATTTATCCTTGTTCGGGCAAAAGAAGACCCTACGTCCAGCGGGAAGGGGAGAGTATTGTATTTCCTTGCACCTAAGTGCTTGCGTAGGGGTTACAAGCTGTGAGAGAGGGAACCGAGCCCAGGTCTCAGAGAAAAATTGAGAGTACAAAGATGATTGCTTGAGATGTTAATCTTTTTTGGTGGGATAGAGACTGGTTTTTCGTCGTCTGTTGTTCCCTTGTCCCCCCTTGTAGAGCCCCTGCCTGCCCTTTTATAGGGTAAGAGGAGGCAGGGACGCTGGGGGTGTCTTTGAGGTGAAGTTTTGTTGATCCCTATGGAGTTGGCTGTAGCGACGTGCCCCGAGAATAGCCAGCCATCCCTGGACACCATGGTGATGTAGAGGACGAGACGGTGAAAAGACTCCGAGTCCTGTGCCACGTCGGTCTTTCTTCCTCGTTGATCGGCGGTGGGTCGAGGCTGGGTCGAGGTCGGATCGAGGACGGGTCGAGGACGGGTGGATAAGGCCGAGTCCCTAGGATCGTGGGGTATGGTCCTTGTCGTATCCTCCATCGAGGGTGATCAATGGTGAAATAGTGCACGATATGGTGCGTATAGTGACAGATTTTTACCTCCCATCCCGGGATGGGCAGTAAAAAGTGAGATTTGACACCGGTGATGCTTCCATTCCGGTTACCGCTGTAGCCATGATGGTAGGAAGTAGTTGGTAGTCACATTAAATGCTCTGACTTTTGTCTCAGTGAATAAAGTGGGTCGAGTGGCCCGACCCGGGGTCATGCGAGTCGAAGTTTTCTTGGTAGTCGAGGTGTCTTGTTGAGCGAGCCTCATACGAGTCGGAACGCGGTCGAGGCGTCCCGTCGAGCGTGTCTCGTACGAGTCAGAACGTAGTCGAGGCGTCCCGTTCGTTATTTTGGCTTGTCTCGTTTGTGGGTAGCGGTTTTGTTTTTCTTAATCGTTGATTGTGGGTACCCCTTATTGTAGGTACCCGACAGTAGCCATTGAGTCTTTGAGTGAGTGTGGATCACTCTCACAGAGGCTCCGCGGTTCATGAACCGGAGTCGTAGCGTTGTAGCCTTTTCCGGGGGGTGTGCGTGAGCGCACCCGCCGGGTGTAGCCCCCGAGGCCTCGGTGGAGTGTTTTGACTCCTCCGAGGCCTTTTGCACGCTCTATTGAGGAATGCTCTCGTATCGTGGCGTGTTCTGTCTTCTTTCATTCGAGGTTTGGCTTTCCGCGGTCGAGCCCCCGAGCCTCACGCGCATGAGGTCGATCAGAGTCTTGGCCGTCTTTTATCGTTTGACCCTCATGCTCCCTTTTTAGGAAAAAGGAGGAGGGGTGGGGAACGTCGTACTACCCTTGTCGGGCGAGTTCCGACGGTCTTCGGTGGGCTGTTAACGGGGAATTCGAGTGGGAGTCCGTGCTCCATTCGATAGGAGTCGGCTAGCGGCCACGGAGGCGCTCTTCAAAAATGCCAAAGAGTAGTCGCGTGGATCTCGATTCCTTGTGATAGGATTCGAGGGCTCGATGCCTCCCTCCGAGGGGATTCCTCCGTCGACCTCTCTTTTAGCCTCGAATACGTCTAGGGGCGCCTCGAGAGCGTGGCTCGAGCCCTGGCCTTGTATGGGCGCATCCCTAGTCGTCCCTGACTCCGCTACTCGAGGGCAGCTATCGAACCCTGGTCGAGGGCCAGCTTTCGATCCCTCGAGGTTTATATCAGGCTTCGGAGCCCGTTACCCATTTGTCTAGGAATATCCATCCATGGATCCTTTTCCTGCCCGTTTAGGGCGCGTCTTTTTAGGAGGGGAAGCGAGATCGGCGCGGTAGTGGGCGGCGTGGTGCGATGGTTACGGAGTGCACGACGGACACGTGCCCCTATCTGCGGATTTTGAGGGAACGGTTAGGTAAGGTCATTAAATGTGGCAACTGTTCCTACCTTTTCGCTCGCCCATTGGCCTTCCATCGGGATATAAGTGTGAGGCCTGGGGTTCCATATGCCCCTTACAGGCCTTTTGCGTCTTTGCCTTCTTTGCCTTCTTCGCCTCCTTTGCCTCTATTGCGCCCTTCAGCCACCGTCCACCGCCGCCGTCGCTCTTTCGTCTGCCGTCGCCGCGCGCCATTTTTCCGACAACTATGGCGAGCAAGAGCCAGATCCTTCCTGCGGACGCATGGGCTCATTCCTCGGTGACAGAGAGGAGACTGGAGGAGTTGGTTCGCGACGGGCTTCTGCGGCCAAGGTTGAACCGGACCCAGCCGGAATGGAGGGTGCCGCCGTCCGACCACCGGGAGCCGGCGCCCCCGGAGAGCTACGTGGTGAGCTTCGTGGCCTTCCACAAGAGGGAGTTCGGAGTGCCAACTAGCCACTTCATGTGGGCGCTCCTCCACTACTACAAGGTGGAGCTGCACCATCTCGTCCCCAACTCCATCTCGTAGGCTGCCATTTTCGCGGTGGTCTGTGAGGGATACCTGGGGATGGAGCCATAATGGAATATGTGGCTCCACCTCTTCAAGGCAGAACATTTTGCCAAGAAGGCGGGCGAGCGAGGGGTGCGGCGCACAGTGCATGCGGGGAGCTGCACTCTCCAAGTTCGGTCGGGTCGAGGTGATCAATACATCCTGGCGTAGCTGATTTCGTCGAACAGCAGCTGTCACGATGGCTGGTTTTACTTGCGCAACGACGGTGACCAGCTACCAAAGTTCTCCGGCCGGGTGCTGATGTCGCACGAGGAGAACTAGACGTACGGCATCGTCGAGGATGACAAGCTGAAACTACAGCCGCTGCTCGACGCGTTGAGAAGACTTCGTCAACACGGGCTAACGATGGGAATGGTGGCCGCTGCGTTCCACCACCGAAGGGCGCTGCCTCTGACGCAGTGCCGGCTCCGGCTCGATGAGATGACGCCGGAGGCGTCGTTGGAGGGGAGTCGGATGTCACATGAGTCCCTCCCCCTCGATGAGGTCACCCAGCGTGCGCGGTGGATGGTGGGAAGTTTCAGGCAGGAGGACATCGACAGGGTCCTGATGCGCCCCACCCAAGGTTTCGATCCCTGATAAGTGTTGTTTCTGATAGTCTTAAGTTCTTTTGCTTCCAGATTCCCTCGACTAATTCGGCCGAGGCCTGTGTGCAGGATCGGTCGGTGGTCAAGGAATCAAGACCGCTAGTTCCGGAAGATCGGGCCACTCGGGAGGCTCGACGCCTCTTGGCGGCCCAGAAGGAGGAGGAGAAGGATGCTGCCAAGAATCGTCAAGTCCGGAAGACCCTCGAGCAGGAGGCGTTGAAGAAGCGTCGTCGCCAATAGAGCCTTGAGGGGCTCCCACTCGAGGAGTCTCCCGCTAAGACGGTCTCGGGGAAGGAAGAAGACAGTGGCGACGATGACACCAGGTCACGGTATGATACTGTGACTTCTCTGGCGCACCTCCCCGACGTGCAGCCTCTGCTGGAGCCCATTGGGGGGTCGACTTCCTAGGCATCGAGGGAAGTCTCGGTGCCCGTAGAGGAGGAAGGAGAGCCAGGAGAGAGAAGGGCCGGAGCGGGTCCTTCAGCGAGAGGAGCCACCTCGTCTGGGGCCCCGCAGGAGGGGTCGGTGGCGCCACTCCCGCGAGCCCGATCACCTCGGACTTAGCCGGTGGTCGGGGCAACAGCGTCGACATCAAAAGCCAGGGCGTCGTCGACGGGCGTAAGGACCCGAGGCTAACTAGCCTCGGCAGCGCAAAGATCCTCCGATGCCCCGTCAGCCCGGGCTTCGAGGAGCACCTGGCCAACAGGAGGCTCAACGGTAGGGCCGTCCTAGGTGCCGCCGGGTGGCTCGGGCTTGCCAGGGTCTAGGCCCCTAGTTCCCATATCCGGTAAGTATCTCGCCTTGTTTTTCCGTCATCGGTGATCTCGTTCTTTGTTCTGACACGTTTGTTTGTTGCTCAGCCATAAGCGTAAGGCGGAGCTCACGGCTCTTACTCCCGTCAAGGCGCTCAGGTCGGGCGCCGCCCTAATGAAGCGGACGACGACCGATGACGCTGCCTGGGTTGCGAAGTGCCAGGCTGCGATGGAGCGGCTCAGGCTGAGGGAGGCGGCTGCCAAGGCAGGGGCAAGCGCCCAGGAGGTCACCGGTTCTAGTGTCGCCGCGCGAGGGTCAGGGCCAGCTGAGGCGTTCTCGGGCGATGCCGGGCTCGAGGTGCCCGGTGCTGGTGGGTCAGAGCCTGGGTCGATCGCGACGACTCAGGCGACTATCGAGGCCGTTGAGGCCAAAATATCCATCCGCGAAATAGGGCGGACGGATGTTGAAAAGTCAAAGGAGGTGGTGGAGGCCCCGCCAGAGGCGGGGCAAGAGGCGGTGCAGCCGGAGTCGCAACCGGCGCGGGAGATGGTCGTGCCACCGCCTATCGTACAGGTGGTGGTGCCGGCAGTCGAGGCGCTAGCCCCGCCCCTAGGGTCGACCCTGGCCCTGATCGACCTTACCGTCGACGACTCTCCTTCTGACAAAGAAAAGCAGAAGGCGACGTCGAGACGGCCGAGGCCTTGGATCGGTCTGGTACCTCTGCGGCATTGGGGGATGACTTGGCCGAGGTGTCGGCCAGGTGGCCTGACTACGCCGGGTTGGCGCTTGTGTGGGCGGAGGAGGAGCTTCCACACTAGGGCCGGTCGACCCTCGAGTTCAGGGACGCGTCCAACCCTAGCGCTGAGCCCTTCTTCGCGCTCGACGATAAGGACATGGTGCAACACTGGGAGTACCTTGAGGAACTCCAAAAGCACTCGCTGTAGTCCCTGTGCATGGTCTCGGATACCCTGGTGCGGGGTATGTCAGAGGCTTTCGAGGTAAGCCGGGTTCGTTAGTCTTTCCCTGTGTTTTATCCTTTCCTTTTCCTTGGTTCTGATTTTTAGGTTTTAACTATGGTCAGGAGGTCAAGGAGCGTTCCCACCACAAGTCACTCTTTATTCATCATGAGAGTGGGGTGTGGGCTGCGCTTGCCCGTCAACAGGCCCTGGTCGAGGAAGCCAACAAGCGACTATCCCAGAAGAGCGCTGAGACGGACGAGCTCCGCGTCACCCACGTGGCGGTTAGGGAGGGGCGGCGTAGGCCCGGGAAGCCAAGGCCAAGGCGCGTGAAGACACGGCAAGGGCTCGGGAGGAGGCAGCTAAAGCTTGCGAGGACCTCGTGTTGCTGCTAGCGCGTGTGAAGGAGCTCAAGGAGGATATCGCCTTAGTCGGCGGTCAGCGTGATGCCCTCAACATCCAGGTCAGGATGGCGTCCGCTCATGTCAGAACCTTGGAGGACGAGGTTGTAACATTGAAGGGGACGGTCTGAGAGAGGGACGAGGCTCTCTCGGGCACCAGTCGGGAAATTGAGGTGCTAAAGGCGGCGGTCCACGACAAGGACGAGGCTCTTCGAGCGTTTGAGAAGACGTGCGGGGAGTTGCGCGATGAGGTCGTGGGTTGGTAGACCCACTCTGAGGGTAAACCTCTTGTTATGTTCTGGCCTTGGCGTCGAGGTCCCAGGCTTATGCTAACTCAGTGCTTATGTTTCAGAGTTGGAGTAGCAGCAGGATGCGGCCCAGGCAATGGCCACCTCATTCCAGAACCTCTTCGAGGCCAAGGCCGGGCGGACTCAGTTGCTCTAGGGTGCTATCACCTTGGTATGTGATGGCCTGGGGGTCGAGCTCGATGCCAATACCGAGGAGGACGCACCGGGGAACTCCTTTGTCCGTTAGATGGTGGCGCTGGGCCGCCTCGTCCGCGAGAGGATACGAGGTGGGCTACATCACGGCGTGAAGAGGGCCATGGCGGTCGTTCGGTCTGGGTTCGTGTACGACATGGACCTCATCGCTGATGGCTTCATCACGGATCTAGACCGAACGAATGAGGAGAACGAAGTCGCCTACCTGGCCCTGATCAAGGCCGCTGAGGAGCCTAGGAGTCGCCTTGCTAAGCTTTTCGAGGTCGAGGTGGTTCCGCCTGCTGATGACGAGGGCCTGTGAGCCAAACCTGGGCATGAAGGCCCGTGTAAATGAGTTAGTATTCGTAACTTTGGTCGTGGTGGCCTCGGGGGCCTTAAAACACCTAGATGTAAACTTGTGCTGAACGTCGATTTTTGTTCGAGTTTTTTCTTCCCTTTATCGCTTGAATCACGTTCTCGCATGATTTTCTTAGCGCGCAGTTACGCCCCTTGGCGTAAGGGAGCGAGTGGAGGTACCGTAGCCTCGGAGGCATAAGTGATCTCGTGGCTCGACTGCCCTCGAGCTTTTAGGGTGTGTTTGCGGTTTTGTAGATCGTGTAAGAACTTGATTCAAAGCGAATGGGAATGTTAGTCATGAGTTTTTTCAAAGTCATGAACTATTACTAGGTCTACTTAGCACGCGGTTGCACCCTTGGCGTGGGGGGTGAGTGGAGGTACCATAGCCTCGGAGGTGTAAGTGATCTCGTAGCTCAACAGCCCTCGAGCCTCAGGGTGCTCTTGCGGCCTTGTCGACTTATGTAACGGTTCTTTTCTTTTTGAAGAAGCTCAAAAAAAATGTGAGTTTTTTGGGGTCAGGGGGTTCCCCCTTGTAGCCCCCGAGGGAGGGTCGACTCTAAAAAATAGGGTCGATCCTCCCTGGTTGTTATGAAGAAATGCTTTGAACACCGATGTATTCTTTATTCTATCATGGGATTGTGAATCAATTTACAGAGCCTCGAGGCTTTAAGGAAAAAAGAGACATAGCTGTTCAATGTTCTAGGTGTTGGTGAAGATTTCACCTTTCTCGTTCGATAGTTTGTAGGTGTCGGGCTTCAATACTTCCGCGATGATGTATGGCCCTGCCCACGGCGGCGTAAGCTTGTGTCGTCCCTTGTTGTTCTGGCTTCGCCATAGCACCAGGTCACCGACATTGAGGTCCCGCCTGTGGACGTGTTTGTCGTGGTAGCATCGGAGGCTTTGCTGATACCTAGCAGAGTGTAACAGAGCCACATCACGAGCTTCCTCGAGCTGGTCGAGGGCGTCCTCTCTTGTGGCGTCATTATTTTTCTCGTTGTAAGCTTTCAGCCTCGGGGATCCATATTCGACATCAGTTGGGAACATAGCCTGGGACCCGTAGACTAAGAAGAATGGAGTGAACCCCGTGGCTCGACTCGGCATTGTTCTTAGGCTCCACAGGACCGAGGGGAGCTCAGCGGCCCATTTTTTTGCCGTGTTTGTTTAACTTATCAAAAATTCTTGGTTCCAGGCCTTTTAGGACCATGCCGTTGGCACGTTCTACTTGGCCATTTGTTTTTAGATGAGCTACGGCCGACCAGAGCACACGGATGTGATGGTTGTTGCAAAAATCTAGAAACTTTTTACCATTGAATTGGGTGCCGTTGTCCGTGATGATGCAGTTAGGAACCCCAAAGCGGTGGACGATGTCGGTAAAAATAGCACAGCTTGCTCGGACCTGATGCTGGTGATAGGACGGGCCTCGATCCACTTGGAAAATTTGTCAATGGCGACGAGCAAGTGGGTGAAGCCACCAATTGTCCTTTTTAGGGGTCCGACCAAGTCGAGTCCCCAAACAGCGAATGACCATATGATGGGAATAGTTTGCAGGGCGTGAGCCGGGAGGTGGGTTTGTCTTGCCTAGTACTGGTAGCCTTTGCAGGAGCGTACTAGCTTGACAGCGTTGGAGACTGCGGACGACCAATAGAAACCTTGTCGGAATGTGTTTCCAACGAGGGTTCGAGGCGCCGCGTGATGACCACAAGCCCCTGAGTTTCCTGCCTTCCTCATTTGTGATACAGCGTTGGAGGATGCAGTGGGGCTACGTCGATACAGCTCCCTGCTGTTGCCAAATATCACAAAGAATTTGGCCCGGCGAGCAATCTGTCGAGCCTCGATCTTATCCGAGGGGAGGTCCCCTCGAGTGAGATGGTCGAGGTACGGAATACGCCAGTCAGGCTCAGGGTTGGCTGGCGAGGTTGAGCCTTCTGCCTGCATGGCTTCAGCCCCGGTCGAGGGGGCTTCCGCCTCAGGTGGGGGATTGAGTGATGGCCCGTCGACCCCTCCGTCTGCCCTGATGTTGACGGACGGTTGATGGAGATCTCTCGTGAAAACGTTAGGTAGAACTGTAGTCTGACTAGAAGCGATTTTTGCGAGTTTGTCGGTGGCCTCATTATATCTGCGTGCAATGTGATTGAGCTCGAGGCCGTGAAACTTGCCTTCAAGGCGCCGTACCTCCTCACACTAGGCCTCCATCTTGGGATCACGGCAGCTCGAGCTCTTCACGACCTGGTCAATCACGAGCTGAGAGTCACCTCGAACATCGAGGTGTTGGACCCCTAGTTCAATGGCGATCCGTAGGCCCATGACGAGCGCCTCGTATTCGGCGACGTTGTTGGAGGCAGGAAAATAAAGCTGGATGATATAGCGCATGTGGACTTCGAGGGGTGAGATGAAGAGCAAACCCGTGCCTGCTCCTGTTTTCATCAGCGACCCATCGAAATACATGGTCCAAAGCTCGGCCTAGAGCTAAATCGGGGGGAGTTGAGTGTCGGTCCACTCTGCCAGGAAATCTGCTAGTACCTAGGATTTGATGGCTTTGCGTGGCGCATAAGAGAGGGGCTCACCCATGAGCTTGACCGCCCACTTGGCTATCCCACCCGAGGCTTCCCGGTTCTGGGCTATCTCTCCGAGAGGGAAAGAAGAGACCACAGTCACCGGGTGGCCCTCGAAGTAGTGATGGAGTTTGCGCCGCATTAAGATGATGGCGTACATCAGCTTCTGGATTTGCGGGTAGCGAACCTTGGTTTCCGAGAGCACCTCGCTGATGAAGTAAACCGGTCTCTGGATGAGCAGGGCATGTCATTCCTCTGCCCTCTCGACAACTAAGACCACACTGACTACTTGTGTCATTGTGGCGACATAAAGTAGGAGGGGTTCCCCTGTGGTTGGAGGGACAAGGATCGGTGAGTTGGACAGCGTATCCTTGAGCTTTGCAAGGGCTTCCTCGGCCTCGAGGATCCATGAGAAGTGTTCCAATTTCTTTAGGAGACGATACAGTGGGAGCACTTTTTCGCCGAGGCACGAAATGGAGCGACTGAGGGCCGCAAGGCAGCCCGTGACCCTCTACACGCCCTTCAGATCTCGGATAGGGCCCATTTTGGTTATTGCGATGATTTTTCCGGGTTGGCCTCGATGCCACGTTCGGAAATGATGAACCCTAGGAGCATGCCTCGAGGAACGCCAAAAATGCATTTCTCAGGGTTGAGCTTAATGTTCTTTGCCCGGAGGCACTTGAATGCAACGTCGAGGTCGTTTATCAAATTACTGGCCTTTTTGGTTTTGACAATGATATCATCGATGTAAGCCTCGACGGTTGATCCAATGTGTTCCCTAAAAACATGTTGCATGCATCGCTGGTACGTAGCCCCTGCGTTCCGGAGACCGAAGGGCATAGTAACATAGCAATACATGCCGAATGGGGTGATGAATGAAGTCGCGAGCTGGTCAGACTCCCTCATTTTGATCTGGTAGTAGCCGAAATACGCATCTAAGAACGATAGAGTTTCACATCCCGCAGTAGAATCAACGATTTGATCAATGCGTGGCAAAGGAAAAGGAACTTTTGGACATCCTTTATTTAAACTAGTATAGTCTACACACATCATCTACTTCCCATTCTTTTTCTTAACTAATACAGGATTAGCTAGCCACTCAGGATGATGAACCTCCTTGATGAATTCGGCCTTCAACAGCTTGTGGATCTCCTCGCCGATGACCTTGCGCTTTCTCTCATCGAAGCAGCGCAAGCGTTGATTCACCGGTTTGGAGCCGGCTCGGATCTCCATGGCGTGCTCGACTACTTCCCTAGGTATGCCCGGCATATCCGAGGGACTCCGTGCAAAGATGTCGATGTTTACGCGGAGAAAGTCGACGAGCACTGTTTCCTATTTGGGGTCGAGGGTGGCGCTGATGCTCAACGTCTTTCCCTTTGGGTCGGTGGGATCGAGGGGCACGAGCTTGACGTCTTCTACGGGCTCGAAGTTGCCGGCGTGGTGCTTGGGGTCGGGGATCTCGTTGGACAAACCATCGAGGTCCGCCGCCAAGGTCGCCGACTCTAAGATGGCTTCTCCGTGCTCGATGCACTCCACATCGCACTCGTAGGCGTGCTCGTAGGAGGGCCTGACAGTTATGACACCGTTGGGCCCTAACATTTTGAGCTTGGGGTAGGTGTAATTGGGGACCGCCATGAACCGGGCGTAACATGGGCGCCCAAGGATGGCGTGGTATGTTCCATGGAATCCAACCACCTCGAAAGTGAGAGTCTCTTTCCTGAAGTTGGTGGGAGTGCCAAAACAGACAGGCAGGTCGACCCGCCCGATGGGCTCTGCTCGCTTCCCTGGCCTGACTCCATAGAAGCCCCCGATGCTAGGTTAGAGGTGCATCCTCGTGATCCCCAGAAGGTCGAGGGTCTGGGCATAGATGATGTTAGGACTACTGCCACCATCCATGAGCACCTTGGTGAGGCGTGTGTTGGCGATGATGGGATCGATAATAAGTAGGTAGACCCTAGGATTGGGGACGTAGTCTGGGTGGTCATTATGGTCGAAAGTGATAGCCATCTCGGACCAGTCAAGGAAGAGGAGGATTGCGAGTTGCACGGAGAAGACCTCTCGACGTTCCCACTTGCGCTGTCATGTTGAGAGGCGTGTCGAGGGTCCTCCGTATATCATGAAGCAGTCATGGATCTCAGGGAACCCCTCGTCCTTGTCATCTCCCTTGGGATCTTCCTTCTTGTCGTCCTTCTTGACGCCTATGCTTTCAAAGTATCTTCGGAGCATGTGGTAGTCCTCGAGGTTGTGGTTCGTGGGCCCTTTATGGTAGGGACACAGATCTTTGAGCATTTTGTCAAAAATGCCCCCACCAGGGGGCCCTCGAGGTTTCTTACGATCAGCAGCAGCAACAAGGTCATCGGCCGGGCCTCTTGTTTGCCCTGCTAGTTCTTCTTCTTCTTCCTATTGTTCCTCTTCGAGCCCCGGCTGGAGCCCGTGTGATCCTCTTCCTTTTGCTTCCCCTTGTCCTAGTCGCTACCAAAGATGGCACCAACTGCCTCCTCGCCGGTGGCGAAGTTGGTGATAATATCCATCAAACCGTTGGCAGTGATGGGAGTGCTACGGCCCAACTCTCGGACCAACTCTTTGCAGGTGGTACTAGAGAGGAAGGCCATGATGACGTCAGAGTCAGTGATGTTGGGGAGCTCGGTGTGTTGTTTGGAGAAACGCTGGACGTAATCCCAGAGGGATTTACCCGGCTTCTATTTGCAGCTTCGGAGATCCCACGAGTTGCTGGGGCGCATGTAGGTTCCTTTGAAGTTCCCCACGAACACTCTCATAAGGTCGTTCTAGTCGTGGATTTGTCGAGGTCCTCGAGCCAGGCTCGAGCGGTGTCCGACAGGAACAGGGGGAGTTGTCGAATGATGACCCGGTCATCGGTGGCCCTACCCAACTGACAAGCCAAAGCGGAAATTAGCGAGCCAAAGTTTAGGTTTGGTCTCACCGTTATACTTGGTAAGAGTCATGGGGGCGGAACCGAGCCGAGAGTATCGTTTCGCGAATGGCCTTGCTAAAAACCTGAGGACCCGGTGGCTCGGGTGAAGGGCTTCGATCTTCTGAGCTATCGTAGCGCCTGCCTCTATGCTCGTGGTAGCCTCGAGCTGCACCGTCACCATGTTTGCGCCTCCGGTGCTCGATGGTGTTGTCATGGGCATCTCAAGGTACACGGTTGTCGACGATGCGTTCACCGACAGAGATCGCCTTGTTCCATTGGGCGTGTTCGGGATGAACCAAGGCCTCTCTCTCTTGTCGGGAGGGCTCCGCAGGCTGCTCTGAGGCAAGCCTGCGTCGCCTTGAGGCGGAACTCTCGGCCTACTGCATGGCAGCGGTCTCAAGGAGTCCTTAGATTTCATCACGGGCTCGACGGGCCTCGGGGTTCGATGGCTCGGGCATGTTACGAAGGAGCATGTCGGCTGTGACCATGTTCTGGCTGGCTCGACCGAAAACCAGGGGCTCGACTGCCCGATCCTAGACGATGCGATGGTTAACGTCGCGAGCTCTCTCTCGAGCTCCTGCGCCGTGTGCGCGCGTCGTGCGCTCTTGCTCGAGGGTTTGCTGAAGTAGGCGTAGATTTTCTCGTTCCTCGTCGAGCCTATCCTGCAACTCACGGATTTGCTCGAGCTACATTCATTGATCTGCAAGGAATTGAGCCTCATCCCATTCAGTAGGGAGCTCGACCTAAGGTGGCGTGTTCCTTCCTCCAACGGCTGCCTCATCCTCTGAATCCGACGCGATAGCCCCATCGATGTTGAAGCACTCGCGAGTCGGGTCGTAGGTGTCATCGGCAGAGTCAGAGTCTGGAGCGCCAAAATAGTAGTACAATGGGTGCATGTGAGGTCGGGCGTCTCTAGGATCATGATATCGGAAAGCAGTTGCACGGAGCTCTGTATCTGGGGTCTCCATGGAGTCTAGGTACTCGGAAGCTGGTGTGGATGCAACGAGGTTGAGGGTGGAGCGTAGATAGTGTCCAAGGAGTTCCTCGTAAGCACTCATGCTAGTGCTTACAGAAGAAGCATACGCCTGGGCAGCCGAGTCTAGTCTAAATGGGAATGCTGACGAAGGCATCGTTCCTGGTGCCAGAGTAGTCAAACTGGCTGGTGGCGGCATCGCACCGGGCGGTGGAGCGATGGGACTCCCTGTCGACATCTTACCCTCAGTCAAGCTCATCCTACATAGATCCTCAGCGAGGAAGTCCGTGCCGGCGTCTGGCTGAGAGGCGCCGGATCGAGGAATACCATCACCCTCCGCAAGGCGATGACGGTGGTTGCGCTGGGCTCGCCGTCGCCTGGCGGCACATGCTTGGCGAGAGCGACGATACCAGCGTAGCGCTCCCCCAGGTTGGGAGAGCTCGTGGTCCCCGTTGATCGGGTGCCTGGGCGGGAGGAGGACCATGTCGTAGCCGTGGCCAAGAGACATGAACTCCAAACTCCCAAACCAGATCACCGTGGCCAACGGGAGCGGACATTCGGGGTCAGCCATCTAAAAAAATGGTGGGAGAACGATGTTGGCACGCAGCGTCCCCTACCTAGCGCGCCAACTATCGGCGTTTGGTCCTGCGGGGCTCCTAAGCCAACGAGTGAATCAAATGCTGCGTGTCCCTAATCTGGATGGTGATGCAAGGAGAGTACATGGAGGTTTATCCTGGTTCGGGCAAAAGAAGGCCCTACGTCCAGCGGGAAGGGGGGAGTATTGTATTTCCTTGCACCTAAGTGCTTGCGTAGGGGTTACAAGCTGTGAGAGAGGGAACCGAGCCCAGGTCTCAGAGAAAAATTGAGAGTACAAAGGTGATTGCTTGAGATGATCTTTTTTGGTGGGATAGAGACTGGTTTTTCGTCGTCTGTTGTTCCCTTGTCTCCCCTTGTAGAGCCCCTGCCTGCCCTTTTATAGGGTAAGAGGAGGCAGGGACGCCGGGGTGCCTTTGAGATGAAGTTTTATCGATCCTGAAAGGATCAAGATGCCTAAGAGGGGGGTGAATTAGGCTTTTCTAAAAATTAATTGCAAGAATTAAATCCTACAAGCCAAACTTCACCCCTAGTGTCTACTAGTGTTCCTTGTGATTCTACCTATAAAAGTTTTGCACCCTAAGTTCCAATCCTAGTCTAGCAAGGCAATTCTAGGAAAGTAAACAAGCAATGAAAGTAATGCACGAAAGTAAATGCTTGAAAGTAAGGGTTAGGAACACGGCGATGTTTTCCCGAGGTATCGGAGAGTCACCACTCTCCACTAGTCCTCGTTGGAGCACCCGCGCAAGGGTGTAGCTCCCCCTTGATCCGCGCAAGGATCAAGTGCTCTCTACGGGTTGATTCTTCGACACTCCGTCACGGCGAATCACCCAAAACCGCTCACAACATGAGTTGGGTCACCTACAAGCTCGTTGGATGATCACCAAACTCCCAATCACCACCAAACCGTCTAGGTGATGGCGATCACCAAGAGTAACAAGCTAGAACTCTCACTTGACCACAACAAGCCTAATGAGAAGATGGATGCACACTTGCTACTCTCTAGTCACTAGTGAGGAATCTCAAACTTTGATTCTCAAATCACTATCCTCACTAGGGCTCTTGCACTCCCTTGCACTTCAAAGGTGTTTCTCAGCTGAACAAATGAGCAAGAGACCTCTAAAAGAGGTGGAGGGGATGTATTTATACACCCCTCAGACAAATCCAACTGTTACCTGCCAAATCAGCAAAACTCGTACTGACCGAACGCGCTGGTCGACGTGACCGGACGCGCCGGTCGAGTGTAACGGTCAAAAACCGAAAGTCAGCGCTGAGCGACCGGACGCGCCAGTCAGGGATGACCGGACGCGTCCGATCATACAAGAACCTTACTGGACTTTGGCCTGACGCTCGACCGCGTTCGATCATAGATGACCGAACACGTCAGGTCAGCTAAGGACCTTACTGGAACGTGACCGGACGCGTCCGATCATTTCACAGTCGCGTCCGATTACACTTTTACCCTCTGGAACACGTGTCAGACTGATCACCGCGTCCGGTCCTCGCAGGGACCATGTCCGGTCAATCAGTTAACGACACAGTGACTTGTTAGTACTGACCGAACGTGTCCGTCATGATAGGAACCGCATCTAGTCAAGGGTAAACTGCTCAAATGACGCGACGCAACTTGAACCAAGTTGCTTCCAACTGAACTTTGAGCTTTACCAGAGCTACCTAGTGCTAAGTTTGACAAGTGTGCACCACACCTAAACAAAAGACTCACCTAGGTCAAGCTACTCGCTCATGCCCCTCTTTATAGTACGGTCAAAGGAAGAAACAAAGATCCTAATGACTATTCCGGATATAACTCAACACCTTGACATCCGGAACTAACCGTCCTTAATCTTGTCGTTGATCCTTTGAAAACCTAAATGATTTCCATCAAGGGACATGAATACCTTAGTGCCCAAAGCAGTTATCAACTCCATGACCTAACTTATCAACGTTTCTGCAAAACACACGTTAGTCATGGTAATAATGCGTTGTCATCAATTGCCGAAACCAACACCGGGGCCTAGATGCTTTCGATCTCCCCCTTTTTGGTGATTGATGACAACACTTAGATTCAGAAGATATTAGAGTTGAGGTTTTCAAACATGCTTGGTTCACATAAGCACAAAGCTGTAAGCACAAGGGGTTAGGAATTTCTTATGTGTTCCAAGCCAACTGAGTGTATTCATAAGATAAAACATAAAGAGTTAGTACACATAAAACATAGCTCATATGAAATCAGAGTAAGGCACGGAAGCACAACCTTATGAGCTAAACATAAATTAAGTGACATGATATGATATGAAGTCTCACAAGCACACTTGTCACAAAATGCAGGGCGAGAAAATAAACATGATGCATGAATGTAGCACACAAGAAAAAACGAAACCCTCTATCAACACTCCCCCTGAATCTATGCTCTCTCCCCCTTTGGCATCAAACGCCAAAATGAAAACTAAGGATCCGACGGGGGAACAGAAGCTGTCGTGTCGGGTGCCGAGGAGCGTGGAGTGATCACGAACTGTGAAGTATCCTCCTCAGACTCTGAACTATCAGGCTGACCCTCTGAAGATAGACGTGGCAGTGAAGCGGTCTAGGTCTGTAGAGCAGGTGTAGGAACTGAAGGTGTAGTAGCAACAATAGGAGCAATCACTGTCGCCTGAGCCTGAAAGACACCAAGAGTATGAGGATCTGTCGATGCAACTGACGATGGTAAAGTCTCTGTAGTCCCGGCCCCTGACACTGGAGGAAAAGCAGTCTCTGAAGCTAACATCCCTAAAGTGGTCACAAAGGTGGTATACGAGGGTGTTGGCTGTCTAGTCAGCTCACTGTAGGTGGCACTCAAGTCAGTGAAAGGAGTGCCCCAGAGGAGGTGAGGTCTCAGCTGAGCTGGTGGAGTGAACCCTGTCTGAATAGGAGTGTAGCTCGATGACTGAAATGTCTGAGGCACCTGCTGCTAGGGTGAGGTAAACTGAAAGCTCGGCTGGCCCTGACTCTGAGGTCCACTGGACTGTAGTGCTAGAGTCAGGATAGACAGTGGTGGAGGTACCCCAACAGTGATAAGGTGTCACAGGAGCTCTAGATACTGCTGCTGGGTGGCTGCCTGCTGCCTCTGCATCTCAAACTGTTGCCTCTAAAACTCCAGCTGCTGCCTTTGGAACTCGTCCTGACGAGCCTGAATCTGAGCAAACGCGGTAGTTGTGTCCTGAGCCTGTCTCTGCATCTAAACCTCCTGTCTCTCCTGGGCCTGGGTCAGCCTCTCAAGAATAGCCACCATGGCTGGGTCTGAGCAGGAGGATGAGCCTGAACCACCGGCCTCATGGTCGTGAGGTCGAGGAGAGTGGTACCGGGGGATGGGCTGATAATCCTCATCTGTGCTATCAGTAGCAACATCCTCGATTGGATCAGCTGGCTCAGCATCAAGATCTGCTAGCTCGGCCTCAGCAAGACCCTCAACGATCTCGTCCTACTCAGCAGTTGTCTCTAGAACCTCTGGCCTCTGACGCTATCCTGGGCCAGGTGCCTGCTCACTGGTCACTGACGCCCACAGCTATCGAATGTCATACTCTGGAAAAGCTGTAGTGGTGTCAGATATCTCAGCTCGAATCTCTACAGGCAGGTCACACGTAGATCTGATGATAAAACATATCCAATGAGCATACGGTAGCTGCCAGTGACCCTTGAATCCCTCTGGCAAGGTATCCTCCATCTCACATAGCATCAGATTCCAAAGATCAAATGGTGTCTGTGAGATGAGGTGATGCACTACCCATAACTGCATACGGGTCAGTCCCTCTCTGTATCCCAGCCTCGGAAGTAGTGTTCGCCTCACAATAGCATCAAGGACTCTGGCTAGGGGTGTCAGGCTGGCACGTGTACATCTAGACCCCTCGCCAAAAGGCTCACGGAAGCAGGGTCTGATCATGTCTGTAGGGGGCACTGTCCCGCCATGAGGGCGTCTCGGAGGTGCGGTCTGGCCAAAGCACAGCTGGTGTATCTTTGTCTCTGAAGCTAGGAGTTTGAGGATCTCTCGTACCCTGGTGCTGTACAGTATGCGGTCACAGCCTCTAAATGCAAAGTGTATAAACTCATGTGCTGGGTCAATCCATAGTGAAGAATAGAACTCTCTGACTCAAGTCCCGTAGTAGGCTCCAGTCCGTCCAAGAAGATCTGACAAGCCTGATAGAAAGGACAGGTGCGGACGGAGCTGCTCACTAACCACCTCAACTAAGGCCTCCAGTCGATAGACTCTCTGCGGTCTGAATGCAATCCCGCTGTCAACATAGGCCCTGTAGAAGTCCTCGTGCAGAGGTGTGTAGAAGCCCTCTGACGCCCGGGGAACCCATTGAGGTGGGAACCACCGAGTAACCTCAACGAACCTGAGGGCCTGCACCTGTCGTGCTGTATCTCCCCTGAGATCAAAGTGCTCAACTGGGGGGTGACCTCGAACCCTGGGAGGTGGACGACCTCCACGACGCTGACCCTCTGGCCTGGGAGTCACTTGAGCTCACGTACGTCCTGAGCGACGATGCTATGGAGAGTGAACTATCTGCTCCTCTGTCTCCTCTGGGTCCTCTATGGGCTGCTCTGCAGGTGCACCCATTGTCTCTTCTGTGGTCTCAGTACCAAGCTGTCGACCTTCAAGGTGAAAGCGACGCTCGCCAATACGAATCCCACTACTCCTGCCACCTCTCTCTGCTGCCTCTGCTGCATCTGCAACTGCCTAAGCCACCTCTGCCTCTATGAGTGTCCTCTTTCTCTTCTTGGCAGCTATCTTCACTCGCTTGCCGCGAGCCACCTCTGTCCTCCTGGGAGGACTCTTGTCCCCGTCACTAGGTGCACTACCAGCATTCTTGCAGCGAACCATACTGACAAACTGCTGTGTCTGAGAAAATCTGAATAGTGAGAGATGGTGAACTGACACTCGTGAGGCTTGGCCTCAATCCGTATCCGCAGGCTTGGCCTCGGATTCACAGCTGATCACCTGACACACAAAGCACCGACAGGACGCACTGAAACGATAGAATAGATGGATCTACTATAAGCAACATATATTATCTAATAGACGAGTGAGATCCTAATGAAAGCAAGCATATTAGATAAGATGTGAATAGACCGCGATAGCTACCTCGGATGAGCGAAGTTCTGATGAACGGAAGATGATCTCGACGCGCTAGGGTTACCCGGAAACGACGATCAAAACCTTGGAGTACCGATGAGATCAAAGATTGTATTAGTAATTCACCGGAAGATAAACGGCAAACCCTAATCCAAGGCAAAGAAGTCACCTTGCGGAGACAAAGATGCTCGCGGAGACAGAAACTCACGAAAAACCTCGGCTAGGGTTAGGTCTCTGGTGCGTGGGGCTGCTCGGCTACAGCGGCTCGGCTGCGGAGGCGCGCGTGTGGCAGAGAGCACGGGCATGTGGCGGCGGTGCTCGGGACAGCGGGCGCGGACACATGGCGGCGGCGGCGCGGGCAGCGAGCACGGGCACGCGGCGGCGTGCACGGCTATGGTGGGCGGCTTCGGTGGTGCGCGCGGCTGCGGAGGTGCTGGATGCAGCAGCGCTCGGGCGCGGGCGCAGAACGGCGAGACGGGTGCGGATGCGGTGCTCGGCGAGAAGGCGGCGCTCGGGATCACGGTGAGGTTGGCTAAGGTACGGGCGGCGGCGGATTGAGACGAAAGAAAACGAAATGAGATCCGAACGTACGGTTAAAAAGGGCTGAGATCCGCTTTTCGTGCGATGACCGGACACGGTGGTCGCATGACCGGACACGGTGGGGCAGCGTCCGGTCACAGTCTAGTAAGCTCCTAGAATGGCCAGACACGTACAATTAGGCATGATCGGACACTGATAGAGTCCGGTCAAACTTTGCCCGGAAAACTAAAGCGCATGACCGGACGCGGTGGTGGTGGTCGGGACCGGACGCGGTGGTCAGCAACGACGCGTCCGGTGCAGCGTCCGGTCACAGATCTTAGAGAAGATCTTTGGGAATGACCGAACGCGCTGGTGGACGCCGGGACCGGACGCGGTGGTGAAGCAGCACCACGTCCGATGCAGCGTCTAGTCCAACGTCCAGTCGCTGTTTAACGCCTTTCTTCAATCCGATCTTCGACCCGACTTCTCCCAATCAAGTTCCAATTCAAAGAGACTCAAAAAAACACCAATTGGAACCTGATATGAGTGACCTCACTCAAACCCTCAAGTTTTTCAAAGTATTTTGCCTTAGGCTAGTATTATTTTTAAGAAAATACGCAATAAACACCCGAGGAGCAACGTATGGCCATGCAATAGAGTTTATGAACCCTTGGGAGCTTCAAATGCTCTCTCTATTCATGGACAAACACAGAGGTTACTCAAAGCTAAACCGAAAAGAAACAACAAAGCAACAACCATGCATATGCAATGCAAAGCGAGAAAGGAAGACTAGGTTGCTTGTCAAGTTTGATCCACGGTTAGGCTTCTTCACTCCTCCAAAGGAGGGTTATCGTAACCGTGTTAGACAAGTTCTAGATGCATTGCGGGGAATTAAACGTGACATATAATACAATGCAATGCAAGGGACAACACAAGCTCATTTTTAAAGTTACTAGAATCAAGCACATTTAGTTCACTTCTCAACCTACAAAAGGTAGCCTCATCTAAAGGTTTAGTGAAGATATTCGCTAATTGATTTTCACTTCTTACACCTTCTAGTGATATATCATTTTTAGCAACATGATCTCTTAGAAAGTGGTGGTGGATATCAATGTGCTTGGTGCGTGAGTGTTGTACCGGATTATTAGCAATTTTAACGGTACTTTCATTGTCACATAAAAGCGGCACCTTTTCAAGAACAACTCCATAGTCTAGGAGGGTTTGTTTCATGTATAAGATTTGAGCACAACAAGCCCTCGCGGCAATGTATTCCGCCTCGACGGTGGACAAAGCCACACTATTTTACTTCTTAGATGACCAAGATACTAAGAACCTCCCAAGCAAATGGCATCCTCTGGATGTGCTTTTTCTATCAATCTTGCAACCAGCATAATCCGAATCGGAATAGCCAACTAGTTGGAATCTAGCTCCTTTGGGGTACCAAAGACCGATGCTTGGGGTGTACTTAAGATATCTTAAAATTCTTTTTACGACACTTAGGTGAGGTTCTTTAGGGCACGCTTGAAAGCGAGCACACATGCACACACTAAACATGATATCGGGCCTAGATGCGGTAAGGTACAACAAGCTACCAATCATAGAACGGTAAAGAGTTTGATCAATTAGTTTACCTCCCTCATCTAGGTCGAGATGTCCATTAGATGGCATTGGGGTCTTGATTGGCTTACACTCTTCCATCTTGAATCTTTTGAGAAGATCCTTGGTGTACTTTTCTTGAGAGATAAAGATCCCTTCTCTCATTTGCTTGACTTGAAAACCAAGGAAGAATGTTAGCTCACCAATCATTGACATCTCGAACTCCTTTGACATCAGTTCACCAAATTCTTTGTAATAATCTTCATTTGTTGACCCGAAGATGATATCATCAACATAGACTTGACAAATGAAGATCTCTCTATTAAGCTTCTTGGTGAATAGTGTGGTGTCAACCTTCCCAATAGTGAAGCCCTTCTCAATGAGGAAGTCCCGGAGGCGCTCATACCACGCTCTAGGGGCTTGCTTGAGCCCATATAGCGCCTTGGACAACCTATAAACTTAATTAGGATATCTAGGGTCTTCAAACCTAGGAGGTTGTTCAACATAGACTAGTTCATTTATGAAGCCATTTAAATATGCACTTTTCACATTCATTTGATATAGTTTCATTTCATGATATGATGCATATGCAAGAAGGATACGAATGGCTTCAAGTCTTGCAACGGGTGCAAAGGTCTCTCCAAAATCAAGAACTTCAACTTGAGAGAATCCCTTTGCAACTAGTCTTGCCTTGTTCCTCACTACTACGCCTTGATCATCTTGCTTGTTGCGGAACACCCACTTGGTTCCAATGACTCTTGCACCTTTTGGATGCTCTTCAAGTGTCCAAACTTGATTGCGGGCGAAGTTGTTCAATTCTTCATGCATAGCATTCACCCAATCCGGATCTTGAAGAGCTTCTTCTACATTCTTAGGTTCAAGACAAGAGACAAAAGAGTGATGTTCAACAAAAGAAGTAAGCTTTTGAGATCGAGTCATTACACCCTTTGTAGGACTCCCTATGATGAGATCTTGTGGATGTGCTTGAAGTAGAGGCGAGTTTCTTCTATCAACCACTTGATAAGAGGGATGGGGAGCATCAACATATTGAGCTTATGCCTTGGCTTGTAGATGAGAGACATGAGTATCTTCATTTTCAAATCTCTCATTCTTGTCATCATCTTGAGGCACATGTGATGAAGATGGTGGATTGACAATTTGTACATCGTCTTCATCATCTTTAGGCTTGATGTCTCCCACCGGCATGTTCTTCAGTGCCTCTCTCAATGGTTCATCACCTACATCATCACAATTCTCAATTGCTCCTTTGGAGCCATTAGATTCATCAAATTTCACATTATATGTTTCTTCAACCAAACCGGTGGCATGGTTAAATACTTTATATGCTTTGGACTTTGATGAGTAACCAACAAGAAAACCAATATCACAACGTCTTTGCAACTTCCCTAGGTGTTGACGCTTCTTATAGATGTAGCATTTGCAACCAAACACCCAGAAGAATGAGACGTCTGGCTTCTTCCCATTTAGCAACTCATAGGGGGTCTTGCCAAGAAACTTTTGTAGGAAGAGGCGATTTGAAGCATAGCATGTGGTGTTAATTCCCTCGGCCCACAATTTCAACGGTGTGTTGTACTCATCTAGCATTGTTCTTGCAAGGGTGATCAAGGTCTGGTTCTTTCTCTCAACTACACTATTTTGTTGAGGAGTGTAGGTTGATGAAACTTCATGCTTGATTCCAATTTCATCACAATAAGCTTCAATGTTTGTGTTGTCAAACTCTTTGCCATTGTCACTTCTAATCTTCTTTATCTTGACTTCAAATTCATTTTGAGCTCTCTTTGCAAACTTCTTGAAGCAATTTGCCACTTTGGATTTGTCATGAAGGAAGAAAGTCCAAGTGTATCTTGAGTAGTCATCCACAATCACTAGGCAATAGAGATTTCCACCCAAGCTCTTATAAGTTGTAGGACCAAACAAATCCATGTGAAGAAGTTTTAACACTCTTGATGTTGACATGTAAGCTTTGGTTGGATGAGTATTTGCAACTTGTTTGCCGGCTTGACATGCACTACTAGGTTTGTCCTTCTCAAACTTTACATCCTTCAAACCTCTCACTAATTCTTTCTTCAATAGCTTGTTGAGAGTGTTCATTCCAACATGAGCAAGCCTCCTATGCCAAAGCCATCCAAGTGTAGTTTTGGTGAACAAACATGTCATCAAGTTTGCATCTTCGGAGGTGAAGTCAACAAGATAGAGATTATTGTATCTAAAGTCTTTGAAAATCAATTGCTTATCATCTATCTTTGTAACTACCAATTCATTAGGAGTGAACAAGCATTGGTAGCCAAGGTCACAAAGTTGCCCAACGGATAGCAAGTTGAAACTCAATGAAGCAACATAGAGCACATTTGAGAGAGAGTGATCATTTGATATTGCAATCTTGCCTATACCCTTGACTTTGCTCTTTGAATTGTCCCCAAATGTGATCTTCTCTTGACATACCCCATTCTCTTCAAGTGAGGTGAACATACGAGGATCACCGGTCATGTGTTGAGTGCAACCACTATCAATTACTCAATGAGATCCACCGGTCTTGTAGTTCACCTACACACAAGAGATCAAGCCTTTTGTTTAGGGACCCAAACTTGAGAGGGACTCTTGACTTTCTCAACTAATGACTTGGCAACCCATATTTTCTTTGGCCTATTTTTGTTAGGGGGATCCAAGAACATTACTTTCATCTTTCCACTTGAATCTTTTCTAAGCATGTAATGAGCATTGAAAGCAAAGGGTCTAGCATGCTTGGGCAAGGGTTGTGGTGGTGGAGTTTTGCACTCATGAGCAAAATGACCTTCTTGTCCACACTCAACACATCTCTTTGGCTTGGGCTTTGACTTGCTTAGTTGTTGTTGAGCTTTAGCCTTCTTCTCTTGATTTGCTAAGTAACCAATGCCACTTCTATCCATCTTCATGATGGTGTTCATGAGTAGCTCACTTTGTAAATGTTGGCCTCTTGTGAACTTACTCAGGCCGGTCTTGAGATGCTCTTTTTCTTGCTTGAGCTTTTTGTTCTCTTCAATAAGTAACTCATTTGATGTTTGCTTTTCAAGAGCCATCAACTTCTTGTTCTCAATCTTGAGCATCTTATTTTCACTCTTGAGCTTGACATACTCATCATAGTTGTCGGACTCAACCACACTCTTGCCTTTGCCACTAGAGCCTTGCTCAATGTTCTCAATAATCAAGTCATCACATGATGTAGCTATATCAATCTTAACAACTTGGTTAGTAGCATCATGTGTCTCAAGAGCAAGTTCATTAGCAACAATAAGACTATCATAATCGATTTTCTATGTAGTATATTTGTCTTTTAACAAGTTGTGCCTAGTGTTGAGCTCATCATGCTTCCTCTCAAGTTTATCATGTTCATCTCTAAGCTTTTTGTTAGAAGTTTTAAGCTCCTTGAGAGTAGAAGACATAGTTTTATTTTGATCTTTGAGCTCATCACTAGTCTTATGTGCATTCTCAAGCTTAGATGAGAGTGAGTCATTTTCATTTTGGAGCTCATCATTTTCATTTCTAGTTCTTCTTATGATCTTAGAATATTTGTTCAATAACTTTACAAGTTCATCATAGGAAGGTGCATCATATTCATCATCACTATCACTATCATCATCATCACTCTCATTGTTTTGTACCTTTCGTTCACCCTTGGCCATAAAGCATAGGTGAGATGTGGACGATGATGGTGAAGGTGGCGGTGAAGGTGGTGATGAAGATGTCGGTGAAGATGATGATGGCCCAATCACAAATGCGGCGACCTTCTCTTTCTCATCGTCGCTCTCATCACTGGAGGACTCACATGATGACTCAATGTCGGTGAGCCAATCACCAACAATGTAGGCTTTGCCTCCCTTCTTCTTGTAAAACTCTCTTCTCTTGCCATCTTTCTTTTTGTATGGCTTGTTCTTCTTTTTCTCATCTTCTTCATCACTTGAATCATCTTTCTTGCCCTTGTTCTTATTTTTGTACTTGTCTTTTGGAGGTTTCGGGCATTGATGAGCTAAGTGGCCAAGTTCACCACAATTGAAGCAATCCATCTCGGATATTGGCTTTCTTTTGCTACTTGTGAAGAATTTCTTCTTCTTGCCATCGAACTTGATGCCACTCTTGTTGAGCTTCTTTAGCATCTTGGTGGTCTTTCTCACCATGAGTGCAAGTGATGCATCATCAATATCACTTTTACTTGAGCTTTCTTGCACTATCATGGCTTGGCCCTTCTTCTTTTTCTTTTCATGGCTAGCTTTGAAGGCCAAGTCTTTCTTCTTGGAAGATGATGAGCCCTCTTCCGGAGTGATGTGCATGTACATCTCATGTGCATTGACCTTTCCCAATACTTGTGTCAGGGTTGCGGTAGAGACATCACTTTGGTGAAGTACGGTGACAATGTGCCCATACTTCTCAATGGGAAGAACACTCAAGATCCTCCTTGCAACATCCGATTGACTCATTTGAGTGAGTCCAAGAGCATTGAGATCTTCTACAAGAACATTCAATCGAGTGTACATTTCATTAGCACTTTCTTTGGGAAGCATCTCAAAAGAATTAATTTTCTTTAAAGCAATATGATAGCGTTCCTCACGCTCACTCTTAGTTCCCTCATGGAGAGCACAAAGGTTTTCCCACAATTCATGAGCGTTTTTGGTATTACGCATATGATTGAAGATATCCTTGCCTAGGCCCCGGTAGAGTGCATTTTTTGCCTTTGCATTCCACCGGTCGTACTTCTCCTCGTCACCACTTGGGTTGGCGGGATCCCTAATAGGGGAAAGTCCTTCGGTTACGGCTCTAAGGCACCCAACATCTATGGCTTCGAGGTACGCCTCCATACGAATTTTCTAATATGGAAAATCGTCTCTCTCAAAAGTGGGAGGTGGTCCTTCCCCATTAGACATCTTGCTCTAGGCGGTGAAGCCTAAATAAAGAGCAACACGGCTCCGATACCAATTGAAAGGATTAAGATGCCCAAGAGGGGGTGAATTGGGCTTTTCTAAAAATTAATTGCAAGAATTAAATCCTACAAGCCAAACTTCATCCCTAGTGTCTACTAGTGTTCCTTGTGATTCTACCGATAAAAGTTTTGCACCCTAAGTTCTAATCCTAGTCTAGCAAGGTAATTCTAGGAAAGTAAACAAGCAATGAAAGTAATGCATGAAAGTAAATGATTGAAAGTAAGGGTTAGAAACACGGCGATGTTTTCCCGAGGTATCGGAGAGTCGCCACTCCCCACTAGTCCTCGTTGGAGCACCCGCGCAAGGGTGTAGCTCCCCCTTGATCCGCGCAAGGATCAAGTGCTCTCTACAGGTTGATTCTTCGACACTCCGTCATGGTGAATCACCCAAAACCACTCACAACATGAGTTGGGTCACCCACAAGCTCGTCGGATGATCAACAAACTCCCAATCACCACCAAACCGTCTAGGTGATGGTGATCACCAAGAGTAACAAGCTAGAACTCTCACTTGACCACAACAAGCCTAATGAGAAGATGGATGCACACTTGCTACTCTCTAATCACTAGTGAGGAATCTCAAACTTTGATTCTCAAATCACTATCCTCACTAGGGCTCTTGCACTCCCTTGCACTTCAAAGGTGTTTCTCAGCTGAACAAATGAGCAAGAGACCTCTAAAAGAGGTGGAGGGGATGCATTTATATACCCCTCAGACAAATCCAACCGTTACCTGCCAAATCAGCAAAACTCGTACTGACTGGACGCGCTGGTCGACGTGACCGGACGCGCCGATCGAGTGTAACGGTCAAAAACCGAAAGTCAGCGCTGAGTGACCGGGCGCGCCGGTCAGGGACGACCGGACGCGTCCAATCATGCAAGAACCTTACTAGACTTTAGCCTATCGCTCGACCGCATCCGATCATAGATGACCGGAGGTGTCAGGTCAGCTAAGAACCTTACTGGAACATGACCGGACGCGTCCGATCATTTAACAGTCGCGTCCGATTACACTTTTACCCTCTGGAACACGTGTCAGACTGATCACCACGTCCGGTCCTCGCAGGGGCGTCCGGTCAATCAGTTAACAACGCAGTGACTTGTTAGTACTGACCGGACGCGTCCGGTCATGACAGGAACCACATCCGGTCAAGGGTAAACTGCTCAAACGACTTAGAAACGTGACACAACTTGAACCAAGTTGCTACCTAGTGCTAAGTTTGACAAGTGTGCACCACACCTAAACAAAAGACTCACCTAGGTCAAGCTACTCGCTCATGCCCCTCTTTATAGTACGGTCAAAGGAAGAAACAAAGATCCTAACGACTATTCCGGATATAACTCAACACCTTGACATCCAGAACTAACCGTCCTTAATCTTGTCATTGATCCTTTGAAAACCGAAATGATTTCCATCAAGGGACATGAATACCTTAGTGCCCAAAGCAGTTATCAACTCCATGACCTAACTTATCAACGTTTCTGCAAAACACATGTTAGTCATGGTAATAATGCGTTGTCATCAATTGCTGAAACCAACAACGGGGCCTAGATGCTTTCAGATCCCTGTGGAGGTGGCTGTAGCAATGTGCCTCGAGAATGGCCGGCCATCCCTGGACACCATGGTGACGTAGAGGACAAGACGGTGAAAAGAATCCGAGTCCTATGCCACGTCGGCCTTTCTTCCTTGTTGATCGGTGGTGGGTCGAGGCTGGGTCGAGGACGGGTCGAGGATGGGTGGATAAGGCCGAGTCCCTAGGATCATGGGGTACGATCCCTGTCGTATCCTCCCTCAAGGGTGATCAGTGGTGAACTAGTGCACGGTATGGTGCGTATAGTGACAGATTTTTACCTCCCATCTCGGGATGGGCAGTAAAAAGTGAGATTTGACACCGGTGCTGCTTCCATGATGGTAGGAAGTAGTTGGTAGTCGCATTAAATGCTCTGACTTTTGTCTCAGAGTTGGTGAATAAAGTGGGTCGAGTGGCCCGACCCGGGGTCGTGCAAGTCGAAGTTTTCTCAGTAGTCAAGCTGTCTTGTCGAGCGAGCCTCGTACGAGTCAAAACGCGGTCGAGGTGTCCCGTCGAGCGTGCCTCATACGAGTCGGAACGTAGTCAAGGCGTCTGTAACTGAACCGACCAATTATATGAAATTAAGTAAGAAAATCATCCACCGAGCAGACAATTTAGCAAACTTAAGCCCGTATAACCCGGTAGTCCGTGAAATCACGACAGATTTCAAACCAACTTTACATACCAGCCAAGATTGTAATAAGTTTAGCGGTCACCATCACAAGTCACATAAAAGTTCACGTCGCAAATACATCGGAGTTTAAACATAGTTATTACAAACCAAGTTCAAATAAAAGTAGCGGAAGCATTTAGTTCAAACCACACACACTCACACAAAGTTCAAACCACCAACCGGCCGGCTATGGCTTTCGGCCCGAGCACGCGTGCGGGGAAGGAAGGCGAGCCGGCCCGGCTTGGGCTCCGGCCCAAGGCCGTCCCGACCCAACACGGGTGGGCGTGACCACGGCCGTGACATCCCGGCGCCCGAGACCGCGGCGGTGCGGTGGCCGCCGATGGCCAGCGGCCGTTTTCGGTCACGAGCGGACGAGGTGTGGCGAGCAAAAGAACCGTGAAGAAAAGGCGAACACGATGGAGCCATTCGAGGGAAATGAGGAGGAGCGAGAGCACCGGTGGTCGGAGCGTGAGCTCGGTGGCTCCGTCCATGGCGGCGTGGCGGGAACCGAGCAATTGCGCCCTACCTACGCGAGCAAGGAGCCATTGACGCTTGTTTGAAGGAGAGGAGAAGATGGCGGAGCACTGTGCGCAGGCAATTGGACGGCGGTGGCTTGCCGTCGTCGGAACGCGGCGGCGGAGGCGAGGGCGAGCGATGGCGAGCGGTCCTCCCGCTCGGGTTCTCCAGAGAAATAGGGAAGGGAGCGAGCGAGCGGGGGAATGGCAGGGAGGCAGAGCGCAGCGTGGTGCTTTGAAGTGGAGTGCGCGGGCAGCCAGGCGCCACACGACCGATGGCGTCGGCATGCGGCCGCCACGCGGCGAGCGCGCTCTGCCGCGGTCGGCCAGCGAGGCGTGCGGCTTGGGCTGGGCCGAGGGAGAGGCGAGTCGCGTGTGCGAGGAGCGCGGGTGGGGCGCGGGGCAGACCGGGCCGGCTTCGGCTGTTGGGCCAGAAGGGATTATAAATAAGTTTCCAGATTTGCTGAATTTACTCAATTTCAAAATTTGAAGATGAAAAAGGCATTTTCACAAGTTGTCACCAAAACAAAAGTTGTTCAAAATTTAATTCTCTACAACTTTCATTTAGGGCATTTTTCAAAATTCTAAACAAATTTTGAATTAGTGATTTAAAGTCCAATTTTTAAATAAAAACTCATTTTTCTATAATATTTTTAAAAGCAAAATTTGGGGAGATTTTGAATACAAAAGTTGCTCCAAAAATCATGCTAATTAATTCTAAGTCATTTAGAGTTATAGCCCAACAAATTTTACCACTCTTAGCAAGCAAATGCAATAATTTAGGGTTCAAACAGATGTTTTTCACACTTCAAATTACATTCAACTTATATTGCATGTGATGATAGAATGAATGTGATGCAAATGACCATGCTTTGGGATGTTAAAGCATGCTTAACACCCAGGGATGTTACATCCCTCCTCCCTTATAAAAATCTCGTCCCGAGATTTGGGTTACGAACCAGTTGTTATAAAAATCCTCATAAGCTTTTTGTAGATATTCACCCGTTTCCCAAGTTGCATCTCCTTCATCAAGATGACTCCACTATATCTTATATGTTGTTACCACACTATTTCGAGTAGCCCTCTCTTTAGAGTCCAAAACTCGAACCAGTTGCTCACGATATACCAAATCTGACTTGAGCTTTATGTCTCGGGGTTCGATTCTTTCCTCTGGAACACGCAAACACTTCTTGAGATGCGATACATGAAAAACTAGGAATATAGCACCCATTGTCTCAAGTAACTCTAACTTATAAGCTACTGGACCTTTTCTTTCCAAGATCTTATATGGTCCCACAAATCTGGCTGCGAGCTTTCTGCTTACTCCAAACCGTTTCTTCTTCATTGGCGTGACTTTCAGATAAACATAGTCACCAACTTCGAACACAAGCGGTCTCCTTCTATCCGCATAGCTTTTCTAACATGATTGAGCGGCTTTCATATTTTGCTGAATGATATGAACTTTCTTCTCGGCTTCTTCTACAAAGTCAATACCATAATATCTTCTTTCTCCTAGCTCGATCCAGTTTAGTGGTGTTCTACACTTTCTGCCAGACAAAGCTTCGAATGGTACCATTTTGATACTTTCTTGATAACTATTATTGTAAGCAAACTCTGCTAATGGTAACCATGACTCCCATGAACTCTTGGAAGCCAACACACAGGCTCTCAACATATCCTCCAGAACAGCATTGACTTTTTCGGTCTAACCATATGTCTGAGGATGATAGGCAGTACTACGAATCAAACTAGTTCCCAATCCTTTATGCAAGTGTTCCCAAAAGTGAGCAGTGAATTGTGACCCTCTGTCAGACACTATAGTCTTCGGTATGCCATGCAATCTCACTATCTCAGCAATATACTTCTCGACATATTGAGGTGGTCTATAATCTGTCTTGACAGGTAAAAAGTGAGATGTCTTTGTAAGACGATCTACGATTACCCAAATCGAATCATGTCCTTTCTGAGTAGTGGGCAAACCTGTGATGAAATCCATACTTATATCATCCCACTTCCAACTAGGTACGGACAAAGGTTGCAACAATCTGGCAGGTCTCATATGAATAGCTTTTACCCTACAACATGTGTCACATCTGGCCACATATGTTGTAATCTCTTTCTTCATTTTTGTCCACCAATAACGAGGTCTTAGTTCTTGGTACATCTTGCTACTTCCAGGATGGATAGATAACTTCGAAAGGTGAGCCTCATCCATAAGTTTATTCTTCAGCTTCCGATCCTTGGGAACAACAAGACGGTCGTCAAACCATAACACGTCCTGTTCATCCACTCTAAAGTGCTTGGATGGTTCTTCTTTAATCTTTTCTTTGATGTGGAATATCCCTTTGTCGGTTTTCTGGCCTTCTATTATCTTACTCTCCAAAGAGCAACTAATCTGAATACTATGTAACACGGCAGGGTGTATCAGATCAAACCTATCCTCGAGCAAAGGTTGCGCATTTAGGTAATGTGACTTTCTACTCAAAGCATCTGCCACTACATTGGCCTTTCCAGGATGATATTGCACATTCAAGTTGTAATCTTTGATCAATTCTAATCATCTTCGCTGTCTCATGTTCAATTCGGGTTGGGTGAAGATGTACTTGAGACTCTTGTGATCGGTGAAAATATTGCACACATTACCAAGTAAGTAATGTCTCCAAATTTTTAATGCATGCACTACGGCAGCAAGTTCAAGATCATGTGTCAGATAGTTAATCTCATGCTTTCTCAACTGATGGGAGGCATAAGCAATGACTCTTCCTTCTTGCATAAGAACACAACCTAATCCTGTTTTTGATGCGTCGCAAAACACATCAAAAGGTTTCTCAATGTCCGGTTACGCTAGAACTAGAGCAGTGGTCAACAGTTTCCGCAAGGGGTGGAAAGCTGTCTCACACTCCTCTGTCCATGCAAACTTGTGATCTTTCTATAGCAGACTTATCATTGGATTGGCAATCTTCGAGAAATCTGGTATAAAACGGCGATAGTAACCAGCTAATCCTAAGAAACTTCTAACTTTCGAAACTGTGGTTGGTGTCTTCCAATCCATAACCTCTTGCACTTTACTCGAATCTATAGAAACTCCATTCTCTGACAGAATGTGACCAAGGAAAAGAAGTTTCTTCAACCAAAATTCACACTTGCTAAACTTAACATGCAACTTATGATCTCTAAGTCTGGTCAAGATAATTCTCAGATGCTCTTCATGATCTTTCTCGTTCTCAGAGTACACTAGAATATCATCAATAAACACTACCACAAACTTATCCAATTCTGGCATGAAAACTGTATTCATCAGATACATAAAGTATGTAGGAGCATTTGTTAAGCCAAAGGACATAACAAGATACTCGTACAACCCGTATCTGGTGGAAAAGGCGGTTTTCGGTATATCTTGTGGCCTAATCTTTATCTGATGGTAACCTGATCTTAAATCTATCTTGGAGAACACTCTGGCTTTGCCTAACTGATCGAACAAAACATCAATATGAGGCAAGGGATACTTATTCTTAATAGTTATAGCATTAAAAGGCCTATAATCCACACACATTCTCAAAGTACCCTCTTTCTTTTTCTTCACAAACAAGGCAGGACATCCCCATTCAAACTTACTTGGCCGGATAAACCCCTTTTTCAATAATTCCTCTAGTTGCTTCTTCAGCTCAGCTAACTTATCCGGAGGCATCCGATAAGGTCTCCTTGAAATTGGAGCTGTCCCGGGGATCAACTCAATTCCAAACTCAACATCCATATCTGGCGGAAGACTAGGTAACTCATCTGGGAACACATCCAGAAACTCACACACTACCAGAATCTGATGAATAGGAATGACTTCCATAGCACATGTCACACTTACAAGGTCTGTTCTTCTGGGCAATGGTACCTGAAAAGTACCCCCTCCCTGGGGATCCTTAAGGGTAAGTACCCGACTTCCTGTATCTATAACTGCTCCCCAATCCTTCATCTAATTCATCCCTATGATGACATCCAGAACTAGTCTAGGCATAACTATCAAGTTCACTCGAAACTTTCGACTACCTAATTCAAGGGTTGCCCCTCTAACCATCTGATTGGTTAAAACATCAGCCCCGGCTGAACTTATACGGTAACCATAACTCAAATCTGTGCATAGTTATTCATGTTTCCGTGCAAATTCTTGACTCATGAAAGAATGCGATGATCTAGAATCAAATAGAACAACTGTAGGGTTTTGGTTAACAGGAAACTTACCAGCGGTTACGGGCTCTCCCTCAGGAATCTCATCCACGGTGGTGTGGTGTACCCGAGCATTATAGGTCTGTTGCTTCTTTCTGGGCGGGTAAGGACATAACTTTGAAAAGTGGCCGGGCTAATCACAATTGTAGCAGGGTCCCTTTACTGTACCAGCAGATCCTATAGCTCCCTTAGAGTTACCTTGTCCCGTAGTTGCGGCTGTCCTTGCTGGCGGCACGACCATCTTGTACGGCTTTTGCGGTCCCTTGTAGTTCTGGGTTTTATGCTGTGATGGCCTAAACCTTGCAGCTGGTGCAGATGGACGATAGGCAGAACGATTAGCAGTGAAAACTCTTGGCTATGATGGTCCTAACTCAAAGGTCCTCTTACGGGTCTTGGATGCAGTGTATGCGTTGTTATTCTTCTCTTGTTTCAGACAATCACTGATAAAGTCATTGAATCTGGCGCGGGTATTGGTACCCACATGCTTCATCATCTTTAGACTTAACCCTCTCTTGAAACTAGCAATTCTCTTAGCATCTGTGTCAACCATGTCGGGAGCATAACGACACAAATTGTTGAAGGCATGCAAATACTGCATCACGGTTTTGGTGCCCTGATTTAAAGCCAAGAACTCTCCTAACTTCATCTCGACCAGTCCTGGTGGAATATAAACTCCACGGAAGGCTTCAGTGAACTCTCTCCACGAGATCTGAGCATTTGGAGGGAAGGTGATGCGGTGATGCTTCCACCACATCCCTGCTGGTCCTTATAACTGATGTGCAGCATATTCTGTCTTCAGTACTTCAGTCAGCCTCAACACACGGAACTTATCTTCCATGGTGTTGATCCATTCTTCAGCGTCAAGTGGCTCTATTGCTTCCTTGAAAATTGGTGGCCTGGTGTCTATGAAATCCTTGAAATTGCTGTACTGATTCACCCCGTTGCCACCACCTTGGTTGTTACCGCGTTGAACATTGTTGACAATGGTACGCAGAAAATCTTCCATGTTCTTCTGCGATTGCTCTGCATTGCGCTGACTTCCAAGAAACTATGCAAATAATACCTCTACAGTGAGCAGTGGAGGAGGCGGCAAATGTGGTTTCGGGTGTGGCTCATTATGGTTGACGTTGTTTTCACCACTCCCACCTGCCCCGGCACCATCACCACTAGTTTCAGCAGCCTCATATGTGGCACGACGAGTGTTTGCCATCTGCATATTTTAGCAACAAGTAATGATTAAGTGAAGCTATAGTAATTGCGAGTGAATGAAAAATTATGCCGTACTGAATTCATTGGAGAGAACAGGTCATACAATAAAACAGAGGCACAATAATCGCATTCCAATTAAAACAACATCACTAATTAAATTACTTCAAATGCAAACATCGTGTCCATACAACTAGATTGCCAGCATACATACACTGGACTTTAATGCGCTCAGGTATCGCATGACCAACCAAGTTTCAACATACTACTAAGTCTCAAGGTTCAAACGAGATACACCAAGGTACATCACGCCAAAAGAAAGGTCATCGCGACAGGGCCTAGTAGCTAACGCAAAGCAACTAGCCTACTCTTTAGGGCCATCGTCGGGGTCGGAGACGTCACCATCACTACCATTAGTAGCGACGTCATCGTCGTCGGCAGGTGTAACTGCATGCTCATCCTCGTCATCGTCGACGTCCATACCGGCGGCGTCTGGAGGAGCATACGGGTCAATCCCATTGTGGAGCGCGTGAAACTCCTCATACAAGTTGACGTTATACTCCTCTAGCTCCTCGACCCTCTGCCTCAGAAGGTTCCTCTCGTTCCAGGCTTCATTCCTCTCCTGAACCAACTATCCAATCATGCGGTCTGCATTATTGTTGGCCTGAGTCACCGTATGCACCCGCTGCAGAGCACTATCACCTCTCTCTAGAGCCTGGTCTCGCTGCAAGCTCATGTTAGCCAACTGCTCCTACAAACTAGCTATAGCATGTGCCTGCTTCTTCTTCTGTTTTCTTGTTTTGAGCCGATCATCACCACGCAAACCAGTCAACGTCCAATAGGTACACTCAAGACCCTGGTATGCTCTGATAGCTGCATACATCACACTCATAGCATGGTTGTCGCTAGCCTGTCCTTCATTTGGGCCTCTGACCAAGGCACTTCCTTGCGGCTGCACCCAAATAGCATCGCGAGGATCATCTCTCGGAAAAGTGCCAGCCAAGGCTGCTGCCAGCTCGTTGGGAAATCTGCTCATTATGTCTCGGACGACATGAAAAGCTGCTCCCTCTGCACCCTCAACCAGAGTGCATCCCTCAAACTCCAAGTGCCAACCATCCCACTCGGGAGCATCACCAAGAGCAGGGACCGTGATCTCCACTACTGCAAGTCCATCCTCGGCTAACTGGCTCTCACTCCAAGAGTACACTGGCTCCTGACCCTCCGGGTACCTCACATCATGGAGCACTCTCCAAAGCAAAGTCGACATGCCAAACTCACTCAGAAAAGTGTCCGTGCTGCGGCGCTCCTGCGGGGCCAACTGGTGTCGGGGTGCTCTTCCGCCTGACATATTTCAAGTTGATACAATTTTTATCAAAAGGAGATAATCAATTTATAAGGGGAGGAATGCATGACATGAATGAAATGCACAAGCAATATGATGCATGTACGTTCCTTACGTTCTCACAAACTTATGAAATAATTAATATCTAGCGATGAATTCGGTGGCATACATGCGATCTCTCATATACATAAATAATACGTTCTACATGAGAAACGTTATTATGTACCTACAGAAGATTTATTTTAGCCCAATTCCCCATGAATGCATGAAAGCAGTAAATCTACCTACACGCTCTACACGAATCTCCAGATACGCGTACAACGGTAGTAACTACCCAAAACATCGTCCTATTGACGGCATCGTCTCAACGGACGGAACAACCACACATGCGACACTTTTGTAAAAACTTGCGTAAAACATATAAGTACTCTAGTATCATATAAGCACTCTCTTTAGATCGATGGTGTATCCGATCATGCTCTCACATCTCACACTTACCGAGGCATAGAGGCAGCTGATTCATACATTACCACTCAATTAAGTGGCACTCATACAATAACACGCTGTATGAGCAACGAAAGAGAAATATGGTGCAAGAACCCCAAGTCAGTACTTAAATAAGCCACCTAGAGTCCTTAACTGGGCATAAAGGACATGACCACTGGCACACTTTTAGTTTAGAAATTACGTTTTTCAAACATAATTTTGTTTTAAATACACTTATGAACAGTAAACACGCTAAACCATGCTCCGATGCCAGCTGTAACAGAACCGACCAATTATATGAAATTAACTAAGAAAATCATCCACCGAGCAGACGATTTAGCAAACTTAAGCTCGTATAACCCGGTAGTCCGTGAAATCATGACGGATTTCAAACCAACTTTACATACCAGCCAAGATCGTAATAAGTTTAACGATCACCATCACAAGTCACATAAAAATTCGTGTTGCAAATACATCGGAGTTTAAACATAGTTATTACAAACCAAGTTCAAATAAAAGTAGCGGAAGCATTTAGTTCAAACCACACACGCTCACACAGAGTTTGAAATAAAGTGCCAGCTCAGGATCATTTCCAACAAAAGCATCAGACGAGACATAGTGAATGACCACTGCTCATGGTCCTAAGCTTCACCCATCGCAGGATAAAGGCAGTTGATACAGTAGCCGTAACACATCTGCCCATCTGCAACAAGTGGGAACAAAGCCCTGAGTACGAGAAGGTACTCAGCTAGACTTACCCGACATAACCAAAAATAAAAGACACCAAGGATCATGACAGACTTTATGGTGGGGTAGTTGACTCATTTGTGAAAAGGCATTTTTAGCATTTAAAGAATCTTTTCCAGAAGCTTTGCATCAAGTTAAATGTTTATTAACCTGTCAACTATATTTGCACCTGTACTAGAGTAACATGTAATTAAACAGGTAAGGTTGACCAATGATCATTAACAACTTCCATCATGTCATATTCCATATAACTGTCCAAGTGTTCCATCAAGATTACTACGATAAAATAACTCAAGTCAAGGGTTCACTATCCAGCGAACGATGGCGATTCGAATCGATTATTAACCAGCTGGTAATTTATTCCTCACACAAACCTCACTCACCCGCTAAAGTGAGATATTGGTCACCGAGTCAACCATTCAGGTAAAGTCTCGAGCTTGCCAGGAACCACATGTACCCGGGGGCCGCTCGACTGCTCTTTGGCCTTATCATCGCGCCCCCGTGTCCTACCACACCTGCTCCGGTACAGTGCGTTATGGGCAATCCACTCGGCCCGAATAATCTCCCAGCTTCGCGGTCGAAAGGTACATTATTCGGCCAGCTAAATATAAGGCATGCATTCAACATGACTCGAGGCCCAACAACGGTCGGTCCTTAATCGACACAGACGGAAAGCACTACAGTCCGAAACCTTGCAAGTCTCCGTCCAGTCTCAATTTCACATTAACACTTAGTTATTCTCAGATGACATACTTTTTCAAGCAGATCCAGGTAACCAACTATAGCTCGCAGGTGACAGAAAATCATCCGACTTCTACCGGTCTAAGCAAGCTAAGCATTTCTTGACTGTGAATACCAAGGTAACAAGGATATGGTAGAACAGGGTAAACAAGGTATAATGCAGCAACGGTTGCAAACAACTCCTAAACGTAATGTGTTAGTTAAAGTAAAGCATTAATAAAATATTTGCAATCTGGGAGAGAAATGCTCCGGGGCTTGCCTCTTTCGAAAGAGCTCGGACGGTGGTCGGGACACTCTAGAAGATCCTCACCGACCTCCTCTTCAGCTTCGAGCACCTCCTGCTCTTGCACCTCGGGCTGCTCTTCTGGCTCCTCGAGAACTGCTACCGGAGTTACTTCTTGCGATCCTGTATGATGCAAATGTATAAGTGCTCATGCCTAGGTGCATTGCAGAAATGACATGTAATGATCATGATGAATAAAATGTAGATGAACATGTTTACTTTATTACATAAAGTAGGAATACAACTCTTCTACAAGGTAGTCAACAGCATCCAAGAACATATACTCGTATACTACTACCAACATTCTCTACCATGCCAAGTCACCACAGAAATCTAAGATGCTTCAAAGATACACCAAAGTAAATCTTATTAACTAATATTGTATTAACAAGGTTAATTAAACCCTAATTGCAACTAGGTTTGAATAGCAACACCTATTTTTGTAGCACAAAAAAATCTGAGAAAATTGCAGTAGCTTACTATCATCTAATCTAGCACGCCACAAAAATTTCATTACATTTAGAGTACTAGAACTGCCTACACAAAAATAACAAGCTAGGACCTAAAAATGAGCATAAAAATACTTTGTACTATGAAAAGTGTCAAACAACAGATTTAGCATTTTTCCTACATTCTACACAATAAACAATCACTATAGGAAAATTATTGTATGCATGTTTTATTCATATTTTTCTCTCTATCAAAAATAACAATTATTAACAATAATTAGCACTTGTACTAAATATAAAAAATTTTCTACAGAACATACATGGCACATATTTTTCCTAGAAAGTACATCACAAAAGAATTATTGCAAGTGGAACCATATTTTTCTGAGCTTTCTATGATTTATTACATATTTATCAAGAAAATAGCAATTTCAGTGATTAAATAAAAACCCTACAGAAAAGTATTTCAAACTTGACATGCAACATTTTTAGATCAGAGATCTACTTATGAGAAACACTACAAAATTTGTTTCTCAATTTTTGGAGCTAAAATGATTACACAACCAATTTCCAAAGCATTTATTTCCCTAAATAATAAAAGAAAAACGAAAACTAATTTTTCTTATCGCTAACGGGCCGGTCTAGTGAAGCCAACCGGCCGGCTACGGCTTTCAGGCCGAGCACGCGCGTGGGGAAGGAAGGCGAGCTGGCCCGGCTTGGGCTCCGGCCCAAGGTCGTCCCGACCCAACACGGGCGGGCATGACCACGACCGTGACATCCCGGCGCCCGGGACCGCGGCGGTGCGGTGGCCACCGACGGCCAGCGGCCGTTTCCGGTCGCGAGCGAACGAGGTGTGGCGAGCAAAATAACCGCGAAGAAAAGGCGAACACGATGAAGCCATTCGAGGGAAATGAGGAGGAGCGAGAGCGCCGGTGGTCGGAGCGCGAGCTCGGCGGCTCCGTCCACGGCGGCGCGGTGGGAACCGAGCGATTGCGCCCTACCTACGCGAGCAAGGAGCCGCTGACGCTTGTTCGGAGGAGAGGAGAAGGTGGTGGAGCACTGTGCGCAGGCAATAGGACGGCGGTGGCTTGCCGTCGTCGGAACGCGGCGGCGGAGGCGAGGGCGAGCGGTCCTCCCGCCCGGGTTCTCCAGAGAAATGAGGAAGGGAGCGAGCGAGCGGGGGAATGGCAGGGAGGCAGAGCGCAGCGTGATGCTTTGAAGTGGAGTGCGCGGGCAGCCGGGCGCCACACGGCCGATGGCGTCGGCATGCGGCTGCCACGCGGCGAGCGCGCTCTGCCGCGGTCGGCCAGCGAGGCGCGCGTGCGGGAGGAGGAAGGAGGCGCGCAGCTTGGGCTGGGCCGAGGGAGAGGCGAGTCGCGCGCGCGAGGAACGCGGGCGGGGCGCGGGGCAGAACGGGCCGGCTTCGGCGGTTGGGCCGGAAGGGAGGCGGCGGCCCGGTAAAGCTGAGAACTCCTTTTCTTTTATAAATAAGTTTCCAGATTTGCTGAATTGATTCAATTTCAAAATTTGAAGATGAAAAAGGCATTTTCACAAGTTGTCACCAAAACAAAAGTTGTTCAAAATTTAATTCTCTACAACTTTCATTTAGGGCATTTTTCAAAATTCTAAACAGATTTTGAATTAGTGATTTAAAGTCTAATTTTTAAATAAAAACTCATTTTTCTATAATATTTTTAAAAGCAAAATTTGGGGAGATTTTGAATACAAAAGTTGCTCCAAAAATCATGCTAATTAATTCTAAGTCATTTAGAGTTATAGCCTAACAAATTTTACCACTCTTAGCAAGCAAATGCAATAATTTAGGGTTCAAACATATGTTTTTCACACTTCAAATTACATTCAACTTATATTGCATGTGATGATAGAATGAATGTGATGCAAATGACTATGCTTTGGGATGTTAATGCATGCTTAACACCCAGGGGTGTTACAGCGTCCCGTTCGTTATTTTGGCTTGTCTCGTTTGTGGGTAGCAGTTTTGTTTTTCTTAATCGTTGATTGTGGGTACCCCTTGTTGTAGGTACCCGATAATTAGTATGTCTAAATACATATAAAAACTATTGTATCTAAAAATATAAAAACATCTTATAATTTGGAATTTGAAATAGAGGAAGTACGTACGTAGCGGTCAGCGCCTGTTTTTGCTTCCTCGCCTTTTGTTTTAACTTGACTAATCATTTGACTTGTACTAATAAGATAAGGTTGATCTAAATAACTACTCTTTCCGTTCCAAATTATAAGATATTTTTTAGATACATTGTTTTTCTATGCACTTAAATATAAACTATATTTAGGTACGTGGTAAAAAAAATATATCTAGAAAAGCCTAAAACATCTTATAATTTGGAACGGATTGAGCAATTGTTAGCTGCCAACAAGCAAACCAGCTAATAGATTTTTACTGACGTTACTATTAGTTGAACCTCCAGCAAATAATTAGTACTCTGATTAGATTGACTAAAATATGTTATTAGCAGCTAAAAATTCTCTAACTAACCCAAACAGCTCAACTTATGGTTTATTTTAAACAATCCAACCGCCCAGTTTATGAAAGCCATTAGCTGACTCCCTCCGGCTACCATAAATTATAATAAGTTTAGCTAATCCAAACAGACCTTAGGAGTAGTTCAGCCATTTTGAGAGCACGGAAGGACGTTTTTCCTAGTACTACTCTAGTTCAACCATTTTGAGAGCACCGATTCCTAGTACTACTCTGCTACTGCTATACATTGTGAAGAAATAAGGCATGCGTTCACTTAGGTCCCGTTTAGATCCACTTGTAGCTAATAGCTAGCTACTAAAAATTAGATATGCTAGATCTAAATGGTTCCAACTAATAGACCAGCTAATTATTATCTACTCTCTCCATTCTAAATTATATGATGTTTTGAATTTCTAAATTCATAGTTTTTATTGTGAACTTAGATATACATTATATATGTGTAGATGCATTTCCAATAACAATGTATTTAGAAAGACCAAAACGTCTAACAACTATCTCACTAGTTATCTCAAGCTAGCTAATAGCAGCTACAAGATTACGGAAGGATATTTTTGACCTTCTACCTACATCTACATCATGTGCTTCACCAGTAACAAATAGAAAAAAAAGGAAGGACACTAAAAAACCATTAATGCATTGCATGTTCAATGAGTTCCGTGCATTGTGCATGCTAAGATCTCTCTGTCTGTCTCAGAGCTTCGTATCCAAATCATGCTTTGCCTACTCCAACCAGTGCCAATTTTGACTTCCTTCGCTTGTATGTTTGATTTAATCAGTCATTTAACTTGTACTAGATATGTTTGGATCAAACAACTAATTGTTAACTGGTAATTGAAAGAAACCATAGATTTTTACTAGCGGGACTTTAAGCTAAACTATTAATTACATCCCATTTGGATCCTGACGCAAATACTTAACAGTATTTAGCTACTAAGGCATTGTTTGATTGATTACATAAGTTGCTAGCTGCTAAAAAAAGCTCTAGCTAATCGAAATAGCTCATGTTATGGACTATTTTAAACTATTCACCCATCCAATTTATGAAAAGCTATTATCTTGTTTCCTCCGGCTACTGTGGCTTATTAATAATTTAGTTAATTAATCCAAGCAGCAAAGTGGTGCCTAAAGTCATTATTTAGGGTAGATCTAAATGGTCCCAACTAATAGATCGGCTAATTGTTAATTATATATCTAGCTAACAATTATCTCACTAGCTATCTCGGTCGAGCTTATAGCAGCTACTAATTCATGAAAGGACGCTTTGCCCTCCAGCCCACCTCTATTTACCAGTAGTAGTAGTTATCTTTAGCTAATAATATTAGATGGGAACTATTAGACTCTAATTAGGATGTTTGGTGTAGCTGCTAGTTGCTCACGTCGGAGCCGAATCTGGAGGAACTATAAATCGTGGCTTCGTCCACTCCGCCTCTCGCATAGTTCATTTTTTCGTCTCGAGACTCGTCCATACACCTCTGTTTTACCATAGTAAACAATACCACTATAGTGTTTGGCAGAAGGAGCCGAAGCCCCATCAGGAGCTATATGAAACAAGGCCTTACTACTATAGCTCTTAGTGGATCTATCCAAGACGTAGACGATGAAACTTGAACAGAGTCTAGATTCTAGAACAAGATACAATCTTTTTTTTTGAAAGATCCGGTTTCCGGCTTTGATTTATAATAAGGAGAAGGTAGCAAACAACTGATACATGCGCGAGAGGCGCTACCAGCCGTAGCCTAGGCTGCGGAGGTTTCAGGTTCTACAAAAGTTTATTACATAAAAGGTAGTTGCGCGACCATTATGACCTTTGACAGCTTCATTGTTGCCGCACTATCCATCCTAGCATATCCACCGGGGGGCAGTCGGACGGAGAGGTGCACCATCGGCTCCCCACCTGCTTTTGGTCCACCTTTCCCAGAGACTCCTCCAATACATGGATCACAGACACAACAAACATCTGTTTTGCATCTAAGTTTTATGGAACCTCCATCTCAACTACGTCCATCTCCTGCGCAATAGCCGCTAGTGCTTTGGCCAGCTTCTTGTTGCTCAGGCGCGTGGCAGCCCTCAGCGCCTTGACGGCCTGCTCCGGCAGCTCCCCAGCATACATATCAACATAGGCGGTGAAAGCTGCATCTGGCGCTGGCGACTGGTTGTTGATGAAGTCGAGTTCCCGCATCAGCTTTCTCTGGGCGCGTTCAGCCACCGGCACAGATGACGGGCGCGCCGCGAGGCGCAAGCTCGAGCGGGTAGCAACCTCGGTCTTCCACACCCTTCTTGTACGGTTGTTGACGGCCCGTGTTGGTGGAGAGGTCGGGCGTGGAAGCAATGGTTCAGGGACACTCCTGAAGATTGACCTCTAGAGTGCTTTCATTTGACTATTTAAAAAGTCAAGCTTAGAGATCTTGCATGGAGGTGCACCATTAAATAAAGTTGTGTAGAATTTTATAGAGAACAAAAGTTGTAATGTGGCCATCTCATGAAAATGAGTCTGTGTTCTCATGTAGTCGTGTTGTACATGTCTGTTTGGTTGGTGGCTTGATTGGTTTGTCTGTGCAGGGTAACACCATCTAGTTCGATTACCCGAGACCACTTAGGCTCTGTTTGTATCAGTTTTGGATTCTTAAAAACTAATTTTTGCCTGTAATTTTAAAATCTGGATTGTGAGCAAAAACTGGTCTAATAGGGGTGTTTAGATTCCTTAGTTTTTAGAATCTGGGTTTTAAAAACTAGGTTTGATCTAAACGGAGCTATGGACGTCTGGGATTGTGATTGCTACCTGGGTCAAACAGACCTACTTGACGAGGAGTGGAGTAGCTTGTTAATGAACGTTGACAAGAGGTCCGGTACCACTATGCGCAGGCTGTTGTAGATAGAGGAGGGAGGGAGCATCTCGATGGCTACGACGCGGGGTCGGCGTCCGGTGCCTGCTGCGGCGCATGCATGCATGCAACCATGCCTCGTCGTCGCCACGCCATTAAAATCGATGGACCTCGCCTGCCTGCGCTTCCCTGCTGCAAGCCCGCAGGCGCTGCTGCGTGCCCCCTCAGTACCTTAATACCTGTCACCGTTGGTTTACGTGCCACGAGTTTGACTCGATTTATAGAAAATACGTGTAATATTTGTATCTCCAAATAAATTTATTAAAAAGCTAGATTCAAAGACTTTTTTAATGATACTAATTATGTACCATAAATATTTATTTTTTTAATATATATACTTAGTTAAAGTTATTTTTTAATGCACAAACGACAAATATTTAAAAATAGATGGAGTACTTAGTATAGCCTGCTTGCAGCCTCCAGCTACTGCTAGGTATAGACACAGGTGTCTAGTGTGTCATACAGTATGATACGCGCGCTTTGCGCTGTAGCCATGCAGAATTGCAGCTGCATCTCTACGCGCGCGCGCTCATCTTTGCCCATGCATGCAGATGCAGTGCAGGTGCAGAGAGGAGACGACGACGCTCGCTGGTCCAGGAGGCTGAGCCACACCCATGAGCGCCAGCGATATTTTTTTTTTCAAAAACGTGCAATTGCACGTTCTTCGTTAAGTGAAATCAGGAGTTTGACGAACTCGTGAATCATCACGGCGAGGAGCCGTAGGATTCACGGGGGCACACGTCACACAAGTCGCCACGGAGGTGGCGGAACCGCGCGGTCGTCGGAGCTGCCCGACGTGGGCACCGCTGCCCGGCCAGCAGGCAACCCAGCTCGTCGTCGGGGCGCAACGGCGCATGCATACATACGGACTACTGTACTCCGTACTGATGTACTCGTATTCTCTGAGTCTGAGCTTCTGAGCTCGCGCGGCTGCCGGCGGCGACATGCCGACGTGGAAGCAAGCCCCACGCCTCTGGTGATGGATGGGACGAGACACACACATGCACTCTGCGTGTTGATGCCACAGTGCCTGCATTCATACGATCCAATCCGTTCCGTACCGCATCCTGCGACGCGACACATCCACGTACGGTACGGCAGATATTGTTTCCTTGCTAGTTTACGAACGAACGAGCACTACGGTACGGCAGATATTGTTTCCTTGCCATCACTGAGCACTACCGTCGTCGTCGTCCCGTTTGCGTTCGAACTTCGAAGGCGACAAGTCAAAGGCTCTGCCTCTGACCTTTTTCTTTTTATTTAGGAGTACTAGTACTGATGATGATGGTCACATTAACAGTCACTGGTCGGTTGCAGGTGCATAAACACCACGACCGATATGATATGATGTCCAATGGGTTGCTCATCTGTGACGAGCGACCAGCCTACGGTTGAGCTAACTAGCTAGCTCGATTAATTTCTGTGTGCCTTACTCCACACGGTTAAATTTCTCGACAGACCGACCACAGTGATCATCAGTGACAGCAGGTGAGGAGGATCCGATCGATTCAGGCCCTGTTTAGTTCAGCGGTGAAGCTCGAGATGGCAACGACTACGTACCCGACGGGCAGTGTCCACCCGTACTCGTATTCGTACCTGCAAAAGTTTACTCGTTGAGTTATCCGTACCCGCATGCGGATAAAGAAATAGTTCCATACCAGTACCTGTCGGGTAATTCTCACCCGACGGGTAACCCATACCCGATAACATACCCGAAAATTACCTAAAAATATCAAATAGTCACATGCAAAAAAAATCATTCTAAACTTCCAACAAGTTACAAACATGCTAACAAACATTATTAGCATCATTACAACAAAGGCAATCTACTAGAAATATAGTGGATGTCTCACTGTAGCGACACTGTAGCATTTCGTTTGTATGTGGTAATAATTGTCCAACCGTTGACTAATTAGGCTCAAAACGTTCATCTCGTAAAGTACAACCAAACTGTGTGATTAGTTTTTGATTTTATCCATATTTATGTATGTATCGCAAGTTTGATGTGACGAAATTTTTTTTTAAACACAGCCAATGCCGGCCAGCCGGGTTGTGTGTTTTTTTTTTTGAAAAGTGGCCGGGCTGCCGGACACGGGCATTGAATTGAATTACTGCTGCTCCTTGGGATAGGGGACGACTAGCCGAGACTAGGGCTCTGTTCAGTTCCAAAAAAATTTTGTAGAATTTTTTAAAATTCTCTGTCACATCGAATCTTTGATACATGTATAAAGCATTAAATATATATATATAATAAAACTAATTACACAGTTTAGACGAAATTGACGAGACAAATCTTTTAAGCCTAATTAGACCCTAATTGAATACTAATCGTTAAATAACAACGAAAATCACTATAGTATTATTTTGCCAAATTTTTTTGAACTGAACCGGCCCTAGGAGGGAGGGACGGGAGGTCGGAGGACGATGACAACCAAGACAGAAGAGGGGAGGACCCGAGGCCTGGCGGTCGGCGGATGCAGCTGATGGAGCCGCACGCAGGTCAGCAGCACAGCAGCAGCAGGAGAGTGTTGCTGTGCTGCTAGCTGGAGTACCGCCCACAGAGACCTCTAGTATCAACCTGGTGCCCTGGGCCTGTCGATCGATCACCACCTCGTAAACTACCCGTAATCATGCACCTCTATATTCATCCTCTATACGTGCTAGTCAGCAAGATTCTCTCCTCTATACTTAATTCTTCCGCACCCATCCATCCTCTATATCATCATCTATCCACTCTATCCACTCTGGGACCTACTTATCACTTTATCTAAATATATCCATGTGTGATATAGTTTTGAAGAATTTATTGAGACAAATTTAATGGTGCAATCGAAATTTAATTTGGATTTTTTGTTTGTGAGTTATAGCATTTTTTTTCCTTTGTTTAGCTAGTGGGGCCCGCCACTATAGAGTATAGAATAAGCATTGTACCACTCTAAATATAGAGTGAGAGAAAGGATAGAGTATCAGCAGTTTTTACTCTATATTCATACTCTAAAGCTTTAGAGTATCGTTTTAGAGTACCTACTGCGGGTAGTCTGAGCTCCATCAAACGTGTAGAATTGATATGATACGATGCCCCCTGCTGCCGCCATTACTCGCTCGCTTCGGCATCGGTCGCCCGCCCGGGTTCGATCTAGCAAAAACTAGCTCGAGCCCGGTGCTCGATGACAGAAAAGCTGGTTTACTGATGACTGATGCGGTGATTAGAGAAGTGATTTAGCGTGATGTTATGCTGAGCTCATCACGACGCAATACCTACTGCAAATCATCCATGGCTTTGAGGCGAAGAAAACAGATAAAGATAAAGGCGGGCCGGGCGCGGTCAGAGGCTCAGAGCATGATAGTGAAAGAGCAGTTGGGCCCGGTTTAGATGCTCAAAAACACCTAAAATTTTTTGCACAGCACATCGAATCTTTGAACACATGTATAGAGCATTAAATGTAGGTAAAAAATAATTAATTGCACAGTTTGTCTGTAAATATCGAGACGAATCTTTTGAGCCTAGTTAGTCCATAGCTTGATAATTTTTATCAAATAACAACGAAAAGTGCTACTGGAGCTTTTTTTTTTCAAAAAAATTTGGATCTAAACACGCCCTTTGTGCTACGGACTCCCATAAGGTCATGGTCAAACTTGAGAGCGAGATAGCAAGAGCATGCATGGCCTGCCGACCATCTCGGCAGGACAGAAACACACACCACAGACCACAACGCGATGCCTCCTCTCTTGTCCACTTGCTGGTTTCGTTCCTGGAGACTGCGGGCCTGCATGTTGCTTTGTGCATGGATGGCGTGGGACATCGGTGACCTTATACCTGTGCTTCTACACGGTGAGGGCGTGAGAGGCCCTGTGCGGTTGTGCGGCTGTGCCGTGGCCGTGACCGTGGTGGGGGCAAGTCTCATGGAGCTGGGAAATCTGACGGATATACTTGGACCCTGTTCATTTGGCTTATAATCCGTCTTATTCAGCTTGTTTTTTCAGCCGGAACAGTATTTTTCTCTCACAAAAAATCAGCCACTAGTGTTTTTCAGCCGGCTTATAATTCCAGCCGAACGGCTCCTTGGACGCCTGTTTGACATCACCAGACTAGGGCCTTGTTTAGTTATCCAACTCGGGGTGGCCAAATCTGTACAGTGCCACCCCCGAGCACGGTAGCACTTTTGTTTTTTAGTGTAAAAAATTGTCCAAAAATTGATTAATTAGATTTAAAATGTTCGTCTCGCAAAGTACAACAAAACTGTGCAATTAGTTTATAATTTCATCTACATTTAATACTCCATGCATTTGCCGATATTTTGATATGATGGGGAATCTTCTTTTTGCATAGTAAAATTTGAGGTGAATTCTGGAATCTAAACAAGGAGCAGAGCAGACTCCATCTCGTCCAGCCTCGCCGCGCTCGCTCGCTCGCTCGTGCTTCGGAAGCCGTGCCGCCGCCTGGGGATGTAGACCGAGGAAGAAGACGGTGGAATAAAGCCCGTGGGCCCCGCCGCATGCACTGCAGCGACGGGTTCCATCTATTCCATTTGGTCCGCCCAAGTTTTTTTTTATTTACAACAAACGTAATTATATTAGCAGCATGAAACTGAAAGTATAGTTACACCTTGCAAGGTTACAAAGTTCAGTGCATTCCTATGAGGGCACTAGTGACTGTAGTGTGCATAAGAGCACACAGGCTCAAAGTTTTAGTAGGAATAGAGAAAGCCTGTCTAGCTAGTAGGCTACCAGCAGTAGAGTTAAGAGTCCTGTTAATCTTGTAGATATTTGTATGGTAATGAGCAAAGCTGGTAGTGAAAATTAAAGTGAAAGGCTTCATTCTCCGGTCTGGAGGATTGGCTTGGTTTGCTGAGTTGAGGAAGTGTACCGGTTGTTGGCAGTCTGAGAGGAATGCTGTGTTATTGAAGCTGAGGCGATTGTTTACCAGTGCGGTAAGAGCTAAGGCAGCCGCCTCTGCCATGATCACGGATTGGGTGACTGGCATGTGCGCCTTGATGTATATAGTCTGCGCTGGTTGTACCTGAGTGTTAACAAAGAAAATTCAAGGACCAGCAAGTCTTGGCGGTAGCGACGGGCGATCCGGCTCCGTGGAAGCATCAACGTAGTATCTAACACCACGAAGTGAGGCCGGCATTTGGATAATGTACCTGTGCATCTAAGTGTCGTTGTGGTTGCTGGCTTGTGTTGTACCTGCAGTTGGTAGTGTCATACCTGATGAAGTCCTGTTGGGTGCTCGGGGTGCAGTTGGGCAGCCGACAGGAGTTGTAGTTGGTGGATGCTGGTCCTGCTCACCGATTCTGGAGATGCTGTCTCTGTGACAACTGAGTTTGTGTCCTCCGTCGTTACTTGAGTGGTTGTGTCCCCTGTCATTAGTTGGGTGGCAATGTGTGCTGCAACGGCATGGTGTACCTGCCAGGGAGTCCATGACTTATGTTGAAAGCAAGTGTCATTCCTCGCCTTCCAAAGATACCACATAGTAATTAGGATTTTTTGAAACAAAGCATTGGGGGTTGAGTTGGAGATGAAAGTCTGCAGGGTTAATTGGACTCTGTCGCTTTCCTGTTGAAGATTGTCAGTTCTAAGCATAGGATTAGTAGAAAACCAAATCGCACGGGGACGTTGACAGTGGAAAAATAGGTGTGCATCATCCTCTACTGCTCCACAAGTTGCATAGTGCTTGTCAATATGTGTAGTGTACCTTGCTGCTCGTTCTACGGTTGCAAGGGCTCTTCGTATAAGTCTCCATGTGAAAGATTTGATTAGAGGGGATAACTCTTTGCTTTTTCAAACTCTCTGCAAAATTTGGTTAGCTTGAGGCTGTATACTTCGAGATCCCTGTTGTGGGAGCTGGATTAACTGTTGGCTATGTAAACATTTTTGGTAGAACAGTTACCATTCTTTGATGGAGTCCATCTCAGCGTGCTGGTCATTATGGACAGGATGGATATTAGTAATGGCCTGAACAGCCTTGCCACTTGCCTCGTTGGTCGCTGTGGGCTGTGGCGCTGGCGCTGGCGCCACAATGCAAGCCACGAGCAGGCACCAGTCGCCGCAGGAGGACAAGGACGAGACGAGAGAGAAGCCATCTCGTCTTCATGCTCCGCGTCACTGCTCTCGTCCTCCTCTTCGAGTCCTCGTCGTCCTCGACACGATATGGGCCGCCAGGCACTGACGGAGCCTCGTGGGGGCCATACTGGGCCATGGCCCCCCTTCCCTCCGTGATTTTCTGAAGAGGTCACTGCATGCCTGATGCCCCTGCGCTCTTCCGCGACTATTAGCAGTGCTCTCACTGCTCAGTTAGCCTGTACTACTTCGTTAGCTGCGTAATTAGCCCCCCTATATTTTAGGGCGGGCTCCGCCACTGCCGCCAGGGCTGGGCACGCCTCACGAGGCTCGCGGGCGGCAAGCGGCATGTACCAGTGGTACTCGCCAGACACCATGCATGATGCGTCACCCATCACACGAGCGGGTTTGACGTCGACCGCGCGCTCGTACGTGTTGCTGACTGGTCGGATTGCATCGTGTGTCTGTGCCTGCATGCGTGCATGCGTGTCACCGTGTCACCTCACCCTCCCACCTCTTGCATTGTGACCTTCTATTCTCTGTACTGGTTGTACTAGCTAGAGGGAGATGCTATCTACGAGTAAAGTTTACACGACGACGACAGATTAGCTAGCTTATTAGCCTACATAGGCTGTCATTGTTACTCCTCCACTCCATGGGTGCCTTTTTGACTGGCCATGCTTTCCCTTGACGACCTCTCTCTGTTTGAACTTTGAAGACAGACGTGAGAGAACTTTAATTTCGTGATTGCATTACACCTGTTGCTAGCTCATGTTAGCCGGCCTCGTCATAGCATGTATTAGAGCAAGCCTAATAATACAGCAGGTCTGCTGTCTATAAGGTTTTTTTCAGCTTTCTCTTAGTTCACCTATATATTAGTAGTTAGTTTTTCACAATTAGTACATAGCTTACTGGTCTCTCTCATAAATGTTTTTGGTTCTTGTGCTTAAGCCGGCTGTAAACTTACAACCCGCTTCTCCTCTCTTGTCTTCTCTTCTCTCTTCCCCACCTCAGCATTTAGCCAACTTACAGCCTGTTATTATACTTGCTCTTAGTATAAAACATGCTTAGACCATGTTCGCTTGTCTTATAAGCCGTACCTTTCAGCCAACAAACAGTGTTTTCTCTCACAACAAATCAGCGAACAGTGCTTCCAGCCAATACTTTTTAGCCAAACGAACAGGGCGTTAGTCTTCAACTATCAGTTCTATTGCGAGACACTGCCACCCCGATCTCACCGATAATGAACCATCAACCAGCTAGGCGGCTAACGCTAGCACCCTACGGAGGGGAAAGTAAATTCTACCACAAATGGCACATGCTTTCCTGATGTGCACCACTGGATGTACATCAAGACGCATGCACATCATGCAATAGTATATTCTCTTTCATAATATGCACGTATGGTGATACACATCTAGTGTCTATAGACCACAGCATAAGAGCACTTACCCTTAATTAAGGGCCCTCCACTGAGACCGCCGGTTAAGAGTATAAGCACGTATGGTGATACACATCCAGTAGTGATGTAGCATTCGCAGGCCAGTCTAGGTGTTTCATAAGAGTTTGATGACATTAAATAGGATGATATGGCAAGGGTTAGATGAGGAGAGAAATCATAAAAGTTTTATAGGATAAAATGAGTTTAATGAGGATAAAACCCATCTACATTGTTTCCAACGTATAAAATGATTGAAATTAGTACATAGTAAACCCTCACGTGACACTAACGCTGACCGCAGTAGGCTCGTCGTGGTATAGCCAGTGAGCTGATAATCCAAATCACCTTGCAGTAGTAGAACATTAATTTGCAGAAGAGCTAGTACCGAATACGCGTTGTGGATCGATCGGAATACGCGTAGTAGGTGCAGCATCAGGCATGCTATTTTTTTATTATGATTACTTTATTATTGCATGATGTTAATCCGACTCCACGTGTGCTAGTGTTACGCGTTTTGTCAAAGAGATGATGAGTCAACAAGCTAGCCACCCAGCTAATAATGAACTAAGAGCTACCATAAGATTAGATTAAGGAGCTAACTAGTAACTACTATACATAGGAGCAGTGGCGGATGCAGGATGAGAATCAAGGGGGGGCTAAAACAATGAAGATGTTGATTTGTATGAAGATTTAATAGTGATTTGAGGTTTTGCTATAGTTTTTTTAAGTGGTAAATCAAGTTACTAGGGGGGCTGGAGCCCCCCGCCCCCTGTAGATCCGCCACTGCATAGGAGTAGGAGTATTACGTTAGTGTTAGCTACCGGATTACTGTGTGACCAGAGACCTCCGCTATATTTAGGCTACGAGAGATAGGCATGCATATGAGCATATATACGAACGTGACCTGACCAGGTGCGCCTCTCTTCTCCTGGGGCTCGAGGTAGACAACAAGGACTATGCATGCATGGTTCCTTACGTACTGACGTGAAAGATTATTTGCATGATGCATGCCAAGCATCGAGATGGAGTGGCGTGTGCCGTGCGGGCACATCACATGCTTCTGCCCGAACTTGTCAAAAGCGGTCGTCTCGTCTCGTCTCCAATATGGTCATATAATCCATGCATGCATGCGCTTATTGTCGTCTTCGCTACAGATGCATGCCGTCAACCTCTCTCTTGGTGTCACGCGCACACTCGCTAAACAAATGGTGCACGTAAGTATAGCTAGCTAGCTAGTAGGTACAGTACCTAGAGACGCGTCTACCAGCGCTGCCTATTGCCTTGTTGATCCTTGTCAAACAAGCACATACTCGTTCAAAGATACTCGTACTACACTTTATTATTTTCTTAATTTTCTTATGGCTACAGTGATTGCCTAGTGCCTAGCTATACGTACGTACGTTCACCGATCGAGGAGACTGCCTGCTAGGCTGCTATTGACTTTTAGCACTCCAGGGTGTCATGCGTGCATGCATGACGTACGCGCCTACGTGGTCGACGATCTATCACTGACAATGCAATGCCCCATCCTCTTGATTAATTTATTTGCAAACTAAAATCGATGTGCAAAGCTTGTGGAAGAAGCTCATGCTGCATAGGTGAAGTTTGCTCTATGCTCGAGCTCGATCGACGACACTCACCGGTTTTCAATGCAATAATAATCTGTCGTCGTCACATGCAGTGGCTGAACAGGGGGCGGGCCGTGGCCCCAAGCACAGTAGATTTTATTAATACATATATAAATATTTGAATTTATATAGCATAAAAAATATTAACTTTCAATTAAAATATATGATTTCAGTTATGAGTAGTGTAAAAGTTTTTAAAAAGTTATTGAAACATATAATTATATATTTTATCACACTAAAAAATATGATCATATTTGTTCAGTCCTCTGAACAAAATTGATGGTTTCGACTCTACTCACGTGCTTACACCCATACACGTACACAGGACTACATGTAGGTCCCGTAGGCCACTGCATGATCTCTACTCGTAGATGTTGAATTGAATTGAACGGCGGCATCAGAGATCGGATCACATGCGAATGCCGTAGACACGATGTCATCTCATCTGTGATCTCCTACAGTCCTACTAGTCCTAGTGCGAGGTAGCCAGAGTTAGGCCGGCCGGCCATGCATATTGATGCTTCCTACTGTAATCTACCTTCTCATCTCCGGTGGCCCTGTTGAAATGCTGTCCCAAGGCGCACCTCTCGTTTTCCAGAGGTGCTCTTGTTTTCTTAGAAGTTAAACTTTTTAAATTTTAATTAAATATGTTAAAAATATTAAAATTTATAGTGTGCATAATAAATATTGTTATATTGATCGTTGATCATACTTTCACAATAAATTTATTTGGAGATACAATTATTGATGTTATTGTTTCATATATATATCTAGTTAAACTTTAAAAAGTTTCACTCCTCTGTAGCTAAGGTCCATGATCTGCATGCATGCTAGCTTAATTGTCGTCCAATACACCGCAATAACAATGATCAACTCTAACTTAGTATTAGATGTCACACGGACTAAATGGAGGCCAAACCTTCTAAACTATCAAGAATAGAAGACCTAAGTTCTTTGTGAGTATTAATGCATAAAAAAACATAACTCGTGTCTGTTGACAAGAGAGAATATATGTAGGATTAAGTCCATTTTTGGCCCATCAACACTTGCTTTTGTCTAATTTTGACCCTCTTCCTTCACCTATCAAAATCTTTAAATTTTGACCACAGTGCCCATTTTAGTGGTTTTACGTGTCTCTCACTCTCATGGGCCCAACACGCGGCCATGGTCTAGTTTGCCCCTGGGGCGCTCCCATGCGGGCAATATGTTAGCACATGCATGACTATGTGGGGAAGCTTGAGGTGGGGCACCAGTAGCACGATATTGGGAGGGGAAGAGGCGAAGCAGGGAGGGGCGAGGCATGGTGAGGTAGGCGTGGGACAGAGCGGGGCGAGGCTAGCGCAAAGGTGGAGACGGAGGTAGTCGTGGGGCAGAGAGGTGCAAGGGCGGTGTGCGTGTGGAGGCGAAGACGAAGGTCAGCATGTGCAGATAAGGTGGAGAGACTAGAGGAATAAATAGAAGTAAGGAAGGAGAAAAAATGAACAAAGAAAAGAAAAGGAAAGAAAGAAGAAAAAATAGAAATACACACATTTCATTGTTTTTAACGGCCATGAAAAACTATTTTATCAAATGTTTTTCTAACCAATGAAGTTGGATAAAAAAGATCCGTTTTACCATAGAAATCACAAACTAAAGCTGTTTTTTTGCGGCCGGAGCTCTATCAAACGGCTATTTTGTGTAGGGTGCTCTTTGGGTATGAACAAAAAATGCCCCCAAATACTTTGTGATACTCCCTGCTACTACACCTCACAACCGAGAGAAAGTAGATAGAGACAGAGTGAGAGAATCAGGGAAGCTTTCTATCTACTTAGTACACCTGATCAGGTATGCTTTTCCTTTGATTCTGTGTAACCATGTCTTATCGTCAGTTTGTCAAGATGCATTCATGCAGGCGTGCGTGCATGTCAAAAAGAACCCAACCGTGCCGTGCCGTGCATCGTCTAACCTCTTCATTTGGCGCCGTATGTTTTGGCCTTGTCGATGAAGTGATGATTCCCCGTCTGTTCAATGTTCCCGTTGTCTTCTTTGTTCTAGCAACTGAAAACAAACTCATCATCAGATAGCTACCTAATCCACCTGTTTGTCAGGTTAATTGGTTCCCCAACAACTCTTCAGGTTTTGCTAGAACGAATAAGGCTCCGAATAGAAAATTTGTCCGTTTGGTGCTTTGGAAAGCATGCATTACCAGTTTGTCATTGTTCAGATCTGAGATAGGATAGGAGAAACATGTAATCATTGTTCTTGAGAGTTGAATAAATTTGATGCTTAATTTGCAAAACAGTATCAGTGGTTGCATGGTAGTAGTAGGGTGTGTTTAGCTGGGAGGTGAAAAGTTTTTAGGTGTCACACCGGATGTTTCATGAGATGTCGAAAGGGATTTTGGATACTAATAAAAAAACTAATTACATAACTCGCCTAGAAACCGCGAGACGAATTTATTAAGTCTAATTAAGCCATCATTAGCACATGTGTGTTACTGTAGCACTTAAGGCTAATCATGGACTAATTAGGCTTAAAAGATTCGTCTCGTGGTTTACAACTAAACTGTTCAATTAGTTTTTTTTCGTCTACATTTAGTACTCCATGCATGTGTCCAAACATTCGATGTGATGTGGTGAAAATTTTTTAGGTGGAAACTAAACATGCCGGTAGTACTTGAACATGCAGTTCAACAGCCACATGCATGTTTAGTACCTCGTCCTGCTACCGCATCAATAAGTTGATGCTGCAAAATCTCCTAGCCTCTGAGATCTCGCTGGACGCAAATGGATCTCTAGCTCATCACATGCATGTTATTAGCTAGTTGCTTGATACCATCTGCAAAATCTCGTCTCATCTCATCTTCGCTTAATATTCACTTATCTGCCACCAAATCCCTTGTCATGCTGCTGCAAACTGAATTGACTTGCAACCATCATCGATCTATCATGTGGCTCGACTACTTGTTTATGTCAGTCTGGCGGCCCTTGACTGATCATTGATTCCTGGTTTCATACAGCAACTTTGCTTGGGAAAAAAAGTATATACGATCCCTCATCAGGTTGGTACCAGTTCTTCTACGAACCATCATCGTTTCTTCTGAACTTGTGCGTCTGTTATTAATTGCCTGATTAGTTTCCCGTCGCTTCTGCGCCATTATAATGTAGCAGAAGCCAAATGAAGTGCCTGAATTCTGCAGAGCTAACCTCAGTACAGGATCATCATAAATTTAAACCCTAACTGACAAAACAGCTGTGTGGCGCTACACTACTGTACTGCCCGGTTGCAACCTCTACAGCTATTAAAAAAAGTTGAGTCAGAGACAGTGGTCCGCTAATAATAATTATGAAAAGGCCATGCATAGACAAAACAAAACTGCAAGATTCGCGTACCAATTTTCAGCAGCAAAAGGCGCCATTTCGTCAACATATACGTAAACTGGACAGCCTCTGTGCGTGGGTAGTTTGTCCTCTCTTGGCAGATGCATCATGCATGATGCCCTAGCTAGGTAGCCATGCATGCATGGTGAAATTGAAAACAAAGAAAAGAAAAGAAAAGAAAAGAAACAACTAGCCCAGGAGTACTGTACATGTGTACGTAAAAACAATAATTTGAGGATCGGAAATGGTCAATCTTGTTCTAAGCGCCTCCTGATTCCCATGGAGCATCTACACATTTCATAGTTTATCTAGGTCTCTATGATACATTTGAATAATACTCCTAGTAGTAATTCATGCAGATCAAGGCAGGAGAATGGAATGCTAACTTATCCCTGGCTGTCTGCGGTTTAGGTGTGGAATGAAGATGTGAGGATCATTGTTTATCCACCCACCTTGACCACATGACATGCAATTAAACTCTTGTCTGTGTCTGGGTGAAACCTAATGCCTCCACCAAGAGTCTTCAGTCTCTCCAAACCTCGAGTCATCATCAGGAATAGTAATTAAAAGGGAGCCAAAATTAATTAACCCCTGTCTGCCTGAGAGCTTACAAGTCCTGTACCGACCAACTCCGTAAATTGCTTCGTGATTGCAATCTCTTGCAGTTCGCGACATTTTAAGTTTGGCCGCCGATTTGACTATTACTGGTCCGTCGCCCAAAGCCGACATGAGGTGCCTTTTTTTAGTCATCGAAAATTCGAAAGTGTTTTCAGTAGTCTGTGCAGGGAACAAGGATATGTATGCAGAAGAGAAGTGAGGTCAACAATGCATGCATGCACCAGCACCACTGCACCACCATGGCCCACGGGCAAGGGCAACAGAGACAGTACAGTACGTGAGCATGAGGTTCTTCCTGTACATGAGTCTGACTGATGAATGTGCAGTACTAGTAGGAAGCAAAGGGCTTTCAGATGAGACAGGACGTACAGCTAGCTGAGCGCGACCCAGACCGCATGCAGATGTAGCAGCTCCTCGTTCGTTCCTGCCGATCAGAGCTTGCTCAATTCAGGCACAGGAGTCGAGTACATGAGATGGACAGGTCGAGGAGGATCCTTCTCCTTCCTTGGGTTTGTCTCGTTACGACAAGCATCAGACAGAGTTCCTTTTCGATCAGATAGCGAATGGAATGCAGAGAGAGATGCGACAGGAAGAGATGGCGGTGTGCCGGCCACGCCTGCTGCTGCAGTGGTCGACCGGCACGCGCGAGATCGAACAGTGCTGCAGGGTTCCACGAAGCAGAACACAACACTGCATGGATGGCCCTGTCAACTGTGAGCGACGATCACGCCGGCGCTTCGCCGTCGAGGGCGCCGACGGCGATGCGATTGCTCTAGTGGGCCACCGCCTTCTTCAATGGAGAGGCGACGGGCCGAGAGGCCCTGAATGCATAGCAGGAGGCCTTGAATACTTCATGGAGGCCCATCCTGCTCTAGTCGGCCCTAAATGGGTAGGGCTGAAATGTCAGCAGCATATTGGGCCGGACATTTTCTCCGTTTCCGGTTCGTCTAACCCTCTCTTCTCCCCTCCACCACCACTCCGTGCCTTCCTCTCACCACTGCCTCGCGATCTCCCCGCCCCGCCGCCGCCATGGCTTTCTCCGCGCGGAGGAGCCTCGCCACCTGCCTGTCCCACCACTTCTCCCGCCGCCTCCACCCCTCCATCTCGCACCTCGTCCCGCCCCACCACGACCACTCCGACCCCGCTACCTCCCACTCCTTCTCCTCCCCCGTGCCACCGCCTCGGCCCCAATCGCAGCAACCCGCACCACCGTTCCCCTCCGCGCTTCCATGGGCGTCGAGATCCCGGGCGCTGGCCCCCTCCCCCCTCCCCTTTGCTCTCCACCTCGCCGCCCACCGCTACTCCTCCGCCTCGGCTCCCGACACGGACGTCTTGTCGGACGCCGCCGCAGTGCCCCCCGTGTCGGAACTGCTCTCGGATGGGGTGGCGTCCGCTGCCGCGTCCGTCCCCTTGCCGCCGGCGCCGTACCCAGGGGAAGTCGCTGCCGCCGCGGCCGAATCATTTCCTCCCGTCGCGGCCCTGCAGCACCTCCTGGACGCCGTGCAATCCTTCACCGGCCTCAACTGGTATGGTATTCCTTCGGGGCTTCGCGAGGTTTCTGTTTCGGTTTTGTTTCCTGTGTGATGTAAGTTCTATATTCCTGCTCCGGTGATCAACAGGTGGGCGACTATTGCGCTGACGACGGTAATGATCCGGTTAGTGACTGTCCCGTTGCTCATCAACCAGATGAAGTCGACGATGAAGTTAAATGTAATGCCTGTACTTCACAACCTTCTCTTCTTACTTAATCCTTTGTTTTTATGTGTGTTTGTTACCGGCCTAGGAATTACTGCATGAGAGTGCTCAAACATCTAAAATTTGTCAATTTTTTTCGAACCTAAGCTTCTAAAACTTTTCAAGTTCGAAACTTGTAACATTGCTAAAGCATAATGTGTTAGAATAGATCTCAACCGAATTGGCCCAACGGCCAATTCGGACCCTTTGACCAAGCCCTGATCGGGGGCATCCAATCCAACGAGGTTGGTGGGCCCCCGTCGCACACTGCCATATAAGAGGGAGTGGGGCCACGGGCTCAAACCACAAGGTTCACTGCCCAGCCGCCACCCCACTCCAAACCCTAGCCGATCTAGAGGGCGGCGCTGCCAGCGGCGGGAAGCGCCACCACCGCCTCTGCTCCACCCTCAAGCCCGAAGACGATCCACCGCTACTCCGACCGTCGCTGCCATGCGCAGATCTTCATCGATGAACCAGCAAAGGCAGGGAGCTCCTCCGATGGTCAGATGCTCTCTCTCTGTCTCCTACTCCCGAAGGAAGCTCCAGTTCTTTTTGATTCAACTGATAAAGAAAATAACCCACTGGATCCGCACCTAGATGATCTAAAGAATTCTAACAATGGTACGGGGGCCACCCTAGTGAGTAGATCTAGATTGGGTAGAAAGAAAACACAGAAAGAGGAAAGCATGTGACGGATTTCGATCCGAAAAGAGCAGTCCCTAACCTTAGAGAGTAACCCTAGAAGGGAAAGGATGGTGGGGAGGATCCCGACGCCGCACGGGAAGGAAGTCAGTGCTGCCGTTCACCGGTGCGCTGGAAAAGAAATCAACCGAAACCCTAACCAACCCGTGCCTAGCAAGGGCTCGAACGCGGGCGGTAAGCGCTACCACCGAGCGGCTCAACCACTGAGCTTGGAGAAAAGAAAAGAAAAGAATCGAATCGATTTTCAAATCGAAAAAGAAAGTAGAAAGAGGTGAATCAGATTGTAACTCTAACCCTAAGAAGAAGTTGGCGGACAAGCACCTAAGGGCAGTGGCGTTGCTCTCAACGATGCTGTCGCAGCAAAGAAAGGGCCGCGGCCATGCCTTGGATCACGGCGCCGCAATCACCCGCTATGCCATGCCGTTGGCGCATCTCGCACGACGTGCGTGGCAACCCTAAGGTAAACTCGCCGTCGTTGGAGATGTCAGCGAGGAAGAAGAAATGCGCCACCACCAGGCTGCTCGACGGAGTTGCGCGCGGACTTCGCTGCACGGCGAGCTCCGGCGAGAGGCCTGGCAGCGGCGCAGATAAGCAAGGATCCTCCTGACGCACGGCGTGGAGAACGAACAAGAAAGGAAGAAATTGAAAGGGAGCCGGACCCGTTCCGGCGGCGCCACCACTTGCCGCTGCCGGCGGCTGCCGCCGACATCGGGCGCTGAGAGAGAAACGGAGGTGAAGAAAAGCTCTAGGGTTTTTGGGCATCAGCCGGCTAAGGTCTTTTATTCGGCCGAGAAGGACGGAGAGCCGTCGGATGGTGATTAACGGCCACGACCAACTGGACCACTTGAGGCCCAGGCGGAGAGGAGAAATCCCGGCCCAGGCCCAGGTTGCGGCCTGGGCGCGGGGTGGAAGCGCCATGCGACCGGCGAGCGGGCCGGCCCATTTGGCGGGCGATCAGCAGATGTCGCTGGGCCGCACTACTGAACGTGCTTGAGCAGCTGGGCCGCGGTGCAACAGATGAGCCTATGGGCCAAATGAACAGCAGAAGAAAGAAAAAGTTTCAGTGTTGGGCCATGGGCCGCCGGTGTTTCAGTGCTGGACCGTGGGCCGCACAGCGCTGGCTCGGGATGAAAGAGAAAAGTTTAAGTTTTTCATTTTCCAGAAGCATTTTTGTCTATATATTTAATATAGTTTTTATCTCTAAAACTTTTGCACCAACGGGTTTCAACTTTAGAGAGCAGATATATACTCAAAATGCTTCTGGAAAGATAGACTACTTTTTACATGTTTCCATTGCAAAGCGACAAAGTTAAAGTTTATTGTCTTCTCATTAAATCCGAACCAACGGGAGGATTTAATTTGAAGAGCAGTTATAGTCATTCAGTAAATGATGAAAAGTTTATTCTCTAATTAAAATTAGAGGAATAGTCGATTTATGGTTAACATAAATTATAATATTGTTATTTTCTGACCAACGTTGATGATAACAATATTATAAGTTTATTTAAGAGTTTAAGTTTAAAGAAAATTATGATGTTGTTATTTTCTGACCAACGTTGATGATAACAATATTATAATTCTACGTGTTTTATGTTTAAAGTTTAAATCTCTGATAAATTTTGCATCAAAGTGACCAATTTTCAGAGAATGGATAAGAAACCAGACGTGCTCCAGATCAAGCAAAATGTAATGTATTTTCATGTTTCCGCTGCAATAGTGATGATGATCTTCAAAATTAAATTCGAACCAACGGGAGAATTTAATTTTTGAAGAGAGTTATAAGATAATTGAGTTTTCATATGTTAATTCCATTTCTGCCAACGGTGATGTGGAATTGATGTATAAGATTGATGGTTTTGTTCTATTTCTGCCCAACGGTGATATAGAATAGAACTTAAAGATTTAAAAGTTTAATGTGCATGTCTTTAACCAGACCAATGTAGGGTTATTTTCATGCTTATTATTATTGATTATTGATTAATGTTTTCAGACAAACAACTTCATGTCTTTATTCTTGAAGGGTGAAAAGGAAATGAGTTGGGTACTTGTGACCCAGAAGATGAAAAGTGCAATTTTCTTCAGAAAGAAGATCATTACGTAAGGGACTAAGGTCTCTTTAAAGAATGGTTTCAAAAGAAAAGAATTCTAGGATATTGATCCAAGAAAATAGAACAATAAGAGTTTAGTTTAAAATATGTCTTTTATGTACTCCTTATGAAGAAGATTTTAGTTATCATCATGATAAAAGATGTAAAAAGTAATATAATTTTTAGACTTAATCATCATGATTTGAAATGTAATAAGTGACATGCATGTTTAATTTGACCAACGTCGGATTAACCATGTGTGTTAAAGAGTATTTGGATTTATTTCTAAATTTGTTGATTGGATATGAGCCAATATTGACATTTGTGTCCCTTCAAGAAAATTATCTCGCATAGCGGGAAAAGTTTGTGATAGTACCTGCATGACGGGAAAAGTTTTGAGAAAATACCCGCATGACGGGGTAAAGTTGGCATAGTACTTATGTTAATCAATCCTGCATGGCGGGAGAAATTTGACATAGTACTTATCCTGCATGGTGGGAGAAAGTTATGCTGACTCATGTGCTTTGAGTGTATCCCGCACAGGGAGAAAGATTAGGGTAGCTCTTATGCTATCCTAGTATAAGTTTAAGGAGAACAGAAAGTTACAGACGAATCTCAAGATAAGAATGACATGCAAGTGTGACTTGCGAAAGTATTAATGATAAAAGACTCTGTTGAGTTTTTGAAGTGAAATGAGAAAAAAGTACTCCCAACGAATTAAGAAATAATTTCATTTGCATGATGTAATCATGTGGATGAAGAAAGTAATCAAAGTTTCCTCATTCACAAGAGTTCTGAATAATTTTCGAAATTATGGTAGAAAAGTTAGTACCACATTTCGAGGGGGAGAAAGGTGAGATCAATTAAGAAAGACAATTAAGAAAGATACTTTCCCATTATTCAGACAATGCGATGCATACTAAAGTGATCTATAAAAGATGAATGTGATCGTCGGGAGAGTAAGACGGTCATAATATCGATACCCCTAAAGTAAAGATATAGCTAAATTCATGGACCTTTTACAGTTCCAACAGAAAGATAGCATAGTCAGCCAGTATTCATACTGGACGTGTTCAGAGTTTTAAAGGTGTGCTAAATGCACCATATGAGTTTTAGCAGATTGAACCCAAAATAAGAAAATTAAAGATGGGACAATCTGGGGGAGCGTGGTACAAAGAAACCTGACTCCGCAAGGATGATGAATAATATAAACAAGGATCTTGTTATACAGGACCTTGTAGAATCAATTGTCTTTTGGCAATAAAGATCAAGAAATGCTAGTAACTAAGGCCCCAGAAAGTCTCAAAGAATAAGAAAATCAGATATTTCTGACGATTATAAAGTCTATATTAGTGAAATTCAAATGGCAAGAAGTAAAGTGGCAAGAAGTAAAGGAAGATGAAATGAAATCGATAATACCAATAATATTTTTGGAATCTAGAATAAATTTCTAAGAGCCAAAACAGTAGACTGTGATGGGTCTACAAGACAAAATGTGACTCCAAGGGAAATATGTAAAGATGTGGAGCGCGACTTGAATCAAAAGTTTTGCGCGAAGCGAATGAAATAGATTACAATGAGTGCTAGTGGCACATCATGATCTGAGTTACATCAGATGAAAGTAAAGATAACATTTCCCAATGGGATTTGTATGAAAATAATTACGTGGCACAACCCAGAGGTTTTGTCATGAAAAGAAAAGAATGTAAGGGATGCCACCTGTAGAAATCTCTTATGGACTGGAGCAAATCTCTAGACAGTGACATTTAAAGTTAAAGAGTCAATTAAGAAATTTTGGGTTAAAGAGAATGAAAGGACAATTGCGCTTGTACAAAGTTATAGAAGGGAAAATTCATTCCCTAATCCTGTGTGGATGACACCTTAATTGTTAGTAGTGATGTCAATCTACTGCATGAGAAGAAGTTGTTGTCCTCAAGGTTAATAAGAAAGTTCTCGGTGAAATGTCTCTCGTTATAAGGATTGAAACTCACCGAAATAGAAGAAAAGGGGTATTAGAACTATCGCATAGGCATGCTAAGAAAAGTCTCTAAATAAATAAAGTACCTATGCGGGTAAACCTACGCCTGTTTCCATGGTCAAGGGTAATAGTTTTGGGAACTTTAGTGTTCCAAAAGCAATGTGAGATTGTTATAGATGGACGTCCTATATGCTCTAGCTGTTGAAAGCTTAATGAGTACACAGATAAGATATTGCCCTGACATAGTTTATATATCCGGGTTATTTTGGCAAAAGTCCAGTCCAGATATAGATCACTGGAATGGAGTTAACAATGTCGGCCTCATGCTAAGAAAGAAAGAACAAGTACTCTCAAGTAGCTGTGGGTACAAATGTTGAATTTTGGCGAGATGTTTAGTGAAACCCACATAGTAGCTGACACTCGCAGTTGGAGTTTTATTGTGGAAAAGCTCCAAAAGAAACCGTTCTAGTATCATCAGTGATGTAAAGTTATAATATAGCATGATATAAGGCTGCGGGACAGGCAAAATAGTTAAAGAACTTTACCCGGAATGGATAATGGTTGTTAACAGCAATGACCATTTGAATAGTTTGCTCCTAAGACAACGGGTCAAGTGTACTGCCAAACACGTTGACATTAAAGTTATACGTTGTAAAGGAGAAAGTCCGGAATTATACTAAAAGGTATTGAACATATAAGTAACAAGAAAAGCTTGTGGATCCGCTTACCAAGGCTTACCACCCAGTGTGTTCAGAGAACACACAGTCGACATGGTTTATGGTATAGCCTATGCTTTCCGGACAATAAAGGCCCAAAAGTTCAAGAATCTGTTTCAGAACAGAGACATGTATTGTAGCTGTTAAATCTATCGGCAATTGACCGTGACGATGAAGCATGCTCTATACACTAATCTGTGATGGAACAAATAAAAGTGAAAGCAATTAAAGTCAAAGTTTAAAGTTAAATGATAAGTTGAGATCAAAGGGGAGAATGTTAGAATAGATCTCAACCGAATTGGCCAACGGCCAATTCGGACCCTTTGACCAAGCCCTGATCGGGGGCATCCAATCCAACGAGGTTGGTGGCCCCCGTCGCACAGTGCCATATAAAGGGAGTGGGGCCACGGGCTCAAACCACGAGGTTCACTGCCCAGCCGCCACCCCACTCCAAACCCTAGCCGATCTAGAGGGCGGCGCTGCCAGCGGCGGGAAGCGCCACCACCGCCTCTGCTCCACCCTCAAGCCCGAAGACGATCCACCGCTACTCGACCGTCGCTGCCATGCGCAGATCTTCATCGATGAACCAGCAAAGGCAGGGAGCTCCTCCGATGGTCAGATGCTCTCTCTCTCTCTCTCTCTGTCTCCTACTCCCGAAGGAAGCTCCAGTTCTTTTTGATTCAACTGATAAAGAAAATAACCACTGGATCCGCACCTAGATGATCTAAAGAATTCTAACATAATGTAGTATGACCAGAGATATCCCTGCTGTCTGAACCAGGCGCGAGGTCTGCAGGGGAATCTCCACTTACTGCTTCCCCTACTAATACCCTGAGTTTGGTTAAGCAAAATGTTGCCATGCTTCTGTGCAATTTCTAGTGATATGGATGCTAAAACTTATGGCCTGTTTGGCCGAGTTCTTAGAGCATCTCCCAGGCTGATTCCAGTGAACTCTGCCAACCTGTACTTAGAATCGCTCTCAGATGATTGTATCAATTGATTCTCTGAAATGAACTAAGATGCTGGATCTGAAAAAAAAAATCTGATGGTTCATTCCCACATAGAATCGTGTCCTCCATAGAGTTTATTCTAGAGAATCACTTTCAGCCACAGAATCAGTCCCCCCCCCCCCCCCAAACATTCAGCAGTACCAGGAGCTGATAACAGGCCCTTACAACACCTTGCTGGTTGCATGGATGCATTGTATTTTGGTGAAATTCGATTTCAGAAATCAGAAAATTGGTTGAATTAAGTGCTTATGTTTCTGTATGGTTCAAAGTTTTAGTATAGTCATGGAGGATATCTCATATCCAACTGCGAACAGGACAGGCAAATTTTAAAGGCTTGTTGTTTAGCCATGAGTTTTCTAATTTTTGAATTTTTCCCTTTACCAATTCATATAATGCAAGTGGCTTACTGTTCTTGCATCCAACAATATTCACATCTAAGTGGAGTTCTACAACTATTATATGATGTAGGATATGAGACCAGAAATTGAAGCCATCAATGAAGAGATGCGAAATGTAAGTATGTTAATTTGTTCAGTTCACATTGCAGTTTATATGGAATGTTTAGCATTTATTAGTATGCTCGTTATGAAAAACAAGAAACTATTTATGCTTTGCAGTCAACTGATCCAAGGTCAATGGAATGGGGAAACAGAAATTGGGCGAGCTGTTCCTTA
>CM036153.1:120892555-120962555 GCA_020631735.1 Saccharum officinarum
GCTGTAAAAAACGCCTTTTTTCAAACCGATTTTTTCGACGCGACTTCTCCCAATCAAGTTCCAATTCAAAGAGACTCAATAAACACCAATTGGAACCTGATATGAGTGAACTCACTCAAACCCTCAAAATTTTCAAATATTTTGCCTTAGGCTAGTATTATTTTAAAGAAATATTCAATAAACACCCGAGGAGCAACGTATGGCCATGCAATAGAGTGTATCAACCCTTGGGAGCTTCAAATGCTCTCTCTATTCATGGACGAACACAGAGGTTACTCAAAGCTAAACCGAAAAGAAACGACAAAGCAACAACCATGCATATGCAATGCAAAACGAGAAAGGAAGGCTAGGTTGCTTGCCAAGTTTGATCCACGGTTAGGCTTCTTCACTCCTCCAAGGGAGGGTTATCGTAACCGTGTTAGATAAGTTCTAGATGCATTGCAGGAATTTAAACATGACAAAATGTACAATGCAATGCAAGGGACAACACAAGCTCATCTTTTAAAGTTACTAGAATCAAGCACATTTAGTTCACTTCTCAACCTACAAAAGGTAGCCTCATCTAAAGGTTTAGTGAAGATATCCGCTAATGATTTTCACTTCTTACACCTTCTAGTGATATATCATTTTTAGTAACATGATCTCTTAGAAAGTGTGGCGGATATCAATGTGCTTGGTGTCGAGAGTGTTGTACCGGATTATTAGCAATTTTAACGGCACTTTCATTGTCACATAAAAGCGGCACCTTTTCAAGAACAACTCCATAGTCTAGGAGGGTTTGTTTCATGTATAAGATTTGTGCACAACAAGCCCCCGTGGCAATGTACTCCGCCTCGGCGGTGGACAAAGCCACATTATTTTGCTTTTTAGATGACCATGATACTAAGGACCTCCCAAGCAAATGGCACCCTACGGATGTGCTTTTTCTATCAATTTTGCAACCGGCATAATCTGAATCAGAATAGCCAACTAGTTGGAATCTAGCTCCTTTGGGATACCAAAGACCGATGCTTAGGGTGTACTTAAGATATCTTAAGATTCTTTTTACGGCGCTTAGGTGAGGTTCTTTAGGGCACGCTTGAAAGCGAGCACACATGCACACACTAAACATGATATCAGGCCTAGATGCGGTAAGGTATAACAAGCTACCAATCATAGAACGGTAAAGAGTTTGATCAATTAGTTTACCTCCCTCATCTAGGTCGAGATGTCCATTAATTGGCATTGGGGTCTTGATTGGCTTGCATTCTTCCATCTTGAATCTTTTGAGAAGATCCTTGGTATACTTTTCTTGAGAGATGAAAATCCCTTCTCTCATTTGCTTGACTTGAAAACCAAGGAAGAATATTAGCTCACCAATCATTGACATCTCGAACTCCTTCGACATCAATTCACCAAATTCTTTGCAATAATCTTCATTTGTTGACCCGAAGATGATATCATCAACATAGACTTGACAAATGAAGATCTCTCCATTAAACTTCTTGGTGAATAGTGTGGTGTCAACCTTCCCAATAATGAAGCCCTTCTCAACGAGGAAGTCCCGGAGGCGCTCATACCAAGCTCTAGGGGCTTGCTTGAGCCCATATAGCGCCTTGGACAACCTATAAACATGATTAGGATATCTAGGGTCTTCAAACCCGGGAGGTTGTTCAACATAGACTAGTTCATTTATGAAGCCATTTAAAAAAGCACTTTTCACATCCATTTGATATAGTTTCATATCATGATGTGATGCATATGCAAGAAGGATACGAATGGCTTCAAGTCTTGCAACGGGTGCAAAAGTCTCTCCAAAATCAAGACCTTCAACTTGAGAGAATCCTTTTGCTACTAGTCTTGCCTTGTTCCTCACTACTACACCTTGATTATCTTGCTTGTTGCGGAACATCCACTTGGTTCCAATGACTCTTGCACCTTTTGGATGCTCTTCAAGTGTCCAAACTTGATTGCGGGCGAAGTTGTTCAATTCTTCATGCATAGCATTCACCCAATCCGGATCTTGAAGAGCTTCTTCTACATTCTTAGGTTCAAGACAAGAGACAAAAGAGTGATGTTCAACAAAAGAAGTAAACTTTTGAGATTGAGACATTATACCCTTTGTAGGACTCCCTATGATGAGATCTTGTGGATGTGCTTGAAGTAGAGGTAAGTTTCTTCGATCAACCATTTGAGGAGTAGGATGGGGAGCATCAACATCTTGAGCTTATGCCTCGGCTTGTTGATGAGAGACATGAGTATCTTCATTTTCAACTCTCTCATTCTTGTCATCATCTTGAGGCACATATGATGAAGATGGTGGATTGACAATTTGTACATCGTCTTCATCATCTTTAGGCTTGATGTCTCCCACCGGCATGTTCTTCATGGCCTCTCTCAATGGTTCATCACCTACATCATCACAATTCTCAATTGCTCCTTGGGAGCCGTTAGATTCATCAAATTCCACATCATATGTTTCTTCAACCAAACCGGTGGCATGGTTAAATACTCTATATGCTTTGGACTTTGATGAGTAACCAACAAGAAAACCAATATCACGTCTTTAGAACTTCCCTAGGTGTTGACGCTTCTTGTAGATGTAGCATTGGCAACCAAACACCCGGAAGAATGAGACGTCCGGCTTCTTCCCATTTAGCAACTCATAAGGGGTCTTGCAAAGGAACTTTTGTAGGAAGAGACGATTTGAAGCATAGCATGCGGTGTTGATTGCCTCGGCCCACAATTTCTCCGGTGTGTTGTACTCATCTAGCATTGTTCTTGCAAGAGTGATCAAAGTCCGGTTCTTTCTCTCAACTACACCATTTTGTTGAGGAGTGTAGGTTGATGAAACTTCATGCTTGATTCCAATTTCATCACAATAAGCTTCAATGTTGGTGTTGTCAAACTCTTTGCCATTGTCACTTCTAATTTTCTTTATCTTGACTTCAAATTCATTTTGAGCTCTCTTTGCAAACTTCTTGAAGCAATTTGCCACTTCGGATTTTTCATGAAGAAAGAAAGTCCAAGTGTATCTTGAGTAGTCATCCACAATCACTAGGCAATAGAGATTTCCACTCAAGCTCTTGTAAGTTGTAGGACCAAACAAATCCATGTGTAGAAGTTCTAGTACTCTTGATGTTGACATGTAAGCTTTGGTTGGATGAGTGTTTGCAACTTGTTTGCCGGCTTGACATGCACTACAAGGTTTGTCCTTCTCAAACTTTACATCCTTCAAACCTCTCACTAATTCTTTCTTCAATAGCTTGTTGAGAGTGTTCATTCCAACATGAGCAAGCCTCCTATGCCAAAGCCATCCAAGGGTAGTTTTGGTGAATAAACATGTTATCAAGTTTGCATCTTCGGAGGTGAAGTCAACAAGATAGAGATTATTGTATCTAAAAACCTTGAAAATCACTTGCTTGTCATCTATCTTTGTAACAACCACTTCATTTGGACTAAATAAGCATTAGTAGCCAAGGTCACAAAGTTGCCCAACGGATAGTAAGTTGAAACTCAATGAAGCAACATAGAGCACATTTGAGAGAGAGTGATCATTTGATATTGCAATCTTGCCTATACCCTTGACTTTGCTCTTTGAATTGTCCCCAAATGTGATCTTGTCTTGACATACCCCATTCTCTTCAAGTGAGGTGAACATACGAGGATCACCGGTCATGTGTTGTGTGCAACCACTATCAATCACCCAATGAGATCCACCGGTCTTGTAGTTCACCTACACATAAGAGATCAAGCCTTTTGTTTAGGGACCCAAACTTGAGAGGGACCCTTAACTTTCTCAACTAGTGACTTGGCAACCCATATTTTCTTAGACCTATTCTTGTTAGGGGGACCCAAGAACATGACTTTTATCTTTACACTTGAATCTTTTCTAAGCATGTAATGAGCATTGAAAGCAAAGGGTCTAGCATGCTTGGGCAAGGGTTGTGGTGGTGGAGTTTTGCACTCATGAGCAAAATAGCCTTCTTGTCCACACTCAACACATCTCTTTGGCTTGCGCTTTGACTTGCTTTGTTGTTGTTGAGCTTTGACCTTCTTCTCTTGATTTGCCAAGTAACCAATGCCACTTCTATCCATCTTCATGATGGTGTTCATGAGTAGCTCACTTTGCAAATGTTGGTCTCTTGTAAACTTGCTTAGACCGGTCTTGAGATGCTCTTTTTCTTGCTTGAGCTTCTTGTTTTCTTCAATAAGTGACTCATTTGAAGCTTGCTTTTCAAGAGCCATCAACTTCTTGTTCTCATTCTTAAGCATCTCATTTTACTCTTGAGCTTGACATACTCATCATAGTTGTTGGACTCAACCACACTCTTGCCTTTGCCGCTAGAGCCTTGCTCAAAGTTCTCAACAATCAAATCATCACATGATGTAGCTATATCAATCTTAACAACTTGGTTAGTAGCATCATGTGTCTCAAGAGCAAGCTCATTAGCAACAATAAGAGTATCATAGTTGATTTTTAATGTGGTATATTCATCTTTTAGCAAGTTGAGCCTAGTGATGAGTTCACCATGCTTTTTCTCAATTTTATCATGTTTATCTCTAAGCTCCTTGTTAGAAGTTTTGAGCTCCTTAAGAGAAGAAGACATAGTTTCATTTTGATCTTTGAGCTCATCACTAGTCTTATGTGCATTCTCAAGCTTAGATGAGAGTGATTCATTTTCATGTTGAAGCTCATCATTTTCATTTCTAGTTCTTCTTATGATTTTAGAGTATTTGTTCAACAATTTTATAAGTTCATCATAAGAAGGTGCATCATATTCATCATCACTATCACTATCATCATCATCACTATCATTGTTTTGTACCTTTCGATCACCCTTAGCCATAAGGCATAGATGAGTAGTGGAGGATGATGGTGAAGGTGGCGGTGAAGGTGGTGATGAAGATGTCGGTGAAGATGATGATGGTCCAACCACAAATGCGGCGACCTTCTCTTTCTCATCGTCGCTCTCATTGCCGGAGGACTCACATGATGACTCAATGTCGGTGAGCCAATCACCAACAATGTAAGCTTTGCCTCCCTTTTTCTTCTTGTAGAACTCTCTTTTCTTGCCATCTTTCTTTCTGTATAACTTGTTCTTTCTTTTGTCATCTTCTTCATCACTTGAATCACCTTTCTTGCCCTTATACTTGTTCTTGGACTTGTCTTTTGGAGGCTTCGGGCATTGATGAGCTAAGTGGCCAAGTTCACCACAATTGAAGCAATCCATCTCGGATATTAGCTTCCTTTTGCTACTTGTGAATAATTTCTTCTTCTTGCCATCGAACTTGATGCCACTCTTATTGAGCTTCTTTAGCATCTTGGTGGTTCTTCTCACCATGAGTGCAAGTGATGCATCATCAATATCACTCTCACTTGAGCTTTCTTGCACCATCATGGCTTGGCCCTTCTTCTTTTTCTTTTCATGGCTAGCTTTGAAGGCCAAGTCTTTCTTCTTGGAAGATGATGAGCCCTCTTCCGGAGTGATGTGCATGTACATCTCATGTGCATTGATCTTTCCCAATACTTGAGTCGGTGTTGTGGCGGAGAGATCACTTTGGTGAAGTACGGTGACAATGTGTCCATACTTCTCAACGGGAAGAACACTCAAGATCCTCCTTGCAACATCCGATTGACTCATTTGAGTGAGTCCAAGAGCATTGAGATCTTCTACAAGAATATTCAAACGAGTGTACATTTCATTAGCTCTTTCTTTGGGAAGCATCTCAAAAGAATTGATTTTCTTTAAAGCAATGTGATAGCGTTCCTCACGCTCACTCTTAGTTCCCTCATGGAGAGCACAAAGATTTTCTCACAATTCATGAGCGTTTTTGGCATTACGCACACGATTGAAGATATCTTTGCCTAAGCCCTGGTAGAGTGCATTTTTTGCCTTTGCATTCCACCGGTCGTACTTCTCCTCGTCACCACTTGGGTTGGTGGGATCCCTTATAGGAGGAAGCCCTTCGGTTGTGGCTCTAAGGCACCCAACACCTATGGCTTCGAGGTACGCCTCCATACAAATTTTCCAATATGGAAAATCGTCTCCCTCAAAAGTGGAAGGTGGTCCTTTCCCATTAGACATCTTGCTCTAGGCGGTGAAGCCTAAATAAAGAGTAACACGGCTCTGATACCAATTGAAAGGATCAAGATGCCCAAGAGGGGGGTGAATTGACCTTCTCTAAAAATTAATTGCAAGAATTAAATCCTACAAGCCAAACTTCACCCCTAGTGCCTACAAGTGTTCCTTGTGATTCTACCGGTAAAAGTTTTGCACCCTAAGTTCCAATCCTAGACTAGCATGGCAATTCTAGGAAAGTAAACAAGCAATGAAAGTAATACACAAATGTAAATGCTTGAAAGTAAGGGTTAGGAACACGGCGATGTTTTGCTGAGGTATCGGAGAGTCGCCACTCCCCACTAGTCCTCGTTGGAGCACCCGCGCAAGGGTGTAGCTCCCCCTTGATCCGCACAAGGATCAAGTGCTCTCTACGGGTTGATTCTTCGATACTCCATCGCGGCGAATCACTCAAAACCGCTCACAACATGAGTTGGGTTACCCACAATCTTGTCGGATGATCACCAAACTCCCAATCACCACCAAACCGTCTAGGTGATGGCGATCACCAAGAGTAACAAGCTAGAACTCTCACTTGACCACAACAAGCCTAATGAGAAGATGGATGCACACTTGCTACACTCTTGTCACTAGAGAGGATTCTCAAACTTTGATTCTCAAATCACTATCCTCACTAGGGCTCTTGCACTTTCTTGCACTTCAAAGGTGTTTCTCAGCTGAACAAATGAGCAAGAGACCTCTAAAAGAGGTGGAGGGGATGTATTTATACACCTCTCAGACAAATCCAACCGTTACTTGCCGAATCAGCAAAACGCGCACTGACCGGACGCGCCGGTCGACATGACCGGACGCGCCGGTCAAGTGTAACGGTCGAAAACCGAAAGTTAGCGCTGAGTGACCGGACGCGCCGATCTGAAATGACCGGACGCGCCGATCAGGGATGACCGGACGCGTCCGATCATGCAAGAGCTTTACTGGAAAATGATCTGACGCTCGACCGCGTCCGATCAAAGGTGACCGGACGCGTCAGGTCACCTTGGGACCTTACTGGAACGTGACTGGACGCGCCGATCAGTTCACAGTCGCGTCCGATTACAGTGTTTACCCTCTGGAACACGTGTCAGACTGACCACCGCGTCCGGTCCTCTCAAGGACCGCGTCCGGTGAGTCAGTAAACAACGCAGTGACATGTTAGTACTGACCGGACGCGTCCGGTCACAGGTAAACTGCTCAAACGTCTTCTAAACGCGACGCAACTTGAACCAAGTTGCTTCCAACTGAACTTTGAGATTTTCTAGAGCTACCTAGTGCTAAGTTTGACAAGTGTGCACCACACCTAAACAAAAGACTCACCTAGGTCAAGCTACTCGCTCATGCCCCCCTTTATAGTACGGTCAAAGGAAGAAACAAAGATCCTAATGACTATTCTAGATGTAACTCAACACCTTGACATCCAGAACTAACCGTCCTTAATCTTATCGTTGATCCTTTGAAAACCGAAACGATTTTCATCAAGGGACATGAATACCACAGTGCCCAAAGCAGTTATCATCTCCATGACCTAACTTACCACTGTTTCTGTAAAACACACGTTAGTCATGGTAATAATGCGTTGTCGTCAATTGCCGAAACCAACACCAGAGCCTAGATGCTTTCACTCCTAATAGTCACATGTGAGATGTGCATATCCGTATGGTTGATTGGTTTGTTGGAATATGAGATGGAATGGTTCGGTCACTGTTTTCATATAAAAAGTTGTAAATCCCATCAAAAGTCACAATTTTCATATAAAAACTATCTTTACACGACACCATACAAGAAAGATGATTTTTTCAAAGCGCTAAGCTCTGGTAAGTGAATCTTATACCATTGTTGGTGCCCTTAGTGGAAGTTGATGTAGCATTTATTAAGAAACTAGTTGAGTGCCCGTGCGTTGCTACGGGTGAAACATCTCATGACAAACTATACGTAGAATCTCATATCATCACAAATAATTACTCCCTCCGTTTAGAAAAGAATGCAATTACGTGTTGCGTGCCGCCAAAAGTAGTTCATATTTGACCAAATTTTTAGTAAATATTATTCACATTTACGACTCCAAAATAATTTATTATGAAAATACGTTTCATAATTAATCTAATGATATTTATTTCATACCATACATATTGATACTCTTTTATCTATAATTGATCGAACTTAAGATACTGAACCATGTCACTGTGCTAGAATTGCATTCTTTCTCGAACAGAGGGAGTAACACTAAAACACATAATTCAAACTAATTTAGTTGAAATAAAGAAATCAGTACGATGTTATTAACTTCACACAGACGGTGGAAAAATAAGTAACAATTCTTTGTTTTTTGTCTGTGAGACTAATATAGTGTTAAAGATAATGGCGTACACCTTCAGGTATGTTGGCTGTGTTTTTGTTCCCTGTGTATAGTAGGTGTAGTAAGATGTGCTTCCTCACTTCATAGTTATCCTGCCAGATTTTTATACACATATTAGTTAAAATGTATGTAGGTGAAAAAAGGAAAATTATATAGATAATACTCACAGTTGACGTTATGGTGACGTCACCATGACATATTTTTGTGTATGAAAATAAATAGTGAAATACACAACATATACGTAACTGAGCAATGGACCCTTTATTAGTCCAAGTAACTAATTTCCATATCTTGTGCAAGAAGGAAATAAAAGGCTTAAATTTTAGGAACTGCAGATGTTTGGCTCCTGGATCCCATGGTGTCAGCAGGTCGGTTGCAATTACCGTGGGCACCAATACTTGAGGCCACTGCCAATAAACATCCAGCTAGATAGTAATCTCCATTGATATTAATAAGTGCTAGCTCCAAGCAAACAGCACACTGCCAATCTTCCTGGAGCAATTCTGGCCAGAGTAGCACAATGGTCACGTATAAGCAAAACTGTATGGAGTCTGTGTACCATCCCAAGCAGCAAACAAATCAACATCAGTGATGCACTGCTATTCAAAGAATATCACCCACATGCATTTGGGGACCTGAATGTATGCGCAGCTAGCTGAGGGAGCTTGAGGTAGCCAGAGCGGCTTCTAGAGGGAAACAAGTCTGAAGGTGAAGGTGGGCAGGGGAGTTGGTCCATCAGAAAGCCACATCTGCAGGTCACGCGCACCAGCACCTTGGCACAAGAGCATGCCAACGCTGGACACTTCCACCTCTCGCTCCTTAACATTCAACTTTCACGAGAACACTACCTAAAGAAATGAACAGCGGCAGTAACAATTAGCTGGACAAAGTTCAGACTGTGCAACAACAATAAGTAGGATCCATAAGTAAGGATTATACCAGGACGACCGAAGGCATTGTATCCCTCCAAATGTAAGAAGTGGACAATATCTACAAACTTTAACACGGCCTGAGAAAAATATGTAATATTTAGACCTTGAAGTAAGATGATAGGAAAGGATGCTTGCAGTTTGAGCAGGGTCCTAAAATGTTTAGTAGTAATCAATATCCTAAAAATGTCTTCCCTTGCCAGCATTTGATAATATAACAATTTTGTGCAAAGGCACCTCATACCAACCTCTTCCAAATTCTTGGACCAAAGTGATTTCTTTTTCAAACTTTTAACGTGCTTACTCTGAACCTTCACTTCCTGCTTCAGTATATCCAGATTGTCTCCTGCAAAGGAATCACAGGTTTGTCTCTAATTCATTAAAAGTTCAAACTAACTCGATTCACAGAATGGGATGAGATGCAGAAGTAAATGTCAATGTATCATTCAGAAAAGTGCAGACACTTTTATATCCTACTGCTTAAATGCCCGTGGAAATTGAGCAGAATCTGAGACAAGTTGTTTATATTGCAGCCATAATATTTATTTAATTCCGCATTTGAAGTTGATAACTGACCTCTTGAACTCAAGCCATCCTGCTGTCTGTTTAAGACGGTAATCATGTTCAAATCTATGCAAAGCATGCAATTCATGATATAATTCCTGAGTGCAAAAAAAGTAGGAAGAGAAAATAAATAAATAATGTGATATTAATAACCAGAATAAGAAGGCCTATTGGCAGATGATAAAAACACACACAAATTCATCAGTGGTGCTAGGAAAGTAGGGATTCCTTAATCAAAATAATACAATTATACTGCTCATAGCCACTTTAGAAAAAAAAATATATAGGTAGACAGCATTTGGCATCACTTTTGACTACTAATTTCTGTGTAATACATTGTTGCAAAACAGAAAAGTTGTACATTATGAAAGTTTCAAAAATAATATAGTGGTTAAACTTCATCCGGCAAAATTAGAAACATCTTCGCCTACTGATGATCAAAACTTAACTGTGTCACTCCACTTTACTGGTTGACAAACATTTTTAAACAACAGGAATACAAAGCATATAGCTGGCATGGGCATACTGCAACCGGCAGTAAATATCATGCTGGCTACTGTTCAAGATATTTTTTATTGTAATGTTTCAATTTACTATTCGGATGTAAACTTAAATCCTGAAACTGAACCTAAATAAACGGTTTATACTTTGCCTTGGCTTGCACTGTTGCCTGTTGGTGTGGGTAATCGTATATATCCGTGTGGTGCTAGTAACAAGATTAAGTGGGTTAGGTTTAGGGGAAATAAATCTATGAGAGAATAAAGGAGCTAACCACAGGTCACAGGAGATACAGATGCAAGGGGAGAAGGCTACGAGGGGAAGTTACGTGTGCCTGATGGGAGATCTCGCCGGGTAGTAATGGTGTTCTGGAGGTGTGTACTGCAGCAGACAAAGGTGACGATGTCCTCTGCCTGGTAGATCTGACCATCATCATGAAACTGTAGCTTGGTGGGAGCGTTGAGAAGGGGCAGCAGCCAAAGGACGCCGGTGGCTATCAAGCCACCACCACACCCAGCTGCAGCAAATGTAAATGCGGGATGTAGGATTGTAGGTTTACTCACCGGCGGCAGCAAAAGTTTTCCTCGGTGATTTCTTTTAGGTAGCCCGGATTCCCTTTTGCTCGACTCACGACGGCGGCGGCGGAAGGCTTGGCGTGGCGGCGGAGGAAGAGGAAGGCTAGGTGAGGACGTGATTGATTCGCTGTTCCTCGACAATTTCCTTTAGCTTCCGTTTTTTTTCTTGATGATGACGAGGGATTGAGGGGCAGGGACGGAACGATGGGTGGCAGGGCGACGCGGCGTGCGACGTGGGAGTCGTGGGAGTCGGCGTCAGAGTATTTTGGTTCTCTTTTTCTTCTGCGGAGGCCGTTCGTTTTTTTTTCTCCGCGGTGGCCGCACGCGTCGGGGGATTAGCGCACGAGGAGGGGAGACGGTCCGACGGTGACGATAACATTTCGGTTTTTTTTAGTTATAGAGAATTGTATGTATAGATTCGAAGTTAATGGAGTTGGTTCTTATAACAGATACAGATACGATTGAGTGATTCAGCTAGTACCACTTTATCCTTTGAACCAAGCACATGAATAGCTGTGAGTTCAACTAATAATACCAATAAATAGACATATATAGGTCATCAAACAGTAACAATTTAACTAAGGGGATCACATACGACTGCACGACGATGCACCTTGCCGTTGAGGGCTGAGCTGCCTGCCAGTCACTACCGCTGAGGTGCCGCAGGGTTTCGTAATTGCTAGGAGTAGTAAACGGGGTCCAGCCGTCCAGGTCAATTATTCGATTCGGACGCGGTACACACCTAGCACTAATGAAATCTGGCGCGCCACACCTACGAGATGCGCTAAGCTACTTTACTTGTACCAGGAGTACCGGACCTGACTGAGTACAGTCCTCACCCATGTTCAGTCGCCACTCACTAATCTGCACTAGCTGTTCTAGGGGCAGAGCTAAAGAAAATTGGAGCATGTCCATGTAAATATATATTTTTTATAACGAATTTTTTTATTGACATTTAATCACTTTTATCGAGATGGTATATTGAAAAGGCATTTCTGACCTAAACAAGCACACACAACTAACAAAAAAAACAGAGAGAAGGCCAACTCACTAATTATCAATCCGTAAGCTAAATGTAAATTGCCGGCCGGACGTACTTCATCGTTTTGCCTGGCTCAGGGAGGGAGCGTCCCAAACGTCCAATTCTGAACTTCTAAGAACAAAATTGCCGTCTTGGTTGGCTACTTAGGAGGCTGGCAACCAAAGAGACCGCCTTCAGCAAGCCCCTGGTTTGATACTTTGATCCCACAGCCGTTGTTGGCCACAAAACAGTATATCCGTCGAACAGCAACATAGAACCTTCACCATGGCTTGATCCCACAGCCCTTGTCGGCCACAAAACAGTGCATCAGCCGAGTATCTTTCCCTTCTCTATAAACGATTCCTGCACAAAAAGCGGGCTAGCGGATAGGGCCACATCGCCCGTTAACCCGCTGGCCGTAGGATCGGGCGAACGTGTAACATTAACCATCCGATCAGGATCGTCACGAATCATTTACCCGTTAAGCCAAAAACCCGGTGTAAGGTCCTAGATGGCTAGAGGGGGGATGAATAGCCTATAAAAAATTCTACAAGAACCACTAAGCAAACTTGTTAGAATAACAAACGGCGTAAAGCGAGTTTTGCTTAGCCTACGGTTGTGATGCAAGCCTCTTATCCATAAATCTAGTAGATTATGATATCTAGTTCACACAAGGGCTATGTCACTAAACTTACACTAGTGAGCAAGCTAACAACTACTAGCAAAGGCTAACACTAGAGCTACACAAGATAACTAGTAAAAGTAAATGCGAGAGAGAGGATTGTGAATCTTATACCGACGGTGAAGTGAAGATGTTGCCAATCACCAAGACGATATACAATCAATCAATATTGACAACAACACAATATGAAGACCAATCACCGGGAGACAAGAGACACAATTTTTTTGTTCACCCGGTGTTCACTTGTGCACCGACAAGCTACGTCACCGGTTGTGTCGACCAACACTTAGATGGTTCCTTTGTGTGACCCTCAAGTCACTTGCCCCTCAAGGCACGCCCCGCAAGGCACCACAAGACACCACTCTCAAGTGAGTTAACTCAATGACACGCGCAATCCACTAGAGTTACTTTTGGCGCTCCGCCAAGGAAAGCACAAAAACCTCTTATAATCAACCGAAGGTGGCCAAGAACAATCTCCTTCTCTTGCCAACGCCTCCAACAATCTCCAAGCCGGCTAGGAGCGGTACTCTCCAAGAGTAACAAGAAATCCACCGGCTAAACCACCCACAAGTGCCACTAGATGCCCTCAAGCTATGCAATGCACTTTGGGATCACTCAATCTCACTTTCGATTTGCAATCAAGCAAGAGAGATGAGTGGGAGTGAGAAGCTCTAGCTCAAAGGATGCATAAGAATGTTAGAAATCACGAGCGACCTCCCCAAGGGCTGGCCAACAAGTATTTATAAGCATCCCAAACGAATAGAGCCGTTGTACCCCTTCACTGGATGTTTTTCGGGATGACCGGACGCGCCGGTCGAAACTGACCGGACGCGCTCAACCGCGTCCGATCCTCCAACGGTCACTGCGCCAACGGTCAAACCAATTGACCGGACGCGCCACTCAACTGACCGGACGTGCCGCTCAACTGACCGGACGCGCCCCAAACAACGACTGGACGCGACAGTGCCAGCGTCCGGTTGGAGTCCAGTAAGCTCCCTCAACGACCGGACGCGTCCGATCGTGTGTGACCAAACGCGTCGCATGTCCGATCGATCTTGCGAACTTCAGTTTCCTCTGGGCGCCTGACCGGACGCGCCGGTCCCGCGAGTGACCGGACGCGCCGGTTGCAAACCCTAACACCCGCGCGCCTGACTGCTGCGTTGAACTGACCGGACGCGTCCGGTCATACCATGACCGCGTCCGGTGGAGCGTCCGGTCACCTCTGTGACCTCCGTTCGTCTCCGTTTCTTTTCCAACTTTCGGCGTAGTGGAAAAATAGGCATTTCAAGTTCTCAAAAACGCCTGAATCCCACGCTCGCAAAGCTCGGCGGGAGGGAGAGAGGAACCCAAACCCTCTCTACCGCTCAAACTTCATCGCCTTCGTAAATGTGCCAACACCAACAAGTGATCACCACCTTGTGCACGTGTGTTAGCATTTTTATAAACATTTTCGAAGGTTTTCCAGTTAGGTCACTAGGCCCTACATACAATGCACTTCATGAATTCACCTAGTGGCACCCGTGCGTCGAATAACCGATAAGACTTCCCCTCTTAATAGTTTGGCTATCGATCCTAAACCACTCACACCCTCTATGGTGTCTTGAGTGCAAAACAAAATGGCCTTATGGTTATACATTTGCCTTGAGCCCATTTTATTTTTCCAAAAGATATGATCCACTTCATATCATCACATGACCGTCTCGATCCATCGACCTTGACTTCACTTGTTCTTCATCGTTGCATCGGTCCGTCGGCGCCAAGTCTTGCTCAAGCTTCACCATCATGGTCTTCATCATCTTGGTCACATGAGTCAATGTCATGTCTCATATTCAATGACCACCTTTATCTAAATCATCCACTTAGATACAAAGGTTAGTCCTAGGTTTCATCAATTAGCAAAAACTAAACTAGGGACTTTCAATCTCCCCTTTTTGGTAATTGATGACAACCCTCACAAAGATGATTTTGATAATAAAAGTTTTGAACTTGTCATACTTGTCCAATCATTTTGCTCATAAGTAAAGTTTGGACAATTATCACAAGCTCGGTTTTGGTAGCATTAGCTCTCCCTATATATGTGCATAGAGTTTGGATTGAAGCTTTGCACATATGCATGGATAGAAGTGTTGAGAGAGTAATTCTACCAAAATGATGCTAAGGTGTAAGAAATGAACCTTTGAAGCGTGATACCAATCGGAGTTGCCTTTTACACCATCCTTAGCATCATGAAGTAACTAGACAACCATCACAACTCAAGAACCCCGTAAGATCAACATTATAGTAAAGGTTCTTGGACCACTTGTAAAGCTTTACGCATGTCTAGATACCACATGTAAACTAATTCTATGCATGCTAGTAGATCATTTCATCATTCAAGTTCTATACTAGCATTGCACCACACAAGCATGTATATTGAATTTAAATACATGTGCAATGAGCAAGTCATATGAGAATGCACAAACAAATGCAACAACTTTGTTTATGAGCTTGCTCCCCCTACTTGTGTGCATCAAAATTTTATTTACCCATTTATCATGTTGAATCATATTTTTCTCTCCCCCTTTGTCAACAACTTACCTAAAAATGGGATCAAATTGTAAAGAGAAAAACAATGTTTGATAGAGTAGGTTAAAATTTATCAAATTTGGTTCAACCTAGAACACTTGCCAAAGATATTTAATTTGATTTGAACAAAGACAACTTCTTCGCCCGGGCAGTCGCGAAAGTTCGGCAACCCGCTCTTCACCTTCGCCTTGCCTCTTGCTCCGTCGATGAGAGGTCGTGCCGCTGTCGCCGCTGCCGCCACTGGGCCTTGATGAGAGCCCGTGCCGCCACCTGCTACTGCTTCGTCTGGCAGCTAGCGCACTCTGCCATTTTCCTGCCCCGTCGATCGCGGATCCGCGCCGTGGGCCTTTCTCCGCCTGTCCCCGTCCTCCCCAATAGTGCTCGCTCTGCCCGTGCTTGATCCATGGCACGCCGCAATCCCCAATCAGCAGCGGTGGCTTCCCTCCCGCGCCCCTCTGCCCTGCCCTGCCACACCCCACCTCGCTCCCTTCCACAACCCAAAGCCGTGTCGCGGTCCCCTCTACCCTGCGCCCTGACCCCGCGTCTCCGTCGTCGCCACGGCCATCCCAACACCGCCACCGTAGCCCCTCGCCCTCACCGTCGTCCCCATCCTCGACGAAAGCAACTACTCATGAACCTCTGTGCAGCCACAACGATGGGGTCCTCCCATATGAACCCCCGCGCAACAGCAGCCTCACCACCAAGCCAAAGGGGACGGCGACAATGGCTTCCCGTCCACCTACACATGCGTCCACTGCCCCGGCAGCACCAGCCACTACCTCCCATGCTGCACTGAAGGTTGACATCGATGGCGCACATTCAGGTGTTTGACGGAATGCCCATGAGGTAAATAGCACATCCTTGCCTCCATGTATATGCCATGAATCAGTGCTTTGTCTGGGCTGTATTTGACATGTTTTTTTGCAATTTGCAGTACTGCTTCTAGCCAGTTCTCTTACATACTCACTGTGATGCATGTGCGTGTGTCATGAATGGTTAATCAATGGATGTCTGAAACAAATTGATCTGGCTGAATAATATCGACCAATGTGTGCAGAATGTCTTTGGTATTGTTTATGACTTAGATAATTGTCTATTATAAGCATGGCGTATTTTGATCTTACTTAGAAGGGTGTACAAACTTGTTCCAAAGTTGGTTTATTAAAATTGCAGGTAATTGAGTTGATATTAGTCGTCACTCCATCGAGCTAATCCACCATCACTCCATCAGGAGGGTATGCTCAATTGCTCATTATGTTACGCTGCTCTTCATTGCTATGGAGCTATATATGTTTGAGGGAAATGAGGCCAGGTGAGACATGTTTTCTGTGATATTTGTTGGAGTATATGTATATGAGGCCCATGAGGCTCATGTATGCTACACTGTATAGCTACCCTTCTAGGGTTAGCCCAATTAACAGTTATTCACTTCCAACAATATTACCTCATATCATTGACATGTTGAACGCTATTGTTTAGACTTTAGATATTGACAATCGTCTAGCGAAGACAATTATACAAGTATATTTAACTAAATTTCTTTAATTTTTTCTTGGATTCTATCTCTGAATTTACACTTTTCATGCTTTTGTATAGGTGGATTAATTTGAGATGCATTCTATACAATTTATTCTAAGATCCTGTCCAAACATGTGACAAAAAATCCTGCTAGAAGTTCCATTTTCCTAACCTATGACCAAAAATATGGCCGACATATTCTCTCTGAAATATCAGATCTTGGAGAAGTATTTGTGCAACTTATATACTTTTGACTTGAAAAATGTTAACATGCAAAGTATGTGTTACCTTAAGATAAACTTGGTACACAAAATCATCATAGCTTAAACATAGAAATCACGATATCCAAATTATGTGTGGTGCTCCAGTATGTTGTGTTTGTTATCCTTGGATCTGGTTGCTGTGAAATTCCATTTTGTGTGGTCCAAAACCCAATTACTCTATTGATCAATTGCTATTATTGTGCATGTATTACATTGCCAAATAGTTACAAGGGTTTCTAGCTGGTAAAAACTGGCTTTATTGCAGAAAAGATTAGACAATTATTCTACAGTTGCCATATTTTATTATAATCTTGGGGAAGTTTAACGGCTCAGTCCTCTAATCCTAATAACCATTTCTCTCTATGCTCTCTCACATTCAACTCGTTGTGAAATGTCCATTTGCATCATCTCGGCTTCTCTTCAAGCACCAAATTAAAAGATCTTGGCAAGAAAGCCATGTACCCTAGGCCTCGTTTAGTTCGGTGAATTGGGGAGAAAAAAACTGTATCAGAATTCCTGTAGCATTTCGTTTGTATTTAGTAAAAATTATCCAAATTTTGACTAACTAGGCTTAAAATGTTCATCTCGCAAAGTACAACAAAATTGTGCAATTATTTTTTGATTTCATCAACATTTAGTACTCCATGCATTTGCCGACATTTTGATGTGACAGGGAATCTTCTTTTTGCATAGTGAAATTTGGGGAGAATTTGGGGAACTAAACAAGGGCCTAGGCTAAGAGTGCCATTCGTGGATGCTTAATATACAACCTCATACTGGTTTCTATAATAGTTATAAAATAATTGAGCCTATGCACTTTGGCTGCACTATTTCTAAAAATAATGGTTACAACCATTTCATCAGTTCTTCCCAAATTGATTTCTGCAGTTTGATTAAACATTGTGTCATTGCCCATTGAAACAATCTTTGTTCATTTATTGACATTCATATTCATAGATGTAACTGGACCTCCATCACATATCTCAAGGCAATAACCGGTTTCCTTCCCAGCAGTAGAAATAGAACAATAGTAACAGAAGCTCATTTAAATTTGTTATGTCTATATAAGAAAAAAAAATGTGCACCAAGACATACCAAAATTTAACCAAATTGAAACTCGCCTCATATTTATTTGAAACCTTCTAATTTTTAAAACTCCAATCTCCATAGTTCTGAACTCCAATTGAGTAAAACTAAAGTATGCTGCCATAATCAAAACTCAGTATAGGCATACATACCCAAAAGAGCATGTTCTGATTTTTCCCCTTTTACACAATCTTGCAGCGGCTGTTCAAGAGACAGTAACATGGAAACAGAAGACAGACTTGGAAGAGAAGGATTATATAGCCATTACATGCTGCAGTAGTGCAGTCATTAGGAGTTCTAGCACCGTTGTGTATCTCCAAGTGGTGTGCCGTGGTGTCCGTCGTATATATTGCAATATATACAAAATTAGATCAAGAGATGTTGACATGTCTCCTTTGGTTATCAGGAGTCCTGAACTTATGTTTTTCTGAATCGCTATACAATCTAGGCTTATCACATATTCTGAACTTCTTTTTCTATCTTCAAGTCGATATAGGCCATCATCCTTTCTTGAGAATGATTTCCTTAATCAGGTTAAGGGCCGGTTTAGATCCAAAAAATTTTGCAAAACGACACTGTAGCTCTTTTTCGTTGTTATTTGGCAAATATTGTCCAATCATGGTCTAATTAGGCTTAAAAGATTCGTCTCGTCCATTTTCGTCTAAACTGTGTAATTAGTTTTATTTTTTTATCTATATTTAATGCTTCATGCATGTGTCTAAAGATTCGATGTGACGGGAAATCTAAAAAATTTTGCAAAATTTTCTGGGAACTAAACAGGCCTAAATACACCAATGTGCATGGAATCCGGTCCTGTTCGCCTGTAGCTGCTGGTTCAAGTATTGCAGGCTGGAGCTGGCCCTGACACAGGATCATCCGCGCGGCAACGCCGCGCATAATTTCTAGTTGCTGGGGAGAACGCAGAGGCTGCTGGGGCAACTCCTTAACTGAGGCCTTGTTCACTTCCCCATCCCAACCCAAAATATTTCCTCTTCCACTAATCACATCAAATCTTTCGACGCATACATGGAGCATTAAATATAGATAAAAAAGATAACTAATTGCATAGTTTGTCTGTAAATGTCGGGACGAATCTTTTGAGCCTAGTTAGTCCATAATTAGACAAATTTTGTCAAATAACAACGAAAGATGCTACAATAACTTTTCACCTACTTTTCGCGAAGTGAACACACCCTGACGGTATCTCTGAACTGTCAGAGAATGCCAGGTTTGCCGGGCATGTTAAGATTTCAAAGTTTGCCATCAAATTTTACTGTGTAAAAAGAAGATTCTCATCATATCAAAATATCGGCCTAAATATAGATAAAATTAAAAACCAATTATATAGTTTTGTTGTACTTTACGAGATAAACATTTTGAGTCTAATTAATCAATGTTTAAACAATTATTATCAAATAAAAACAAAATTACTACAGTGCTACACAGTGCAGCACGATGAATCGGACATCTAAACAAGGCCCAATTACTACCGGTCAAAGGAAAACCAGCCAGTGACTACGCCCACCACCCACGCCGCGGCCCGATCCGAGTCCAAGCCTCCACTCCAAGGGGCCAAGGCGCGGGGGGCGATGGACGCGCGGCCGCGACGGCGGAGGGCGCACACGGCGGAGGAGGCGGCGGCGACGCTGCGGAAGGCGTGGTGCCGGCTGCGGCTGTCCGCGCGCGACCCGGCGCGCGTGCCGCCCTGGGACGCCGTCGTGCTCACGGCCGCCAGCCCCCAGCAGGCCGCGCTCTACAATCGCCAGCTCGAGCGCGCCCGCGCCCTCGGCCGCTTCCCCGCCTCCACCGCGGCCATCGCCGTCCCCGACCCCGACGGCGCCCGCATCGGCTCCGGCGCCGCCACGCTCCACGCCGTCGCCGCCCTTGCCCGCCGCCTCGCCGCTCAGGTCTGACCTACCTACCCTCTGCCCTACTATCGCTACCTTGCTTTACTCTACTCGACCAGTTGTTCTGATGGCCTATTGGGATGTCGGGATTTTCTTCGCAGGCTTGCAAGGAAGAGATCGGCGAATTCCTTCTCGAAGCAACAAATGGTGGTTCGGGGGATGAGGCCGCGATCGCCGCGGCAGCGGGCTTCATTGCGACGAAGCACGTGCTCTTGCTTCACGCCGGGGGCGACAGCAAGAGGGTTCCGTGGGCAAACCCCATGGGGAAGGCTTTTCTCCCTCTGCCTTACTTAGCCGGAGACAATCCCGATGGACCTGTTCCGCTTCTGTTCGATCACATTCTTGCCATCTCCTCCAGTGCAAGGCAAGCTTTCAACAACCAAGGTTGTAGCTCAGACAAAATTGACAGACCAGCGCACTTATGTAATGTCCAAAAGAAGGGACTGTCACTTTTGTTTCCGTTTCTAATTGCCCGTAGATGACCAGGTGGGATCTTCATAATGACCGGGGATGTTCTCCCGTGCTTTGATGCCTCCAACCTACATCTTCCTGAAGACGCCGCTTGTATTGTGACGGTGCCCACCACTCTGGATGTGGCTACTAATCATGGAGTGGTTGTAGCATCAGAGGACGGTGGGATTGATAAGGAGACCTATTCACTATGTTTGGTTGATGATCTCCTGCAGAAGCCGACAGTGAGCGAGCTTATAGAGGGTCATGCCATCCTAGATGATGGGAGAGCATTGCTTGACACAGGAATAATAGCAGCAAGGGGTAAAGCATGGCAGGACCTTGTTGCCCTTGCACTTTCATCTAGTGATGCCGTCATTAAGGAGCTCATGACTAGCAATAAAGAGGCAAGCTACCATTTCAAGCACTGTGAGCTATACATTTAACAAGCATTACTAATTTCCTTTCTCATAGTTTGTTAAGATGCTTTTGGATGTTGCCAAACAGGTGCATTCATTTCTTTTGAAACCATGCTCACTAAATTAACAAAATATTCTTATTCTGCAAAAATATTTACTGTATTTTAGCAGTTAGAAATATTGGTCCTGTGAATGTGATCTTCTAAACCTTGAATGGTTACTTTGAATGCTCAATTGCTGTGCAGGATGCTCCTGATTGCACATTCTGAATAGCTTTCTAACCCTTAATATGTAATTTCATACGAACACTATGTTTCAGTTTTTACTCTGATATTGTAGTAACTTAAGTTATGCGATAGAAACTGAATATATATTCTTGATCAGATACAGTTGTTCCATCCTTAAGAAATGCTAGTATTCACTCTTTGTTCCATGTTGGAAGTGGATTTACAGAATTCCAGTAATCTATCTTCTAGTAACATACTAACAAATTTAATTTAGACTTGACATGTCATACATGTGTTCTAAACTCCACTCCTTAGGCTTCATTCCTGTTAGGCATATTTCTCTAATTGCGGATGCAGCTTTTGACCTTTCAATTTGTGTGATCATGCTTGCCAATATACTGCAGCTCAGCTTATATGAGGATCTTGTGGCGGCATGGGTACCAGCCAAGCATGAATGGTTGCGAAACCGTCCACTGGGGAAGGAACTGATTTCTGCTTTAGGAAAACAAAGGATTTTCAGCTTTTGTTCATGTATATTCCTACTGATCATTCAGTTATCATTGCTTTGAGCTAGTGCATTATCTTGGTTTTCTATCTAGAGGCTATGCCTTTAAGTTTTCATGTATCTGTTGAAATTTCAACTGTCCTCTTCCTGATCAGGTGTAAGATAGATTATTCCTATCATCTTTCCTGTCAGTTGCCTAGCTGAAATGCTAAATTCGGATGATTTTCCTTTTCAGATGACTTCTCATTTTTACATTTTGGCACATCTGTGGAGGTTCTTGATCACCTGGCGGGTTCCTATTCAGGACTTGTAGGTCGAAGGCATATGTGCTCACTACCAGAGACCACTGCTTGTGATATTGCAGCGACAGCTATTATTTTGTCTACCAAGATTTCTTGTGGGGTCTCAATAGGAGAGGATTCACTGGTTTATGATTCAGTACTTTGTGGTAGAATAAGGATTGGCTCGCAATGTATTGTTGTTGCGGTGAATATAAGTGAGTTTCATGGGTATAATCCTCAGATACTCAATGGTAGCACTTGTTTCACATTGCCTGATCGACATTGCCTCTGGGAAGTACCTTTGGTAAACTCTGCGGGAAGAGTTTTGGTTTATTGTGGTCTTCATGATAATCCAAAAGTTTCTATTAAGCGGGATGGGACGTTCTGTGGCAAGCCATGGATAAATGTCTTGGAAGATCTTAGAATCCAGGATACGGATCTGTGGGATTCAACTAGCCAGGACAAATGCTTATGGACCGCAAAGCTTTTTCCTGTCATGTCTCTCCCAGAAATGCTTAATGTGGGCATGTGGCTTATGGGATCAGCATGTGACCCAGATGGGAAAATATCTTCCTTGTGGAGAAAATCACAGAAGATCAGCTTGGAAGAGCTGCATCATGCTATTGATTACAGACAACTTTGCACCGAGTCGAGCAAGCATCAGGCAGATCTTGCAGCTGACATAGCAAAGGCTTGTATGAACTATGGGTTACTTGGGCGTAATCTGTTTCAACTTTGTGAGGAAATGTTACAAAAGGATACATGTTTAGCGGTCTATGAAGAATTACTTTCATTTTTTCCGAGTCACAGGGATCAGTATCCCGGGGTTCTTCCTCAGAGCAGAGCATATCAGGTCAAGATGGATCTGCTTAGAGCTTCTGGAGATCTTTCCACTGCATGTATGGTGGAAGAGAAAGTGTGGGCTTCCATAGCAAGTGAAACTGCGTCGGCGATAAAATATGGATCGAAAGGTGTGTACTAGTCACTACACAACATTTAGTCATTTACAATAACTAAAGGCCTTGCATTTCCAAAACTAACTGCTGTGCTTATAGTGACTTCACTCAAAATTCCATGGTACCGCCACGAGCTAATTGTGGTCATTTTTTACCATTTGAACCATCGATATTGCTATTATACAGTTAACAGATTTCATTCTTTTAGAGCCATCGAGCAGCAAGATGTCTTCAAACCATGGAAACTTGTATCCCAGGAAGGCTGTTGTAGAATTACCTGTCCGTGTAGATTTTGTTGGGGGTTGGAGTGATACACCTCCGTGGAGCTTGGAGCATCCAGGTTGTGTTTTGAATATGGCAATAAGCTTGCAAGGAAGCCTTCCAGTTGGTGCTATGATAGAGACAACAGAGGACCACCATGGAGTAAGAATCGAAGATGATGCTGGTAGAAATGTTTATATTGATAATCTGTCATCTATTTCTCCTCCATTCAAAGAAAATGATCCATTCCGTCTTGTCAAGTCTGCTCTTATTGTTACTGGAATCCTTGGCCACAAGATATTGTCAAAATCAGGTCTGAACATTAGGACATGGGCAAATGTTCCTCGTGGAAGTGGACTGGGAACTTCTAGCATATTAGCAGCTGCTGTTGTTAAGGGACTATTTCAAGTAATGGAAGACGACGAAAGCGATGATAATGTTGCTAGAGCTGTGCTAGTGGTGGAGCAAATAATGGGCACAGGTGGTGGGTGGCAAGACCAAATTGGTGGCCTATATCCTGGGATCAAGTGCACCCAGAGTTTTCCAGGACAACCATTACGGTTGCAAGTTGTTCCAGTGTTGACCACTCCTCAGTTGATTCAGGAATTAGAGGAACGTCTTCTGGTTGTATTCACTGGCCAAGTAAGTTCATCCTTTCTGCTTGAAGCATAAAATTCCTTTTTTTTTTTACTCCGTTGCTTGTGGCCTTGCACGCGCTATATCTAGAAGCAATGAACTAACACTAGTGATCTTTCTCAAATTTGTACCTAGCTTGTGGCCTTTCACAATTATCATATAACAACACCCATGGCGTTAAATGCCTGAATGTTGAAAACGCAAAACAACATCTTGGTCCAGTCATACTAGAACACAGTGCACCCAACAGTTTTCATTGATGGCCATGCTATCCATGTGCCATTATGTTTGTTTTAACAGTTTTCCACATTGCTGTTCCTCCCTAAATGAATCTGTACAGGTAAGGCTCGCCCACCAAGTCCTGCAGAAAGTTGTGACCCGGTACCTCCGTCGTGACAACATCTTGATATCCAGCATCAAGAGGCTTGCTGAATTAGCCAAAATTGGGAGAGAAGCCCTGATGAACGGTGAATTGGACAAGCTTGGCGGCATATTGCTGGAGGCCTGGAGGCTGCACCAGGAGCTAGACCCTTTCTGCAGCAACAAGCTTGTGGACGAGCTGTTTGCTTTCACCGACCCTTACTGCTGCGGTTACAAGCTGGTCGGAGCTGGTGGCGGTGGCTTTGCATTGCTGCTTGCCAAGAACCCAAGCTGCGCCAAAGAACTTAGACGGGCACTTGAAGAGTCCACCACCTTCGATGTGAAGGTGTACGATTGGAACATCGCCATGCCACGGTGATGAGGTGGTGCTGGGCAGGAGAGAGCGCGTCTTTGTTTTTGTTTCCATTCCGGTTGATAGATGCCTCTACGGGAGTAGCTGGTTCGAAGGGATAGTGTACATTGTTCGAGAATATTGTTCAGTAACGAAATAGGAATATTGTTAACTAATCTGTGACCATTGTGGCGTTGGCCCTGTTCGCTTGAATTTATCAGTCTGGCTTATCAGCCGTGGTACAGTATTTTCCTCTCACAACAAATCAGTTAATCGTATTTTTCAGTCTCGCTTTCCTCTCCAACTCTGTTGAGGTTTGCTTTTTTGTTTTCCCACTATAATATACTCCTTCCAAACAGAAATTCAAACAGGAAGTTGGTGGGTAACCGAGAGAGTTGATCCTCTTTTATGCAGATTTTCATAGAGGAATTTGAATTCAGCAACTGTAACCGGCTGAAATTGCAATAAAACTCTAGGGCTGAATTTGCCTATACTCCTTCCATCCAAAATTAAATCAACTTCTAGATTTTTCTTAGTTAAACTACTTTAAGTCTAACCAAATTTATATAAAAAATCAATATTCATGACACCAAATTAGTACTATTAGACTAGATACATCATAAAATAGTATCCGTCTTAAAAAGAATGTGATTCTCACTACCCGATAAGTCAAATAATTTTAAGTTTGACTAAATTTATACAAAAGCATTATAATACCAAAAAATATTATTAGATAAAATATACTTTTAGAGGAAACATATTCAAAGATGTAAATGTTGATACTTTTTTTTCTTTACAACTTTGGTTAGATTTGAGAAAGTTTGACTCATTCTAAACCTAGAATTTTTTTTTTTGTTGGAAGAGAAGGAGTTGATATCATAGATGATGTTAGCCTGTTATCATTTTCTATAAAGTTGGTCAAACGACCTAGGGTGATTTTATGAATTGATTGTTTTGGGGTAGTATTCTTGTATACTGATGATTCACCGGGCATTCTGCGGTAGCGCGATCCGTGCTTTGCCCTCGCCTTCTTCCAACACGGTCATGCCGTACCCTATTCCTGCAACGGACAGATGGATGCCTGACACGGACACCAGGGTACTACGGTGCTGTTGCGGATCGATCGCGATACAGTAGTTGTCAACACTCAGCCCGTCCTTTTGTGCGATGATTGATGAGTACACCGACACGATCCAACACCTGTTCTACTCTTCTGTTCATCACTAGTTTCTCGTCTTTTTTTTTTAGGAAACTAGTCTCTCGTCTACCACCACCGCCATCGCATGTGGGTTGATCTGCCCCACCAGCTTACAGCCTAGCTACTGGTCGATGCATCCGCTAAGCTGATCTGACCATGGAGCGAGGCGATTCAATTGCTTGTCGGCGATGCTATAAACGCAAGGAGATCGAGAAGCGTGATCGATGCAAAAAATGATCCGTGGCATCACTTGATTCTAGTACTCTACAGTGGAATTAAATTAATGCAACGAGATGTAGAAACCAACCAAAAAAATGGAGACCCCTGCTCCCTACGATCAATGGTCATCCATCCAAATGGGATCACCCATTCAATTCAACTGAAGAAATAACAGGACTCACTTCTCATTCCGCGAAAAAATTCAATTCAACCCAAGAAAGAACTGGACTTACTCTCATTCCGCAAAAATGGAGATCTCAAAACTACAGCGAGCGGTAGCTAATCAGCAAGCTACACATCAAACACCATCAGAGGAGGAGGATTTGGAGCGCGAAGCAGAGGAGGGCGACGACGGATCCGGCGGCGGCGCGGGGCGCGGGCGAGGCGCTGGCGCCCTCCGGCGCGGACGCGGACGCGAACCCCGCGGGCGGGTCGGCGGCGGGGGTGGGCGCGAGCGCGGCGAGGTCGGTGGCGGAGGGCTGGAGGTAGGTGCCGTTGGCCATGGGGACGTCGACCCAGAGCTTCTGGCCCTTGCGGCAGTGGCCCGGCGCGCCGCTGGCGTAGTAGGCGCGGCCCGGCGCGGTGAGGTTGAAGAAGGAGTTGCCGTCGGCGAGCCTGGCCACGGGGCGCGACAGGTCGCAGGACGCGAAGGCCTCCGGCGCCAGCTGCAGCACCGAGTCCTGGCTCGGCGGGTACAGGAACCCTGCGATTAGAGCGCGAGTGAGGCAGGTGGGGGAGTGAGTGAGGCACTGAGGGTTTGGTTGCTTACAGATGGAGTCGCCGAGCGCGAAGTGGATGGACTTGGCCCAGCGCTTGTAGACGTCGGGCTTGGACGGCGGCGGCACGCCCCAGGCGTCCAGGTCGCCCACCTTGTACACGGCGCCGGCGCAGCCGCTCACCAGGAGCAGGAGGAGCAGCAGCACCGACGCCGACGCCGACGCCGATGCCGCCCGCGCACGCATCCTCATCCTCTGCTCGTGTGGGGTAAGCAGCTGCTTTGCTTGCCTAGCGCCGCTGTCCTCTGGCTTTCCCTTTGTGGGATCTCTCTCTTGTTGTAGTGTAGTGTTGTACCGCAAAACCTGCCTGCTTGCTTGTGGTTCCGGGCTTGCTTGGGTTGTTTATTTATGAGAGCAGAGCAGAGGAGGCAGAGCAGGTCAGGCTTTGGACGGAGGTCTGGTCTGGCGCAAGTGCAAGTGTGTGCAACGGGTGGACTCGGATTTGGATTTGGCTCCATGCTCCGTGCCCGGCTGTCGCGGCTCGGGCCATGTGTCCGGCCGGAATCTCCCGCCGTCTCCTTAACCAACGGCTAATCACGTCGACGGACGGCGTGGCAGTGCTGGAGCCGGTGTCGGCTCTGGGTGCAGACGGAGGGACACGGCGTGGGCTGGTGCCTGGTCGTTAGTGGAAGTGGAGTCCAGTCCAGTCCAGTCCAGTCCAGTCCAGGGGCGGCACGTGGGGCTGTAGGGACGACCACGTGAACAGAAGCAGAGACCAGCGGGTATGCGAGTGGCCGCCGAGTTGCCGGGGTGGGGGCGGCTGCTCGTGTTGTGTGCTGCTGCCTGGTGGAGCTCGTGCAGGCTCAGCAGTTGCTCGGTACGATCTCGCGCTGTCAACTGTAGCTGTAGACCAGCTGATGCCACCGGCAGGCCGCAGCGGCAGCACGCCAAGACTAGTGGGCGCCCACACGTCGTTCATGCCGGTTTGTCCGTGTCAGACCGGGGAAAACAAACTTAACAGTCCGACTTATGAGTTACGGTACAGTGTTTTTCTTTCACAATAAATCACCATGGAAATCACGATGCTGCTCATACACATACCTTCAACGCCTTAAAAGAGCATGTCTCAAAATAAATGTTATTCTCCCTTCCCAAAGAGTCAATTTTCTTTTAACTTTAACCACATATATACAAGAAAATATTAATACTTATAGTTGAATCTATTTTCCTAATAAACTTATTTAGATATACAATTGATGCTAATATGTTCTACAAACCTAAATAATCTTAAGAAGTTAAATGGTCCATTTATTAGAAGTCGACAAAGTTTAACCAAATTACTAATATTTATGATATGTAATAAGTACCATTAGATCAATTATGAAATATATTTTTTCTACTGAGTTAAAACTAGGACTGTTTGACTTCTTGTGAAGAGATTTTCAATTTTTCTGCGGAGCGAGTTTTCTCTTTAGACTGGCGGGCATCCTCGTCCTGGCTCAGCTGGGCCCAAATTAAAACGCAGGCCTCCAAACTTTGAAAAGCCGGTCCATATTCTCGACCCCATCGTCCAAGTTGTAGGTCGGCGGCGCCAAAAATATCAGACGCGACGGGGGACCTCTTCGCAAATATAACCCGCACCGAATAAACGCGGCGCGGCCAAGCTCAAGCTGCCGTGCCGTGCGCGACCCAAACCCTCCCTCCTCCCATTTTTTTTTGCCTCCCACGCCGCCGCCGGATCCCGCGATGGCCGACCCGCGGCTGTACCCCACGAGGTCCGGGTCCGACGACCGATGCGACGCCGCCTACCCCGGCTCCGAGCGCCGCCTCTACAACCCGTACCAGGACCTCAACCTCCCCTACAGGCAGCTCTACGACCTTCCCACCTCCCCGGAGTTCCTCTTCCAGGAGGAGGCCGTCGCGCAGCGCCGGTCCTGGGGCGAGAACCTCACCTACTACACGGGCGTGGGCTACCTCGGCGGCGCCGTGGCCGGGGCCGCGCTGGGGCTCCGCGACGCCGCCCGCGGCGCCGAGCCCGGCGAGCCCGCCAAGATCCGGGCCAACCGCGTCCTCAACTCCTGCGGCAGCTCGGGGCGCCGCGTCGGCAACACGCTCGGGGTCATCGGCCTCATGTACGCCGGGATCGAGAGCGCCATGGTCGCCGCGCGCGACCGCGACGACTGGATCAACAGCGTCGTGGCCGGGCTCGGCACCGGCGCGCTCTTCCGCGCCGCTAACGGGCCGCGCTCGGCAGTCGTCGCCGGGGCCGTCGGTGGGGTTCTTGCTGGCGCCGCCGCGGCTGCCAAGCAGGTTGGGAAGAGATACGTCCCCGCCCTCTGAATCTGATTGCGGTACTCTCCCTGCCCTGCCGTGATCAAAGTCAAAATCAATTCGTCGCGTGGAAGTCATTTCTTCGTTTTCGTTAATTATTTGGGAAGAGTCATGTTCTTCTCAACATTCCTATATATATTGTTGACAGCCATATGCTGGTACTATATATGTCAACGATCTGATCTCATCGGATCACGAAATTTTTGGTCTGCCATGCAATGTAACATTAGCTAGCTGCTAGCTGGTATCGACACAATAATACTGCTTATTGCATTATGCTGGAGAACCCATGACATTGTGAAATGTAATGTTGAGTGTAGTGTAGTTCTGCTAGATTGTCGCTGTTTTCCTATCTCTAAATATGAAATTCTTCTTCACCTGCCGGTCGTTTGTGAAAAAAGGCATGTTTTGATCCGTTGGTGAAATGTTTTAGAAGACAAATGTTGTACCTTTTGAGTTCATGCATAGTTTGGTACTCCCTCTGATCCAAAAATCGGTCATTTTACTTTTGTTCTAAGTGAAAGTTCTCTAACTCTGAACAAGTTTTTGTAGAAACATGTGCTGACCTACAACATCAAATAATTTCATGAGATCCAACTTTAAATGCCTTGATGGTGATATTGTAGGTGTTAATATATTTTTCTGAAAACTTGGTCAGAGTTATAGAAGTTTGGCTTAAGACAGAACTAAAAAAGACGCATTTTGGAACAGAGGGAACAGTAATTTGTTGACTGTATGTAGCACAATAGCATTCCGATCACAGGATATCATCCAGAAGTGATTCATATTGATAAATATGATCTTCTAAGACAGAACTAAAAAAGACACATTTTGGAACAGAGGGAACAGTAATCTGTTGACTGTATGTAGCACAATAGCATTCCGATCACAGGATATCATCCAGAAGTGATTCATATTGATAAATATGATCTTCATTTTTCATCCTGACCTTTCTAGTTGGACCTGCGCATACAGCCTTGGTGTATCCTGGTGCTCTGAATATGATAAACAGTGATGTGATGTTCATACAGTTTCATAACATCCTGGTCACAGGATATCATTCAGAAGTGATTCATATTGATAAATATGATCTTCATTTTGCATCCTGACCTTTCTAGTTGGACCTGTGCATACAGCCTTGGTGTATCCTAGTGCTCTGAATATGGTAAACAGTGATGTGATGTTCATATGGTTTTACAACATACCGGTCGCAAGATAAAGTTATTCATATTGAATTATATTGATGAATATGATCTTTTTTTATTCATTTTGGATCCTGGCCATTCTTGTTGGACTTGCAAATAAAGCTGTGTATCCTGATGGTCTGAATGTGATAACACAGTGATGCGATTTTGATATGATTTAGTATCTGGGTCTTGCTTCAGTTTGAGAAACCAGTTGGGTTGGACTTGAATTGTGACTTGTGAGGTGCAGCATATGAGCTTTATTTGCACACAGTCGTGTATCCTCATGGTCTGAATTATGATAAAACAGCGATGTGATTTTCATATGATCTATCAGTATTTGTGTCTTGCTTCAGTTTGAGAAACCCATCGGGGTGGAATTGAGTTGTGGGTTGCTGTTGCATATGAGCCTTTTCCTATTCTCTGCGTCAATGTTTATCTTTCTTGTTCAGTGGTTTGATTTGTCCATCACCCCTTTGCTACCGAAACACTGTTCATGTTGTATGGCTGCTGCGGCTGCAGGTATCTACTGCTTGCAAAGTTGCAGTTGAGCTGTATGTGACTGCCCATGCCTGTCCTCGTTTCTTTGCAGTTCCAAATTTCTGGGCTTCAGTATTCACTGGACTGTGTTTTTCCAAAAAGGACTGGCGTTATGCCAACGGAAAGATGAAATGAGCGATATCTTCAGTATTTCAGCACGAGCCAGTTTGTTTCCACCTTGTGTAGGTCTACTTTGGAATGGAAGTGTATTTTGTGATCACCAGTTCACCATTGCGCCTAGGCAACTTTGAAACTGTGATGGAGCGCGTCATGATTTTTATAATTGGAGCCATGTCATCAGAAATTTTTTTAAAAAAAATTGAGATGGCTATTGTAAACGAATAATCAGAGCAAAATTACCATATCCTGTGAAATAGCTATATCTGACTTATATCCGTGGTCTACACTCCAGATGCATAGGAGTACACAACTTTTTCAAAGAATCTGTGGAGCCCGTTTTTCATCAAGATCAAGAAGCAATAGTTCTTACAACGACCAAAGAAAATCTATAGAAAACAAAACTATAACTAGTACTCCTGTCCCAAAATAATATTGTTTTAGCTTTCTATACTTGTCTCAAATTGATGTCATTCTCATTTATCAATGCACATTTCTCTTCTACCAAATCTCTATCTCTTACCTTTTCGATTCTTGTGGTACACCACACCTTTTTCATCTTTCTATCTCCGTGCCTAAACGCCACTTGTTATGCAACATCCTATCTCTCGCTCTTTCCTTTTCTATTCCTGTGGTGCACCACACATTTTTCATCTTTCTTTAATCCTTGTGTCTAGAGTTAAAATGACACTTGTGCCTTGTTTAAATGCCTTCCAAATTCCAAATTTTTACACTTTCTCTATCACATCGAATCTTTGGACACATGCATGAAGCATTAAATATAGATAAAAAATAACTAATTGCACAGTTTGGTTGTAAATCACGAGATAAATCTTTTGAGTCAAATTAGTCCATAATTGAACACTAATTGTCAAATACAAACGAAAGTGCTACAGTAGTCAAATTTCAAGTTTTTTTTTTGCATCTGAACACCCTCTTGTTATGCGACGAAGGGGGTAGGAGCGACCCATGAACCAGAGAAGCAAACTCAATAAGCCTACGACCAGAAACCTCCTCTCACCAGACAGGACCAACTAACCACAAGCCAAGGGCGAGGGAGCAACAGCCATAAGCGGCGACCAAGTAGAGAGAGCCCGCAACACTAAGGGCACCCTAAAAGCAAGGGTCAGTTACTAACTCTAAACCAACCCCTTCAATATTGTTAGTTTTTAGCAATGACTCATAGTACCATTAGACCCACGTGACACTCTCGCATGTTCCTAAAATGTGTGTATGAGCTTAGCTCTTGATGAAAAGTTAGCTTCTCTTAAGCCCATGATGTAGCCTGCGCGGCACCCCTGATGCAATCGGTGCGAGACGGAGGGTGAGGGGGGCGGGGAAAGGGAGCTCCGCCGCCCGCAGCGGCACCGGCGTCGGGAGCGGCACCCGAGGCCCGACGCGATTTCGCAAGTGAAGGCCAGTTCAACACTTCAAGCGACCCTAGGAAACTCCCAGGGGCATTGTTGTCTTTTGGTCCACCTGCTTTTTTTTTTTGCCATTTAATCCAACCACTACCAACGGTGTTCCAAAGCAGGGGTAGACGGCACATCCATTTTGAAAATAACAAGGGTAAAATCGTAAAGTTCAAAAAAGAGAGGTAAAATCACCATTGAGGTTTTAAATAGGGGTAGAAACACCCAAATAAAAAAATACTTAGAGCTAGCTTACGAGTCACCTATTGCGGGTGCCCTAGCAGCTCCAAGATTGTCATCAGTCATCAGAGCAGCGGCCATAAAGTACACAATTCAAAGATATCCACACTGGTTCACAACACACTTTTCTCATGCTACATGAACATCAGCCAGAATTGTCATCAGATGCAGTAATATACTCACGCTTTCAAGAATATATATACCGTATCGTTTAAACTGTAAAGCGAATAATTTTTAAAAATAATTGCAAGAAACAATAATGCGAAAAGCCCATATGGATTCACCAACTCATCTAATCTTCTCGGGACATAGGTATAGCTCAATTCTTGCTGAACTATATATTGCCCTGTGGAGTGTGGATATAAGCAGATCCGAGGTGCAAACTAACAGCCTGGTCACATCTACACTACAGAAACGAAATTACAAACAAAAACAACTGGACTCTACTACATGGTTCTGACGTCCATCTTATTGCACAGGTGGAAATGAATTGCAGTATGGATGCCGTCTTCATATTTGATTTGGACATATGATTCTGTCGACACCTAAGGATTTAGTGGCTCATCTTCATCAATCATTTCTTGTGCTTCTGCAAGGAATGTTACCCTATGGTTAGCAATGAAAAATAAACTAGACATCTGAGTTTATCAGAGACAACAATTTAAGCCTTTATAGGCACAGGATTGCTAGAATAGACGAAATAGAATCAGAATATCACATACTAGTTGATGATTTGTGTAGATCAGAGACAACCATCAGCCGTCTCTGCAAGATTGCTGCCATGAAGAGGAAGATAGAACACATCCCAAACATGACAGTGATTGGGAATGCATTCACCTGCAAAGACAATGTCCACAGGCAAAGTGTTACTTGTGTGCTGACATTTCTGTACAATTCTTGCGGCACAATTGAAGAGATCATAATAGTTGGACGAGGAAATGACTCCTTACATTGTAAAGCACCACACAAACAAATAAGTTGAGTGGTATGCGGAAGAAATTCATGATTGTGCTTCTTGCTTCCTCAGGAATGTACTGAGATCTCATCTTCATGATTGATGGCCAGAATATGCCAACACATGCCTCAAAGGTGCAGAAACCAAGAAGCTGAAGAGAGCCTCCAACTGATATGCTGCCTCCTTTCACAGAAGATGTCGGCACTAGGATCTGTTTGGACATTATCAGCAAATAGACATTAGCAATGTTTCAAAGGCAGAGAATACCCAAGGAGTAGTGACTGACAAGCTCTTACATTGGTGACAACAGGGAGGACAAGGGTGACAGCCGATATTGAGAACACAATCTGCATATAACCTTCAACCTTGAGCTTTCGGGCTAGTAGACGTGACGCAATGGAGCTCCCCAACATGGATGACAGCATGAATGTAGCAAAAATAAAACCATGAGGAATGTCTTCTTCATTTGGACTCAATGCTGGAGTCCATAGGAAGACAAATGTGTACATTGAACCCTCAAACAATGACTGTATGGCTCCCAGCAATGCAATCTTTTCATCTGAAGATCCAATGGACAATGTTAGAATGCAAATGCAGGTTTCATATGCATATTTGGTTCTCTGCAGTCTGATGAGATGGGTTAGGCATAACCTGAAGCAATTGCCTTAGCTGCAACCTTGAACTGGGCCATCAGGTCCTTACTTTCAGATGGGTCTCCATAGTTTTCACTCCATGAGGACATTATGATAGCCATGCCAATCGCCAGAAAGCAAGCAGCCGCATCAAATGGAGCCACAGGACCGAAACCCAAGTTCTCAGCAAGAAGGTTCGCGAATAGCCCAGATATAATGGCAATTAAGCCATTCCCAAGGAAGATGGCTTTGGAGAATGTTATGGACAGCCACTGCGGGTCAAAGCCTCTCTGTAAAAGAGAAAAGAAAGGTAAATATTCAGATTCAGTAGGGCCCTCCTCTCTGTGTAAAAAAAGAAGAGGTAATATATTCAGTGTCTGTACAAACCAACAAGATGCAATATGTCCATCCCCAGAATTCACAAATGTAAGATCATGCGGTATTAATAAAGCTTTTGCCGCAAGTGGAAGATCATGGCATTTTGTATCACAGGCAGCAGCTACTGCACTAGATCCTTGGATTCTATTGATAATTATTAGTCTGCGAATGAGACTAATGCCGCCAGGACATGGCCGAATAAAAGGACAATTCTCAATAAGACCATCCGTGATGGTTTTATTAAGACTGGGCCATGCTTGTTAAATGCTCGGCCTCTGGCCACGTCAGGTGTCAACCACCTGATCCACCGACACAAGTAGCAGAAATCAAACAAAACAAAACATGGTGCATTTCAGCTTGAATCCAGCAAGATTTTCCTCAATCTTTTCAGATCATGACAAAGCCACATTTTGCTGGGCTTATTAGCAGTCAAACATAAAATGGACATTTGTTTGTTCTCAAAACTTCAAACAATCATGCTGCTACGTCAGTTCAATGTTCATTTTTTTAAATCGTACGTCAGTCAGCTCATTATATAAGTGCCCTATTGCATTTAGCAGTCAAACATCCAAGATCCAATACACTTAGCTGGCTTCAACGACAAGCATGTGATGAATGAATCTAATCTAAAGGGTGTTCCCACTCTATTAATTTATTAACGACAAGGATTAGGAGAAGGCATAACTTAAGTGCAGCACTTTCCAAATACGCATTAGTCTATGCAGCTTCAACTACGTGGCTTCCGGATAGAGGCCCAGGCAAAGGAAACCTTTGAATTAAAGGCAAAGGCAGAGCAGCTCTAAAGCAGCAGTAATTGAGTGATGGAGACAAACAGACAGTGATAGGCAGATCTGGGGGCAACTGGCAAGGCAATGGCAATGGATTACCTTGTTGTGCTCGGCGACGAGCCAGGACTCGAAGGCGGAGAAGAGCAGGGAGGTGGCGATGCCCCCAAGAATGCGGCCGATCATGAGGACCCTGTACTCGGGTGAGTGCTTGGTGATGCAGCTGAGGATGTAGCTGATGCAGTAGGTGATGCAGGCCCTCTTGCGGCCCCTAGAGGAGGCACACCACAAGCGATTCGTCAGTGAGAAGCCACATTGGATTGGGACTGGAATCGGAATTGGAATAGGGAAAAGGAATCGCGGGGGAAGGCGGGCGGGCGGGCGTACTGTTTGTCGGCGAGGGAGCCGACGATGGTGCCGAAGAGCATGGAGGATCCGAAGCCGGCGATGAAGAGGCGGCCGATGTCGCCCTTGTCGAAGCCGTACTGGCTGTAGAGGTAGTACACGTAGGGGCCCTGCAGCCAGTCCCCGGCTGCACGAATCCATCCCGTCCCATCCCATTCGAGGCAAGGGCAACGAGCAGCCATCAGAACCACAACAGCATTCGCAGATCTAAACAAGGGAAGGGACGGAACGAGGGGGCGTACACATCATGAGGGAGTAGACGAGGACGTAGTTGTTCTTGAAGGAGTTGAAGGCGGAGGTGGTGGCGACGCGGTCCTTGCCGCTCTTGCCGAGCTCGAGCCCCGCCACGACGGCGGCCAGCGCGCCGAACACGACGTAGTAGAACACCTCCATGGCCGCCCGCGCCGCCGCTCGCCGGGGGGATGGATCGGTGGCGCGGTGCGGTGCGGTGCGGTGCGCCTGGCCCTGGTTAATTATGGGTCCGGGGCTCGCCCCCCTCGCGGCGTCGATTTATACGGGCTGGGACTCGCCCACTCTGTGCCGGGTGGTGGTGCGCCGAGCCGAGCGCGTCTCGTGCGCGGTGGAGGAGGGGAAGGGAGAGTGCGGTGCGGCGTGCGCGTGAAAAATTCCTCGTCGGGCAGTGCTGCAGCCACTACTGGAGACTGGACTCAGTGTGCGTGCGCCAAATCTTCGGCCGGGCCGCACCTCACCTGCACCTGCTGGTGCCGGGGGTGGTGGTGAAGCCACCGGACACCGCCACCGCCGGGTCCGTGCTGGTGGGGATGGAAATGGAGTTGTTTATTACTCTTGGCGTGTGCTTGGGGGTTCCAATGGTGGGTGAGATTTTTATCTTGTCGTTTGTTGCAGCAGTTTTGCTTTCCTTGGGTTTCAGAATCGAGAAAAATTCACCGGCGGTCTCTGAACTTGGTAGCTGGTGTCACTTAGGTCCTCGAACTTTGAACAATGTATTTCTGTATCCCTAAACTTGGCTTCAGGTGTCATCTAAGTCCCTGAACTTGGCTTTGGGTGTCACTTAGGTCCCCGAACTTTGAACAGTGTATTTTTGGGTCCCTGAACTTGGCTTCGGGTGTCATCTGGGTCCCTGAACTTAGCTTCGGGTGTCATCTAGGTCCCAATGCTGACGTGGCGCGGTCCTACATGTGGGGCCCACATGTCAGTCGGTTATATTTTATTTTCGAAGGTACTGTAGCTACAATTTCTAAAATATTCCAAAAAATTGTATCTTTTTTATATGATCTCGGATGAAGATGATTTTTATATGAAAAATGTAGCTCTCGACGAGATCTACAGTTTTCTAGTTTTGAGTTTTTTTAATTTGAGATCATTAAAATGCTTAAAAAAATTAAACAAATTTTTAGCAGTATATTAATCGCGTACAAGCGCTTGTCGCCTTGGAAAATCATATTTTTTTATATGTTGTCAAATAGAGATGATTTCTATATGAAAGTTGTAGCTCTCGATGAGATCTGCGACTTTCTAGTTTTGAGTTTTTTAATTTAAGGTCGCTAAAATGCTCAAAAAAATTAAACAAATTTTCTGATAGAGGTGGTAGAATTATGGATGTGACGAAACTGGTTGCCTAACCGGCCACAGGCCACTCTACATTAGGGCTACCTAGGCCTTGTTTAGATGTCATCCAAATTCTAAGTTTTTTCACTCTCTCTCCATCACATTAATTTTTAGCCGCTTGCATGGAGTATTAAATGTAGGTAAAAAAATAATTAATTACACAGTTTAGTTGAAAATCACGAGATGAATCTTTTGAGCCTAGTTAGTCCACGATTGGACAATATTTGCCAAATAAGACGAAAATAGTACTATTTATAGGGTTCAAATTTTTTGCAAACTGAACAAGGCCCCAGTTCATCTTTATCCTATAAAATAACTACACATCCCAAAGTTTCAAGTAGTCAACTATTCTTTAAGTTCGATCAAATATATGAAGGAGAACTAATGTCTATATGATGTGTTAATATGTATTGTTTTTTATAGTGAAATATATTTTTTCATAAAAATGTATTAGAATATGCAAATGTTGATAGTATTTTCTATAAACCTAGCTAAACTCCTCGAAAATTGAGATGTGCAGTTATTTGAATTTTACAATGTTTCAAATTCAAAATGGGAATTCATAATTCCTCATGTCACAAAAAAAACGTTGTTTATGATGAGATTTGATTTGACAGAATCTTAAATAATGTCTGTATCTTTTAGTTTGGAGACATGTATGATACGCTATTTGCATCGAAAAATACTTGAAAAATACCACAAATTTAAAAGTCTTCAAGACTATGTTAGTCTGTTGTGATAATTATTTGTGACTGAATGCAGTGCAATGCAATGTCATAACGGACTAAACACAAATGCTCGTCGATGTAATATGACTAACTTGTAGCCAAGAACATTGTTCTCATCTACTCGTTAAGTGCCAAAAAAAAGTGTTACCAACGAGTAGTTGTTTCATGTTCATCTGACTAACTTGTTTCATGTTCTCCTAATATTCTACAGCAACCACAAGGTTTTCTCCTACAAACCAAAAAAATCAAAGTCTTGTGACTACATAGTTTGGGCTCATAGATGCGATGCCCCAAAAGACAACGATAACCTCATTGACCCCTCCCTCCTTTCCCCTCTCTTCATTTCTTAGTTTTTACTTCTAGTCATTTGCCTTTTATCCTTTACTCTAGACCCCGGTCATGTAAATTCCTTAACAAGATTTACTTGTCGTTTTATAAACAATTGTGTTCTCCTCATGCACTACATCGTCTTTCTCGTTTGATGTTCTAGGATTTTTCAGATAAATTAGTGGATGGGAGGGGATAAATGCTCCTAATAAAGTTCAATCACCCTAACTAGATTGCCAACCAGGAAGCAGCGGAAAGCAGGCCCCCACCCTGCAGCGGGAGGCTGTAGAGGTGGTGGCCAATGGAGTGGCCAACCTGATTGTGAAGGAAGGCAGCACCATGCACAGCGAGGTACCGGCAAACAATGTCACAAATGCAAGCTTCATCATCCAGCACGCTGGTGCCCAAAGGCATCCAGAAGAAAGCAATCCGAAGTCCACATCAGGAAAATGGACAAGGTACAGTGTCAAGAACCGGGAGGAACTCCAGGACAGGCTACCTTCCCCTACACCACCCCTGGAAGATGAATACAGGCTGAACAGCAAGAGGTTCATAACACCCTCCTTATCTAATTGTTTTGGGGTAGAAGGCGTCAAGAGGCTGCGGGAGATGGAACTATATGGGAGAGAGGAGGAGATCCCAAACCAATATGTCCTGAATGTAAACCTGAATGAAAGAAACGATGACTCCCATGTAACCTGTAATGTGCAGACTAGAACTAATATGCAGGGAGATACAGCCAGCTCCGCAGATAAGAGCACTGAAGGAGAAGACCAGAAAGGAAGGAATGAAGCGGTGGAAGCTACCGCCCCTAGGGCTGCCGGTCAACTGAACAGGAGCCATGAGTATCCTAAGCTGGAACTGTCAGGGACTCGGCCGCCCCCAAACAGTTCATAAAATGGTCTGTCTGGTACAGACCCTGAGGGCAAGTGTGGTGTTCATCTCCGAAATAAGACAGAGAGAGCCTTTTGTGAAAGGGCTTCGCTACCGTTTGGGGCTGAATAATGTACTAGTGAAGTCTGGCAAGGGCAAGGGTAGTGGACTCGCTTTGTACTGGGATGACAATGTAAAAGTAGAGATAAAAAAGTTAGACCCTCACTTCATCGATGTAAACATTGTCTTCCCTCCCCTAGCAATAAAATGGAGATGTACTTTTGTTTATGGTGAGGCTAGAGTCCAAGATAGGCACTTCATGTGGGATTTGTTGAGAAGAATAAAACCCATGGGAAATGGCATGTGGCTTCTGATCGGTGACTTCAATGAAACAATGTGGCAACATGAACATTTCTCCTCATCCCATAGAGGTGAAAACAGATGAGATGCTTTAGAGAGGTCCTGTTGGATTGTAATCTCCATGACTTGGGATATACGGGACTGCCATGGACATATGACAACAAACAAGAAGGCTCTAAAAATGTTAAAAGCAGGATTGACAGGGTTGTAGCTTGCCCAGCCTAGTCCTTGGAACTTCCAGAAGCTTCCCTTCATCACATTACAAGTTTTCGATCTGACCATCTTCCCCTCCTACTCAAACTGTTCAAACCACAGCCACAGAGGAATTTTAAACAGTGCTACATATATGAGGCGTTATGGGAGAGAGAACCATCTCTAGATGACACCATAAAAGTAGCTTGGCAAAAAAAGGAAGGAAATGAAGATCTTGGACATATTGCACCAACGCTACAAGGGGTCATGTCTGACCTAAAAACTTGGAGCAAAAACACAATAGGATTAGCTCCAAAGAAATTGGGCATTTATAGAAAAATACTAGAAGTCCTGGCAACAAAGAATGACACCAATAGTCACAAAGAAAGGAAAAAGCTCCTAGCTGAGATGGAGGAACTGTTGCACAAAGAAGAAATTCTATGGCGCCAACGCTCCAGAGCCCTATGGCTAAAGGAAGGAAATAGAAACACTAGTTTCTTCCACGGGAAGGCCTCCTGGAGAGCAAAAAAAATAGGATTTCTAGCCTATAAGACAATAATGGTCAAATAGTCACAAATGAAGACCATATGGGAAAGTTGACAAATGAGTTCTTCTCAAAACTGTACACAAAAGATGATTCAGTAAATCCTGTTCTAATTACAGAACACCTGCAAAAGAGAGTAAATGCAAATATGAACTTAAATCTATGCAGAGATTTCTCCAACGAGAAAATAAGCGATGCCTTGTTCCAAATAGGACCTTTAAAAGCCCCAGGTCCTAACGGATTTCCAGCTAGATTTTCCAAAGAAATTGGGACCTGCTGAAAGATGATGTGATCAAAGGAGTTAAACAGTTCTTCTCTTCTTCTCATATGCCTGAAGGAGTGAACAATATAGTAATTGTGCTAATCCCAAAAAACAAAGAAGCAAAGGAGCTCAAAGACTATAGACCTATCAGTTTGTGCAACGTCATATACAAGGTGGTGTCAAAATGTTTGCCTAACAGACTCCATCCCACTGAAAGGTCTTGATGGCTAGAGGGGGGTGAATAGCCTATTAAAATTTTCTACAAAGACAAGCTAAACAAGTTTATCAATAAACAAATAGCGAGATGCGAGTTTTGCTTAGCCTACGGGGTGTTTGCAAGCCACCTAACCAATTCACAATTCTAGTAATTGCACTCAACCGCACAAGTCAAACCGAGAAGGAAACTATAACTAGCAAGCTACACAAAGAAGCTACTCTAGCAAAGCTAACTAGCTAGCAAAGCTAACTAAGAAAGTAATGTGGAGTTGAGTTAGGAGGGTATCACCGAGGGACGAAGTATTGAGCCAACCAATATGATCAACAATGAATACCAAGATGACCGAACACCGGGATCAATCAATCACAATATGAAAGTGATGACACGAAGATTTATCCCGAGGTTCACGTGCTTGCCGGCACGCTAGTCCCCGTTGTGTCTCTCTTCACCACGTGGTTCGGTGGCTAATCGGTCACACACCGAGCCTCTCAAAAGGCACCACAAGAACCTACCAAATGGCAAAAGGTTGCAATGACACGAGCAATATACTAACGTTGCCTTTGGCGCTTCGCCGAGGTAGGCACAAACCCCTCACAATCACCGGAGGTGGCCAAGAACAATCACCAACTCTCGCCAACGCCTCCAAGCTGCTCCAAGCCGTCTAGGTGGCGGCAACCACCAAGAGAAACAAGAATCCCACAGCAAATCAACCACCAAGTGCCAACTAGATGCAATCTCACAATGCAAATGCACTTGGATCACTCAATCTCACTTCGAATATGCAAAGAAGCAAGAGAGATGAGTGGGAGGGGAGTTGCTTAGCTCAAAGTGCTCACAAGTATGTCAAAAGTTCGAGAGAGAGAGCCTTGAGCCGTCCAACGAGTATTTATAGACGTACCCCTTCGAATATAGCCGTTAGAAACTTAAACAGCCGAAATCGGGCTGACCGGACGCGCTGGTCCAACTGACCGGACGCGCCGGTCGCCCAACGGCTAACTCGTGAAGTACTGACCGGACGCGCTGGTCCAAACGACCGGACGCGCTGGTCGCCCAACGGCTAACTGTGAAGCAACGACCGGACGCGCTGGTCCAACTGACCGGACGCGCCGGGAACGACCGGACGCGCTGGTCCCGTGAAGGACCGGACGCGCTGGTCGCCTGAGCAGCGCTCAACGAAAAAGTGACCGGACGTGCTGAAGAAAATGACCGGACGCGACAATGACAGCGTCCGGTTAGAGTCCAGTAAGCTCCTTGAACGACCGGACGCGTCCGATCATCAGTGACCGGACGCGCCTCGCGTCCGATCATCGAACTGAAAAACACGCAGACACTGAACACTGACCGGACGTGTCCGGTCATGCAAGGACCGCGTCCGGTTCAGCGTCCGGTCACCTCTGTGACCTCCGTTCGCCTCCGTTTCTTTTCCGGACTTCCGGCGTAGTGGAAAATAATCGTTTCAACTTCTCGAAAACGCCTGAATCCCGCCTCGCAAGCTCGGCGGGAGGGAGAGAGGAACCCAAACCCTCTCTACCGCTCAAACTCCATCGCCGTCGCAAACGTGCTAACATCACCAAGTGATCTCGTCATGTGTGAGTGTGTTAGCATTTTCACAATCATTTTTCAAGGCGATATTAGTTCTATCCAAATGCATATGATCATGAAATGCACATCTAGAGGCACTTAGGAGTTCAATAGCCGCGTCATTCCCCTCTTTATAGTACGGCTATCTATCCTATAATGTAACCACACCCACTAGGTGTCTTGGTTACTAAAACACAACCCTTAAGCATATACCTTTGCCTTGATCACGTAGGGTTGCGTCCAAATCCAAGTGTGGCCATCATGATCACCATGTCCATCTTGCCACCAACCTTGGAGTGTACTAATCCTCATATGCTACATACAACTTAGGCATGGGATTAGTACTTAGGCATTGTCACTAATTACCAATACCAAACATAGGACTTTCAATCTCCCCCTTGTTGGTAATTGGTGACAACCCTTTCACAAAGATGTTATAATAAAATTTTGATTGAATCCATGTCACATTGTCCAAGTATATTACCATGTGTAAGAATTATGGACATGTGATCATGAATTCAAATTGATAGCAATGGCTCCCCTACATGTATGCTATATGTTTGGATTTTGGAAGCATACATGTTAGATAGGAAAGATTAGGAGCATTGACTACCAATAGGTGCTAAGTGTTTAAGATTATAGACCTTTGAAGCGTGATACCATCGGAGTAGCGATAAACACCATCTTAGCACCTTGTGTAGTTAGATTCCACCTGGAAAAACACAAACATAACTAGAAACCTCGTGAGATCAACATTATAAGCAAGGCTCTAGTACCACTTTGAAAAAACATGAAGCAAGAAAAATCTAACTACTTCCTATTCATGCTAGTACCTTAATGCAACATTCAAATTATACTAGCAAGTCACCACACAAGCAATGTATCGGAGAAAACGGAATGCATAACTATGCATCATACAAATGACGTGCACATGTAAATGCAACATTCATGCTTAAGAGCTTGCTCCCCCTACTTATGTGCTCAAAATTTTAGTTGATCCCCTTCTTTTATCAATTCTCCCCTTTAGGATCTATCTTTGTGAACAACATTTTCTCCCCCACAATATTTTCTTCCTCTTTGAGTTCTATCTTTGTGAACAATATTTTCTCCCCCTTTGGCACCAATTGACCACAAGGAGCAAACTTTAGATAGATTATCATGTTGAAATATGGGGTGAGGATCAAGTTTGTGATTCAACCTAGATTGCTTGCATAAATAAAATGCTTCGGTTTGATCCAAGGGCAAGCTTCTTCACACCTCACTAGAAGGGTTATCATGCACCATGTTGAAGCAAATATTTAGACAAGTTTTCTAGATTAAACACTTAGGATCACAAGCTACTTAAACAAGTTATATGCTACCACTAGATCATACAAGTCATGGAAACAATAGTGGTACCATATAAACTTCAAATTCATTTAATTTTCATGAATGATCCTAGAACATAAGAAATCATGACTAGATGCACTAAACATGTCCTTAGTATAGAATGTATGACATGTCAACCAATTGTACCTTGGGGCTCGAAGGAGAGGCATGTCATATCATGGGAGTGCATCAACTCATGTTGGAGAAATCAAGTATGTTCAACTCATTCTTTAGCTTGTGAAATCTCTTCTCATCAAGTGGCTTGGTGAATAGATCGGCTAATTGATCTTCGGTGCCCACACTCTCAATAGCAATGTCACCCTTTTGTTGATGATCTCTAATAAAGTGATGGCGAACATCAATATGCTTTGTTCTTTGATGTTGAACCGGATTGTTGGTTAGCTTCACGGCACTTTCATTATCACATACCAATGGCACATTCTTGAAATTGATTCCAAAATCCTTCAATGTTGCCTTCATCCACAAGATTTGTGCACAACAACTACCCGCGGCGATGTATTCGGCCTCGGCGGTAGATAGTGCAATACTATTTTGCTTCTTGGATGACCATGAGACAAGTGATCTTCCCAACAATTGACAAGTCCCTGAGGTGCTCTTTCTCTCAACTTTGTCACCGGCATAGTCGGAATCCGAATAACCAACTAGCTCAAAACTAGCACCCTTGGGATACCACAATCCAACATCTTGTGTATGCTTCAAGTACCTCAATATTCTCTTTGTTGCCTTCAAATGACTTTCTCTTGATGAGGCTTGAAATCTTGCACACATGCATACACTAAACATCACATCGGCCTTGATGCCGTCACATAGAGTAGGCTACCAATCATTGATCTATATAGCTTTTGATCCACCATGTTGCCACTCTTGTCACTATCCAAGCTTCCACTAGTGCCCATTAGAGTTGTAATACTCTTTGCATCTTCCATGCCAAACTTCTTGAGCATATCTTTGATGTACTTAGTTTGGCTCACAAATGTACCTTCTTTCATTTGTTTGATTTGAAGTCCAAGAAAGAAACTAAGTTCACCAATCATTGACATTTCAAATTCCTTGGCCATCATTTTACCAAACTCATCACAATAATCTTGATTGGTTGAACCGAATACGATATCATCAACATATATTTGCAACACAAACAAGTCTTTCTCAATCTTCTTGGTGAATAGTGTTGTATCAACTTTGCCCATGACAAATCCTTTGGATAGCAAGAAGTCCCTCAATCTTTCATACCATGCTCTAGGTGCTTGCTTTAATCCATACAAAGCCTTCCTTAACTTGTATACATGATTGGGTTTCTTGTCATCTTCAAAACCGGGAGGTTGCTCCACATACACCTCCTCTTGAATGTACCCATTGAGAAATGCACTCTTTACATCCATTTGATATAGCTTGATATTGTGAGCACAAGCATAGGCAAGTAAGATCCTAATTGCTTCCAATCTTGCAACCGGGGCATAAGTTTCACCAAAGTCAAGACCCTCTATTTGTGTGTAACCTTGAGCCACTAGTCTTGCTTTGTTCCTTATTACTATCCCATCTTGATCTTGCTTGTTGCGAAAGACCCATCTTGTTCCAATGACATTGTGATCCTTAGGCCTTTCAACTAGTTTCCATACTTCATTTCTCTTGAAGTTGTTGAGCTCTTCATGCATTGCATTTACCCAATCCGGATCTCTCAATGCTTTATCAATGTCCTTGGGTTCTTCCATTGACACAAAAGATGAGTGAGCACAAAATGATGCCAATCTTGATCTAGTTTGAACTCCTCTTTGTATGTCACCAATGATGGAATCCAATGGATGGTCTCTTGCAATGTTAGTTGGTTGAAGCACTTGGACTTGATTGCTTGGATGTTGATGTTGATCATGAATTGGAGATGATGAACTAGCCACTTGTTGATCTTGTTGCACTTGAGATGATGTACTAGCTTAATTTTGCATTAGAGAATCACTAGCTTGTGTAATTGGACTTTGGAGCACTTGATCTTTGTCATCATCCACATGAATTACTTGTTTTGGTCTAATATCGCCAATATCCATCTCTTTCATAGCATTACTCAATTGAGTTTCTCTCACATCATCCAAGTTATCTTCTTCATCTTGAGAACCATTTGTTTCATCAAACTCAACATCATACACTTCTTCAAGTTGACCATTAGCCAAATTCCAAACTCTATAAGCTTTGCTAGTAGTTGAGTAACCAAGTAGGAAGCCTTCATCACATTTCTTCTCAAACTTGCTCAATCTAGTGCCTTTCTTCAAGATATAGCATTTACAACCAAATACCCGAAAGTATGCAATGTTGGGCTTTCTTCCATTTAAGATCTCATATGGTGTCTTCTCAAGGAACTTGTGGCAATAGAGACGGTTGCTATAAAAGCAAGCCGTGTTGATTGCTTCGGCCAAAATGAATGACTCACATTATACTCATTCAACATTGATCTTGCCATATCAATTAAGGTTCTATTCTTCCTTTCAACTAGGCCATTTGATTGAGGTGTATACTTGGCCGAGAATTGATGCTTGATTCCAAGCTCCTCACATAGCTCATCAACTCTTGTATTTCTAAACTCACTTCCATTGTCACTTCTTACTTTCTTGATTGTGGTCTCAAACTCATTTTGCACTCTCTTGATGAACTTCTTGAATATGTCAAATACATCACTCTTGTCCACAAGAAAGAATACCCATGTGTATCTAGTGAAATCATCCACAATCACAAAACCATACTTGTTGCCACCAATACTTGTGTATGTAGTTGGCCCAAATAGATCCATGTGCAACAACTCAAATGCCTTGGAAGTACTCATAATGCTCTTCAATGGATGAGTGTTGCCTACTTGCTTTCCGGCTTGACATGCACTACATAGCTTATCTTTCTCAAATGTGACATCCTTCAAGCCTCTAACTAAGTCATGCTTCACTAACTTGTTCAATTGCTTCATGCCAACATGACCAAGTCTTCTATGCCATAACCAACCCATACTTGATTTGGTGAGCAAACATGTTGAAAGTTGAGTGTCACTAGCATTGAAATCAACCAAGTATAGATTCTCATATCTAAAACCTTTGAAGATCAAGTTAGAGCCATCAACACTAACTATCTCCACATCATCAACACCAAATATGCACTTGAAACCAAGATCACACAATTGAGCAACCGAGAGAAGATTGAAGTTCAACTTTTCAACTAAGAGCACATTAGAAATGCTATGATCATTTGAGATTGCAATCCTTCCAAGAGCCTTTACATCACCCTTGCTATTGTCACCAAATGTGATGCTATCAATGCCACTATCATTTGATTTGAGAGAGTTGAACATTCTTGAATCACCGGTCATATGTTGAGAGCACCCACTATCAAGCACCCAATGCCTTCCTCCAGCCTTGTAATTTACCTACAAAACAATTTAATATCTTTTAGGTACCCATACTTGCTTGGGTCCTTGGAGGTTAGTCACTAAGCTCTTTGGTACCCAAATGGCCTTCTTCTTTGGGCCCATAATTGGTGTACCAACAAACCTAGCATGCACACCTTTCTCACCCTTGGTAAGCACATAACAAGAATCAAAAGGAACGTAAGGTACATTAGCATTTTTCTTGTTCTTATTCATTTTGTTGCAATTAATCTCTAGATGTCCAATTTGCTTGCATCTATTGCAATAACGATCATTGCCCTTCACAAAGCGAGGCTTTGGAGTAGCAAAGGCCGCCTTGCCCTTCTTGGGAGTATAGCCCAATCCCTCTTTGTTAAGGGAGAACCTTTGGCTACCTAAGCATTTTAGCAAGTGGGCATCCCCACCATAGGCGTTGCCTAATACGCGGGTGAGATCATCCACCTCTCTCTTGAGAGTCTCAACCACAAGTGATGAATCACTAGTAGTAGAGGTAGAGTTGGTTGTGGTGGATGATGATGAGCTACATGAAGCATTAGTAGGACTAACAAATAAAGAATCATCAATAATATCACATGTTAGTCCAATATCACAAGTGACAATCACTTGCTCCTCCTTAGCTTCCTTCATGAACTTTTCCAACTTAAGGTCATTTTCCTTGATGAGCTCAAGTAGAGTGGAGTGGGCTTCCTTAAGCCAAGTGTGGGCTTCCCCTCCTACTCAAACTGTTCAAACCGCAGCCACAGAGGAATTTTAAACAGTGCTACATATATGAGGCGTTATGGGAGAGAGAACCATCTCTAGATGACACCATAAAAGTAGCTTGGCAAAAAAAGGAAGGAAATGAAGATCTTGGACATATTGCACCAACGCTACAAGGGGTCATGTCTGACCTAAAAACTTGGAGCAAAAACACAATAGGATTAGCTCCAAAGAAATTGGGCATTTATAGAAAAATACTAGAAGTCCTGGCAACAAAGAATGACACCAATAGTCACAAAGAAAGGAAAAAGCTCCTAGCTGAGATGGAGGAACTGTTGCACAAAGAAGAAATTCTATGGCGCCAACGCTCCAGAGCCCTATGGCTAAAGGAAGGAAATAGAAACACTAGTTTCTTCCACGGGAAGGCCTCCTGGAGAGCAAAAAAAATAGGATTTCTAGCCTATAAGACAATAATGGTCAAATAGTCACAAATGAAGACCATATGGGAAAGTTGACAAATGAGTTCTTCTCAAAACTGTACACAAAAGATGATTCAGTAAATCCTGTTCTAATTACAGAACACCTGCAAAAGAGAGTAAATGCAAATATGAACTTAAATCTATGCAGAGATTTCTCCAACGAGAAAATAAGCGATGCCTTGTTCCAAATAGGACCTTTAAAAGCCCCAGGTCCTAACGGATTTCCAGCTAGATTTTTCCAAAGAAATTGGGACCTGCTGAAAGATGATGTGATCAAAGGAGTTAAACAGTTCTTCTCTTCTTCTCATATGCCTGAAGGAGTGAACGATATAGTAATTGTGCTAATCCCAAAAAACAAAGAAGCAAAGGAGCTCAAAGACTATAGACCTATCAGTTTGTGCAACGTCATATACAAGGTGGTGTCAAAATGTTTGCCTAACAGACTCCATCCCACTGAAAGGTCTTGATGGCTAGAGGGGGGGTGAATAGCCTATTAAAATTTTCTACAAAGACAAGCTAAACAAGTTTATCAATAAACAAATAGCGAGATGCGAGTTTTGCTTAGCCTACGGGGTGTTTGCAAGCCACCTAACCAATTCACAATTCTAGTAATTGCACTCAACCGCACAAGTCAAACCGAGAAGGAAACTACAACTAGCAAGCTACACAAAGAAGCTACTCTAGCAAAGCTAACTAGCTAGCAAAGCTAACTAAGAAAGTAATGTGGAGTTGAGTTAGGAGGGTATCACCGAGGGGCGAAGTATTGAGCCAACCAATATGATCAACAATGAATACCAAGATGACCGAACACCGGGATCAATCAATCACAATATGAAAGTGATGACACGAAGATTTATCCCGAGGTTCACGTGCTTGCCGGCACGCTAGTCCCCGTTGTGTCTCTCTTCACCACGTGGTTCGGTGGCTAATCGGTCACACACCGAGCCTCTCAAAAGGCACCACAAGAACCTACCAAATGGCAAAAGGTTGCAATGACACGAGCAATATACTAACGTTGCCTTTGGCGCTTCGCCGAGGTAGGCACAAACCCCTCACAATCACCGGAGGTGGCCAAGAACAATCACCAACTCTTGCCAACGCCTCCAAGCTGCTCCAAGCCGTCTAGGTGGCGGCAACCACCAAGAGAAACAAGAATCCCACAGCAAATCAACCACCAAGTGCCAACTAGATGCAATCTCACAATGCAAATGCACTTGGATCACTCAATCTCACTTCGAATATGCAAAGAAGCAAGAGAGATGAGTGGGAGGGGAGTTGCTTAGCTCAAAGTGCTCACAAGTATGTCAAAAGTTCGAGAGAGAGAGCCTTGAGCCGTCCAACGAGTATTTATAGACGTACCCCTTCGAATATAGCCGTTAGAAACTTAAACAGCCGAAATCGGGCTGACCGGACGCGCTGGTCCAACTGACCGGACGCGCCGGTCGCCCAACGGCTAACTCGTGAAGTACTGACCGGACGCGCTGGTCCAAACGACCGGACGCGCTGGTCGCCCAACGGCTAACTGTGAAGCAACGACCGGACGCGCTGGTCCAACTGACCGGACGCGCCGGGAACGACCGGACGCGCTGGTCCCGTGAAGGACCGGACGCGCTGGTCGCCTGAGCAGCGCTCAACGAAAAAGTGACCGGACGCGCTGAAGAAAATGACCGGACGCGACAATGACAGCGTCCGGTTAGAGTCCAGTAAGCTCCTTGAACGACCGGACGCGTCCGATCATCAGTGACCGGACGCGCCTCGCGTCCGATCATCGAACTGAAAAACACGCAGACACTGAACACTGACCGGACGCGTCCGGTCATGCAAGGACCGCGTCCGGTTCAGCGTCCGGTCACCTCTGTGACCTCCGTTCGCCTCCGTTTCTTTTCCGGACTTCCGGCGTAGTGGAAAATAATCGTTTCAACTTCTCGAAAACGCCTGAATCCCGCCTCGCAAGCTCGGCGGGAGGGAGAGAGGAACCCAAACCCTCTCTACCGCTCAAACTCCATCGCCGTCGCAAACGTGCTAACATCACCAAGTGATCTCGTCATGTGTGAGTGTGTTAGCATTTTCACAATCATTTTTCAAGGCGATATTAGTTCTATCCAAATGCATATGATCATGAAATGCACATCTAGAGGCACTTAGGAGTTCAATAGCCGCGTCATTCCCCTCTTTATAGTACGGCTATCTATCCTATAATGTAACCACACCCACTAGGTGTCTTGGTTACTAAAACACAACCCTTAAGCATATACCTTTGCCTTGATCACGTAGGGTTGCGTCCAAATCCAAGTGTGGCCATCATGATCACCATGTCCATCTTGCCACCAACCTTGGAGTGTACTAATCCTCATATGCTACATACAACTTAGGCATGGGATTAGTACTTAGGCATTGTCACTAATTACCAACACCAAACATAGGACTTTCACCCACCTTGAATGAAATTATTGCACCAACCCAAAGTGCCTTCATCCCAAGCAGCATGATCACAGACAATGCTATCATAGCCTTTGAATGCATCCACACCATCTGTTTTGAAACAAAGGCAGGAGCTCTGCTGCTCAATTAAGTCAAAAGAATAAATATGTACAAAAAGGTTAGCCAGACGAGCTGCCAGAAAAGACACCCGAGGGCTAACCACCCCACGCGACGCGGCTGAGCACAAACACGGCACACCACCATAGGTCATCGTTGCCAAGCATGGCAGCCAAGTTGCCAGCAACTCTGACTTCCCATGGCAGGCCACCCACAACACACACACCCTGACAGGTCCGAAGCCGACGGCCGCCACCAGTCATCGTTGCCAAGCTCAAGAAGAGCAGCTCCGACTTCCAGTCACAAACCCTCGCTCCGCGTTGAAACCGCAACGATAATCCGAATGCGACGCCTTCAGGAAGGGAGCGACGCCAATGGTGCCACCATCGCATGTCCAAAAGTGGACCGGGTTTTCACCCTTGGATTACATGCTAGAGGGGAAGCACGACACCCCCAACAGGGAAAACGACGCCCAACGGCGGCATCGTCGCCAAGGCTTTCGCCCGAGAACCCTCTAGCAGGAACGTCGGATCGCGAAGCTGAACCCCCTGCCAGTCTTCAATGCCCACGCCGCTGTCCCGCCGCCCTACGATAGCCCGTTCAGAGGGGCATCGACCATAGTTGTGAATTCCATTCCGGTACCGGCCGAAATGGCCGGAATGCCTCGTACCGGCCCCTAAACCGGTATAGAAGAGCCTCAATCCCGTACCGGGTCAAATATCGGTTAATACCGGTCAACGCCGGTCAATACCGGCCAAATACCAGTCAATACCGGCCAATACCGGCCAATACCAGTCAAATACCGGTCAATACCGGCCGTGGCTGTATGTATTATATTTTTCCATGTATGAACTTTGGAGTTTAAACTTTGAAATAAGGTCTTATGAACTTGTTGAATGATATCTTAGTTCGGTAAAAATGTTAATTACGCCATAAGTTAAGTCAAAATATATTTATATATACATTTATGTATAAGTTTATTCACATATTATTATTATTATAAAGTCCGGAATGGTACATCGGTATGGGCCGGTACCGAAATGTTCCATTCCAATAGCCAAAACGGAATGGGCTCCGGAATGAAATTTACAAGTTAGGCGTCGACACGCCGGCCACCACCCCCTCCGACTGGGCTACGCAAAGCCGGACCTGACTCCGCCGCTCGTGTCACATCGCCGCACGCCGAGGCCGCCATTGACCAACGTCATCGGCTCTGGCACCCGCCGCTGTCGCTATCAACATTGCCTCCAGCAACCACAGGGCGTGTGCCACCACCACCACGGGCGCCGCCCCCTGCCCTAGGGTCGCCAGATCCGGACACCAGGCCCGGAACCCGGTGTCCCCTGCTGACACCATCGTCGTAGCCATCTTGGCGGGCTGCCGCCGTTGCAGCAGGTAAGGCCATGTGGGGAGGGGTAGGCAGAGAAGAGAGCGCTGCCCCCAGCGCCTGCACGGACCACCGCCGCCGCTATGGCAACCACCGTCGGCTGCCATCCACCACTGGACGAATCGGGCAGCAGCCAAGGCCAAGAGAGGGAGCAGGCGAAGGAGAAGATGTAGCCTGTCGCCGCCTCCAGGCCCCCGGCACCAGCACCTGTCGCCGCCACCGGCGACCATGCCGCCCGGCCTAGGAAGGCCAAATCCAGCAGCTAGGGGCACGGATCTGGCCGTCCCGGCATCGGATCGAACCACCTAAGCATCGGATCAGCAGCCCCGGCCGATGGCACCGCTGACGACAAGAACCAGAGGAGGGAACGCGCGGAGGAGAAAGGGAACTCCGCCGCCATCCCCCACGCTAGCCAGGGCACCAGCTGGCGCCGCAGCAACCGCGGTAGCCCTCCCGACCGAGCTCCACGCCGCTCGCACAGGGGAGGGGCCGCCGGCCCGCTGCCGCGCGCGCCGCTGCACTCGAGGGAGGGAGGGCCTCACCGCCGCCATCCCAGCCAGCCGAGCGGCCTTGCCAGCGGCCAGCTTCGGCGACAGCGCGACCAGAGAAGGGTGGAAGAGGGGCGGCGGCTTGGGTTAGGGCTGGCCGCCCGAGTCGCCGCGTGGGGGCGACGCGGGGGCATGGCAAAGGTTGTCTAGGAAGCCAGGTTTACAAGTTACTCATGTCGAAGCGAACCTCGCAAGTATACATCCACGCCATCCAACACTACAATGACTGACAGAAGAAGGGAATTTTGTGCCTACAAATTGGACCCGGCTAAAGCATACGACCGAATGGACTGAACCTACATCGAGAAGGCTATGGAAAAATTGGGTTTTGAAAGGAAATGGATTTCATGGGTAATGAAATGTATAAAAACTATCAAATTTTCAGACCGCCTCAATGGTCATCTCCTCAACTCTATCACCCCTTCTCGGGGCCTGAGACAGGGAAATCCTTTGTCCCCGTATATTTTCTTGCTGGTTGCTGATGGTCTGTCTACTATCATAAACAAAGAAATTTCTACAGGTCAGTTAAAGGAGTTACATATTTCTAGGAATGCACCAGGGATCTCACACCTGCTGTTCACCGATGACAATCTACATTTTGTTCAAGCCAACGAAGAGCAAGCTCTAAAAGTGAAAAATATCCTGAGCACATATGAGAAGAGTACAGGGCAATTGATCAGCAAAAAACAAATGCAGTGTTCTCTTTGATGAAACTGCTCTGACAGCAATATAGAAACTATTGACCGTCTATAATTAAGCTCTCCCATTAAAAAAAACCTAACTAGATTGCCATAGTTTCCTTAAAAAAAAGGTCCTCCTCTAACGCCATCTTTGTGCCACTCTTCAACATTTGTTGACTATATAGCAGTGTATGGACGACACGATTCCACACTCCACTTGCCTCATCATGTGTGACTCCCTATTTGAAATTTGAATGGAGGATTTTGGAAAAGATATTCTAGACAAATTTAGTGGTCAGAGATACAAATCAGAGACGGGGAAAGGTCAAATACGAAAAATATCTTTTACTCCATCTTTTTCTCAGTTATAAGTCAGTCTTTTTTTCCCTATATATCTCTTGCTATGTATCTAGATATACATTATATCTAAATAATTTTGACTATACATTAAAAAGTCTAGAACCGACTTATTATAATTTAAAATAGAGGGAGTAGTTGATATTATTAGATATGAAGCGATTGAGTGGCATAACCTTATCAGATGAAAACAGGATTACTCAAGGGAGTGTCGGCCAAGCAGCAAATGCCGGGACCACGCAATGGGCCGGCGGATCTACCTTGCTTTGATGCTGGCACAGTTGCATTGAGACAAAGGCCCGCGGAACCTTCGATAATTGGACGCAGTGCTGGGCCCATTGACCCATAGCGATCGCGTCACTGACTACTACTGGTGCATGCTCAGATAAGCAAACGAAGATTCAGGATATATAAGATGTGCCTAATAGACCACTGTCCACTCCGGCTCTTGGATGCTGATTTAATCGCCGCTTGAGTGGGGCAGTCAAATTGACTCCGTCCCCAACTCTTTCTCCCCCCCCCCCCCCCCCCCCCCCCCTAAAACAAAGACATTCAGGAGAGTGTCTCGTATCTGATATTCATTTGGAAAATAAATGATAATGTGACACAAAACGGTCTTTAAAAATAAGAGTAGATCAAACGCTTTTGTTTGACCATTGATCGTCTGTTGGAGCTTAAAAATCGCACTAAACAGACAGAAAAAGAAAGATATGCTTCACAACAGTGCACGGGCCATGGCCATGTCGACGAGTACAATAATTACACAACTACAATATATAGCAGACAAGAGCCTTGGAATTGGCCGTATCCTATAACTACTATACCCATCATGTTCGGCCGTAGGCCACATCCACCCACTGCCTGCCCTGCAGCGAAACTCAACCGTGGACATGGGTTTTGCCCTTTGCCGACTGGTAGACAGGCAGGCAGGCTCACATACAAGCACTCCTCAGACTACCCGCACTCATGGACCTCTATATTCATCCTCTATACGTCCTAGTCAGCATGATTCTCTCCTCTATACTCAATTCTCTCGCACCCGTCCATCCTCTATATCATCCTCTATCCACTCTATCCACTATGTGACTCACTTGTCATTTTATCTAAATATATCCATGTGTGATCTAGTTTTGAAGGATTTATTGAGACGAATTTAATGGTGAAATCGAAATTTAATTTGGGTTTTTGGTTTGTGAGTTATAGCATTTTTTCCTTTGTTTAGCCAGTGGGGCCGCCACTATAGAGTATAGAGTAAGCACAGTACTACTCTAAATATAGAGTGAGAAAAAGGATAGAGTATCGTTTTAGAGTATCCAGTGCAGCAGTTTTTACTCTATATTCATACTCTAAAACTTTAGAGTATCGTTTTAGAGTACCCACTGCGGGTAGTCTCAGTCAGTCGATCTGCAGGTCGGCAAGCCGCACTCTGTCCAAGTGAGATCAAGGAAAAGAGCACAACCTACCGGTCCAACCAACACAGCTAATATACTATCACCATAACCCCTACATTTTCCTGAAAATGATAGTCTCTTTTTAGTAGTAATAGCGTAAAATAACACCCATTTGTGCAAATTCGATCTCTTTTTAGTAACTTATTACTTGGCTTCTTCACTATTATCGAATCTGACCATTTGAGTGTAGGTCTCCTTCCACAGCAATCCTGCATATGATGTGATGCAAGTATTTTAGATACTAAAGATGGAAGCAACATGGTGCATAGATTGCACGGACACGGACCCAACACTGACACAAAAGCTAAAACGACAATATGGGATTCAACAAATCAATTCTTATATGGCAACACAACCCAGCTGTTAGTAAAAGTATCAAAAGTACTGGATGTTTGGGACAAGTTCAATCCCTTCAATATGCCAAGTGTTTCCTTAGAAGACTGGTGCAAACCCAAAACTAACGACGCAGCTATATCATCAAAAACATCTGCACGCACAATTTCTCATTTCTAAACCGCAAACTTTAAAACGTATCATTTTCATTTGCACAAGAAATGGATTCTCGAATGCATAAAAGAAATGTTGCGAATAAGCCTCCAACGACGTGTCCTATATGTTGTTTATGGCCATTTACTTTTAACTGATCTGGTGTGTTTCTAGATCTTCTGCCTTTTGGAAAGGAAGACATGACGTTACGTCTAGCCTTCTTCATAAGCTTGCAATGGACCAGCCTAGTCACCACAAGAACCAAGAACATTGCAAATGTTCACTTTTGCTAATGCTTGTCCCTGAAAGAGGACATCCCAGATGAGCATAATTTAAAATTAGAAGCATCAAGGAAAACGAGTACAATGGAAAGGTGGTCAAAACGAGTACAATGGAAAGGTGGTCATACTAGGTAGACAACGACTCACCTCAAAGTTTGCAATCGACCGGTATATGTTCCAACTTTTCATGTACCACTCAAGAGAAGTTTCTAAGCTTTTGGTATGATTCTCCTATTGACAGAAGAGAATCACTCAAATTTTCCTTATCGTAAAGTTTGACTACCCTTTTTATGCTATTGTTTGTGCTGGAAAACAAATAGTTACAGGAATGAACCATGAGATTATTGTATTGCACCGCAGCGCATTGCTAATATTAGTGGGGTAAGCATAAATGCATCTGTCCTATTCTAATGATCAGTTCTGAAACTTAGAAAGTAAATAAACAGATTGATAGTTGGTTTCCAAACCTAATATTGCAAATGAAGTTATGTTTTGATGGATTTATCAGTCTCCCACACTTATGTTGTGTCTCAGGACTTCAAAATGGGCAGTGTGGCATTTCTGACGAGGCTGGCCACACAAATACTATGTACCAAACCATTTCCCTTGGCACAAACCTGACATTGGAACTCTAGCAAATAGTCCCATCAAATCAAGCTACTTCCTTTTATTTACACTGCTCAGAAAAATTCCAAGTTAACAGACAGCAGTAGTGCATAAAGTTGTCTCACCCTAATTGTGCCAGTTAAGTTAATAAGAGGTTCCAAACAAAGCATCAATATTTCTGATGGACAGAAAACATTATTTCCTATCTTAGTAAGCATTTTGTCAATGTTTAGCTCATCATTTTTTTTTGAGAAACCATATACAGGTCCAGAACTCCAACTCAAAAGACGGAACCAAAAACAATGGTGTCTTAGTTTTCTCTGTCAGAAAAAGTTATCATGCATAACTATAATCTGATGTTTACGCACATGCATAAATTGGGGGTAACAAATGAAAAATAACTTATTTGTGAAGAAGATCCAAACATTAAAAAGATTATGATGGTCCAAGTTCACAGCTAGGTGGCACTTAAAAATCACATCCTAGTTAGCATTCAGTTCAAATCACATCCTAGTTAGCATTCAGTTCACTTACTTTTTGCCATGCACATATCATCCTTGCCTTCTCAATAAGATTATCCATCCATGCATGCTGATCAAAGAGTTTTCTCTCTTTAGACATCCCACGAGCAATAGAAGTGTACATTTGGTTTGTGAATTATGCTATCAAGAACTTGGTAGGTGTAAACGCACAGGCTTGCCAATTGCCATCGACTTCCACAACACATAGCTACTTACTATAGTAGCAGTTTTTGTTATTCTTATTCTCTCATGCTAGACAGCTAGAGTTACTCATACTTGGCAACGTGCTACAAACATGCAGACAGTGTCATTCCCGAACCTTTGTGCTCTGTCATTAATGATCAATATATGTGAGTCTTTCAGCATACAGGGAAATGAACTTGAATGGACACAGGCATAATAGTAATGGTGTTCTCTCATCAACAAAAAAAAAACACAAACACAATAAAAGAACTAGGAAGCTGAGGAAGCAGGAGAAAATATACACTCTTCATGATGAAAGCAGTTGACACAACACAATGTGGGTAGTACAGCACCGCATGTATATGGCTGAATTGTATGTAAAATGCATGGATGAAAGGATTGTTTCTGTCAATTATAAATCAAGTATTGCTAATTCGATTGTGTAGTTCTGTCCTCTCCAATACAAAAGGACTGGGGCGCTTGTCCCTGAACTAAACAGGAAGCGGATCTCGGGGGTTTTGATGTTTCATTTTCTAAGGGGGTCTAAACAGTGCTGCTATCAGCTATCTAGGATAGAGAACACTGTATAACTAAAACATAGATGCTTGTATACAGATATTAAAGAGAATCCATGCTGCATCATCGATCATCTGTTTAAGCTAGGAGTCTAGATCTACAATGAAGATGTCCATTCTACAGATGCTAAAATAGCTTGCTAGCAAGTTGAGCCGACACCTTTTTAAGCATTCTAGGTACTAGAATATACCTACTTGAATCCATATATGTCAGAAAAGAAGGAGTTCAGTGCATCTATACTAACTCCATTTTTCTCAAACAACTCCTCCACGTCCTCCCAGTAGATGATGCTTGTGTTGTTGCGCACAGACAGCAGTAGTGCCTCGTAGGTGGCTTCATTAGGTACAAGCTGATCATGTGATTTCATCTGGCGATACAACAAGAATGCCCCTTGGAGTTCCCTAATCTTGGCGATACAATAAGAATGTTGTACATCTCTGTTGTTGGGACCAATCCTGCTTTGGCAAATGTCTGCAACACCTTTTCTGCACTTGAAACCTTATCAATCCTGCAAAGCTCCTTCAACAAAGTACTACAACCATTATCCGCTGCAGAAACACCTTTCTTTGCAGATTCTTCAATGATGCCCAGTAACTGATCTTCATTGATTCTACAGAGGAACTCCAACAGGCTGCTATGAACGATCTTATGTAATGTCATCCCTTGTACCAGCATCTCGTGGAATAAAGCTGTAACATCTCCCAGCCGAGCAGTGTTCTGTCATCAGCAAATGGTAGGTGCATTCATCTGGCTTGAAGCCTGCCTGCACCATCTGAGCCTTCAACTGGAGTGCAGCCTCCAGATCTCCATTCTCATTCTGCTTCGGGGTCAGACCATTACTCAGTCTTTTCAAGTGGCCATTTATCATGACAGTATATGTGAAACCATTCGGCGCCAGGGATATGTCTGTCATCTCACCAAACAGCTTGGCAGCTTCGTCACCCCTCCCTGCCTTCCAGAGACTGGCGATTACCAAGTTGTAGGACTGAGCGTTTGGAGGTGCCTTATCATCGTGGCTCATATGGCGGAGCCAACGGATGGCCTCATCGATGTCCTGTGCCATAATGCAAATTTCTACCATGTTCCGCAGCATGTTGCCTGGGCAAGCCCGGGCTTCTGCCAGCATCCGGAGCATTTGTCGCTGTCGAGTGGATAGCTTGATGCCCTCCTGCATCATCCGGGTCCGTATCTCAGATGCAGACTCCAGGTATCCCTTCTTCAAGTAATCATACATCATGCAAAAGTACCTTTTACGATTTGGAGCCACGGGCATATCCGCCATTTCGCCGAACACCTTGAAGGCGTCGGCCCCCCTACCGGCTGCCCAAAGCACGTTGATCGCCCTTTTGCGCTGGCGCTCGCCGGCAGCCGCGAGGATCTCGAACACGCGGCGCGCATCCGCGTGGCGTCCGAGGGAGAGGAGCTTCACCATGAGGTGGCCGCAGGAGGATCCCATCGGCAGCCGCGCCGCAGGCGTGTCGATGAGGAGCTCGAGCAGCCGCAGCGCGCCGTCGGGGAGGTCTGCGCGCGCGGATCCCTCGACTAGCGCGGAGGCCGCGGCGATGAAGTAACGGGCCTTCCCACTTGGGGCTGCGGCGGCCACCGCGCGGTAGAGCTGAGGGATGCCCGAAACCAGTTATTTACAAAGGGCATCCACTTTGAAACCGGTTAGCCCGGAAAAGTTTGAAACAGGTTCACTCCAGGTCCACAGGCCGAAACCAGCGTGGTTTTGCGTACGTGGCCAGTCCACCGTGGCATGGGCCAGCCCAGAGGGGTCACGTGCGCCGCGCGTGATGACCCTGGCCCCTCGCCACTTAACAAAAAAGCCCATCCGCATTTTCCCATCTCACACCCCCATCCTCTCCTCTCTCGTGCCCCCTGCTCCTCTCGCTCTCTCCGGTGGTTGGCGTAGCCGCCGACGGACCCTGCCATGGCGCAACTGCGTACCGGCCTAGGCCCGAATCGGCGCAATCTCGACCTCCCTCTCATCACCTGCTCGGTTTGCTTTCGGCGCAAGGTGGTGCGGCGGGTGTCAGCGCAGGATCACAGCAGGGAGCAAGTTTTTACTGTTGCCCCTTTCATAAGGTTGGTTAGGGTTTGCATTTTCGAATCTTGTTTGCTGCTTAGTTGTGTGTGAATCTTGATTGCATTTTGGTTGCAGAGGAATTCGGGGTGCCCATTTTTTTTACTGGGAGGATGAATATGAGGTGCATCTCAGGACCCTGGCTGCAGAAGGAAGGTTGGCTGCATTGTTGGCCAATGATGGCGAGCAGAGCACAAGAGTTCCTAAATTGGAGGCATCAGCTTTTGAATTCAAGAATTTAGGGATGGTAGCCCCTCCACAAGAATTAGGGATGCCTAGCAGAATAGTTGTGAAGGAATTAGGAGCTAGGGATGAACTGCTTGTCACATTGAAATGTGTGTGTTTTTTGTGTGTTTGTATGCTTGTAGTTCAGATGTTGACCTTGTTAGTGTTGTTAGTGAAGTGAATGGCACCATGTTGTGCTGGTCATGTAAAAACTTTTGTTGACCGTAATGATGCAATGGAATGGAAGTTAGTGTCATCCCATTCATGGTTGTTAGTGTTGTTATTGCTGGATTTTGATGCAATGGAATGGAATGGAATGGAATTTTGACCATAATGATGCAATGGAATCGAATTTTGATAGAATTTTAACAACTAAGTTGTGATACTAACTTGACAGAAACTTGACAGAATATTGGAACTGGACAATTGACATTGCATTGGAATATTTACCAAGCATCATGTACCACTTTTAACAAGCACTCATGGCAACCAAACCAAGTGAGTAATAGGACCACTTTTATCTTACAGACACTGTAGGCATGTAACCTGTTCCAAACTGGTATGACAACCAGTCAAGCAAAATCACCTATCACCACCCTTTCACCAGTTGCAACACTAAGTTTGTTGCACTAAGTTACTCTAGGACTAAGTTTGTTGAGCCAAACAAAATATCAGCATCCATGTGTTAAATCACACTGTTTTGGGGTGCTACATCACATAGTTACATCACAAATGCTTTGATGTAACTGTTACATCACAAAAGCTTTGCTGGCCATTGATCAAGTCTTCTTTCTAGGCTTCTTTGCAACCTGAGGGCTGTCCTTGGCATCCATCTTGTGCTTCCCTGTTGCAGCTCTTCCAAGCTTTGTAGCTGTTGTTGGTGGTATTGGTCTTGCAGCAGGAAGGTTGGACATGATGAAGTTTGAGTCAGGCAGAGGTGTAGGTTTGACAGTTTCTGAAGTAGCCTGTGTGTACTGGTAAAATTGTGGAGTCAGGTAAATATTTGACAGTGTCATGGAAGATTTGACAATGTAGTTGAGTACATACCTCTTCATCCAGCTGTTGACGTAGATGTGAAATCATGGGCTTTGTTGTTTGGACATTTTCTTGAGTAATTTGAGACATCATTGGCTGGGTCACAAATTGCAACAAAATAATGTCAGATGTCAATGGTGCAATAGAATGAGATAGGACAATTAGAGTTCTCAGAAAATACCTCTGCCATGGAATAATCAAACATGTCTTCGTCATGCATTATTGGAGATGCAATATTAATTGGAGCAGTAATGTCTAGCTCTCCAGTTTCTTCCACCACAACATCAATTGGGACTGGTTCAGTGCCATCTGCCTGTTGGGGTGGCATTTGCCCATCTTTCCTAAGCTTGCAACCCCTCTTGTTGTGGCCAGGGATTCCACAGTAGGAACATGTCATTGACACTCCATGTTTTGATAGCTTAGTTCCACTAGTTGTTTCAAATTCAATTGGTGTTTTCCTTCTATTCTTGGTAGGCCTACCCACCCTTTTTCATACTTAGGAGGCAACACTTGTGGTCCAGATACCTTTTCCCAGCCATCTTTATCACTGCATAGAATGATCTTAGGACCATATGCTACAAGGAACATTGTTGAACTGTAACAAGTGTGGACCATTGTTTCAGTAGAAATTCTCTCATGTCGAAGACATGAGATAGCATGGGAACAAGGTATCCCAGTGAGGTCCCATCTCCTGCACTCACATTTCTTCAGACCAATGTCAACAATGATCCCTATCTTGGACCTGAAAGATTCCTTTACCATAAGGTATGGGATAGCAAGTGTTTGCCCACTCAGTTATCTTGTTGACTTTTTTTTCCTAATCTTAGGACAAATTGTCCCCTGCCACATCTCTCCAACCTCTTTCTCTTTTGAGTAGTGCCTTGCCATCAGTTGGTTCTTAATTTGCTCTATCATAGTCAAAACAGGTAATTCTCTAGCTTCTAGTATGAATTTGTTGAAAACCTCACAGTTGTTGTTTAAGATAATGTCACATTTGCTGTAGGTACTAAAGAAGGCTCTAGACCATGTGTTTGGAGGCAACTTCTCTACCCAGTTGAAAGCTTTCTCATTTAGTTCCCTCAATCTGTCCATATTCTTGGTCCACTGAACTACATTACTAGACCTTCACATTTCTAGAGTTGGTTTTCCAAGTTCTCACCTTTGAAGTGTTGTTGGAAGTTTGAATACATGTGCCTGACACAGAATCTGTGCTCAGACTCTAGAAATACTTCACCCACAGCTTTAATTAGACCCTGCAAAATAGAATATCAGTACACAGATATAAGAAAATTTAGGAAATGTAACATCAGTACATAGATATAAGACCTCACCTTTTGCTTGTCTATCATTAGTGTCCAGGGAAATGTGTTATGAATTCCAAGATCCTCCTTAAGTGTAGTCAAGAACCATTTCCAAGATTCTATGCATTCCACCTCAACAACACCAAATGCAATTGGGTAGATACAATCATTGGGATCAATTCCAACTGCAGCAAGCATTATACCACCATATTTAGTCTTCAGGTGGCACCCATCCAAACAAATGAGAGGTCTACATCCTTCTAGAAATCCCTTCTTACAAGTACCCAGTGACACATACATTGACTTGAAAATGTTGGCATCAAGGTTCAGATAGAATGTGGTCAATGGGTTTCTCTTTCTCAGCTCATGTGTATAATCCCATAGCATGTTGTATTGTTGTTCTTCATCTCCACTCACCTTCTTCATAGCCAGTCTTTTTGCTCTACCAAGCTTGGACCTTGATGGATTAAGATTCTAATCATTCTGCACTGTCTTAGCAAAGCTTGTCAGAGACATCTTTGGGTCTGCTCTTATTGCCTCAAGGTACTTGTCTGCAAGCCAAGTAGCTGTGCATTTCTTCAAGACCCATTGCTTCTGGCAACTATGGTCCCCATTATAGGTCTTGATCACAAAGCCTTTAATCCTCTTATCAGGTGCTGCCTTCATCATTCAATGACAACCTTTTGCACAATGAGCCTCTAACCTGCTCTGTTCATTCCTAGGAACCTTTATGTCAACTCTGTTCCTAAGGCTATATTCAGTAATAGCCTGCCTAAGCAACTCTACACTGTCAAACTTCATGCCCACCTTAAACACTGGGTTGGCCAGGTCCTCTGCTTTGAATGTCTTGCACTTGAATAAAGGTTCACCTTCACAATCAGATTCAAGCAATTATAGATCATCATCAGTTGACTCATCTTGTTCATCACCTTGAGGCATCTTGCTGGACCTTGCTGCTGTTGCTCCCCTCTTAGTTCCCTTAGCAATTTTCTTCCCTCTAGCAGCCCCTTCATCTGTCACATTTTCATCAACATTATTCGCAAAAAGGTCATCATCAGCCTAAGTCATAATCACTGTCCTTAAAATCGCTGTCCTCACTTGAGCTGTCCCCTTCATGTGCACTTGAGTTGTCATCTTCATGTGCATGCCCTTCATCTGTCTCATTGACACTCTGTCTACTCTGACCTTTGCAAGGACTAATCACTCTAGGCAATGATGCAACAGGGTTTGCAACTACATCATCCCATTCTGCACCTGTGGTCATTGCCTCATGATCAAAATAGATAACCAGTGTCTTCACCTTGTCAACCATTTTAGCCATAATTGTAGTGTCCTTCTCAGAAACTACCAGCCTCAGGCCCTTTGGGAATTCCAAACCAGGAAGCAACCAAAACACTTTCAAATGAGGGTTCCTTGGATAATGCAGCATGAAACTGAGGTCATGAAAACTATGTGTGCTAATTTTTTTGGCTTGCACATAGTCAATGTAGTTCACTTTCTCATCCAAGTAGGCCCGATTTGAACCATGACCAGAAAATACCCATTGTGATGTATCTCAACTGTGAACTTATCACTAATCCCACCTACATCAACAAGAACAGACCATATTCAGGGGGTGCTAATCATGAAATGCGACCTAAAACAGTGAAATCAGTAACCCTAATTCACGATTTGACCCAATCCACAGCGGCGGCTAACCTTGTCATGACCAAAACACTACGAAAAGCAATCAAGATTGGAACTTGAAGGCACTTACTGTAATCGGGGGGGCGGCTGCCCTTCGCGCCTCACTGTGGCCTTCATCCTGCAGTTTCACCGCGATCACCGGGGAGCAATGGCCTCAACACCAGGAGAATGACCCCCGTCACCGCGTGACCGTTCAAACCCGATGCCGATTACACTCCACGGCCGCCTCTCCCGCTGCCGCCCCTTCGCCTCTCCCGCCATGAAGAGGACAACCCAAACCCTCGGTCTGAGCTCGGGTGTGGGATGGGAAAATGCGGGGGGGGGGGCTTTTTTGTTAAGTGGCGAGGGGCCAGGGTCATCACGCGCGGCGCACGTGAGCCCTCTGGGTCGGGCCATGCCACGGTGGACTGGCCACGTACGCAAAACCGCGCTGGTTTCGGCCTGTGGACCTGGAGTGAACCTGTTTCAAACTTTGCTGGGCTAAATAACCAGTTTCAAAGTTGTTGGACCCAATTGGGACATGGCCACAAGTTAATGGACCTACCGTGCATTTAACTCTAAAAAACTAGTTACATCACTTGCTTGGAAACCGCGAGACGAATTTATTAAGCCTAATTAATCCGTCATTAGCACATTTGTTACTGTAGCACTTTAGTGTCAAATCACGGACTAATTAGGGCCTCGTTTAGTTCGCCGGAATCGACGCCGGCCGATCACTGTGCTGCACTGTAGTATTTTGTTTTTATTTGTTAATAATTGTCCAAACATTGACTAATTAGACTCAAAACGTTCGTCTCGCAAAGTACAACAAAACTGTGCAATTAGTTTTTGATTTCATCTACATTTCGTACTCCATACATGTGCCGGCATTTTGATGTGATGAGAATCTTCTTTTTGCATAGTGAAATTTGGGGCTAAATTTAGGGAACTAAACATGGCCTAGGTTCAAAACGTTCATCTCGCGATTTCCAACCAAACTGTATAATTAGTTTTTTTCGTCTACATTTAATGTTCCATACATGTGCCGTAAAATTCGTTAATGTAGTTTTTCGTGAAAAGTTTCTGGATCTAAATAAGGCCAAAGTTGTGGGAGGAACAGTAGACTTTTTTTTTCCTTTGCATGCAGTAGCCGTGCTACGTGGTCGGGAGCCCATCGTGTCCGCCCGTTCCAGATCGCACGGGCCGCGGCGCCATCCATCCAACCCCACGCGGCCCACCTGCAGCGACCGGTTCTCTCCGTTAAACCCTACCGCTGCTCGCGTCACCATCTCTCCGAGCCGACTCACCCCTCTGTCCTCCAGCCGTCGCCAGCGCCTGCCGCCGGCGAAGCTTCTGCGGGTCCTCGTCGTCGGCCAGGTAAATCTGCCTGCTCCTTCTCCTTACCCCCTCCCTACTCTCGGCGTGGATCTCGGCTCTGGACGAGTTCCAGGAGGTTGTTCGTAAGATTTGCTAAGATCCGTGGCGGTTGTTTAGGTGCTGGATCCGTGGCAGCGGCGGCCATGGACAAGAGCATGCTCGGCGACCTGGACGGCCTCCCCGAGGAGGACAAGATGCGGATGGCCGCCATGATCGACCAACTCCAGATCCGCGACAGGTTCGTGCCATACGAACGCACCCTGAATCCTGATGTTTACCGGTCCCTGCTAGTCTAGTTTCGGTTAAGTTGAAACAGAACGCGCCCCTGCTGCTCGCGTGTAATAAGATTTGGAAGCGTGAATTGGGCTTTGTGCTCTTCTACCGCTGGTTTTCACTTTTTTCAGTGAAAAATATTGCAAGTGATTGGCACACTTGTGCGGCGCATTGCAACAAAAGCATTTCGATAGGTATCCACTAGATTTATGTGATATTGCAGTTTGCACCTTGTACGTCGCAAATCATGCGAATCAGTATATGTTTCAACGATTTCTTTGGTTGATTGAAATATAAGCATTGGTTTCGTAGGCGTCTGGCTGTGATTGACAAGCTGCTCAGTGATAAATACTTTAGTTTGCCCCAGTATTATCGGGATGAGCAATTGTGGTTGGGAATGGGAAGGTTATTACCTAGTCGAGTAGTCGTATGGAAGCTAACTGCTTTCATTAGATTCAGAAGGTGCCAAACTGTCCGGTGAATTGGTGCCCTGAGTTTGTCGGCTTGAAAATTTGAATGACTTGCTACCCTAAACAAGGTTCATGTGGGTCAGAATCGATAGTTTCAAGGCTTCTCTTTATCCCTTTCGTTTGTCTGATGTCGGTTGTGTATATTCTGTATGCTAAGTTCTGAGTTCTGACACATTGGATTTGTTGGTTGGTGGTTCTAAGCTCAAGCCGAAACCTTTTATCGGTGATTCGCAACTGTTGCACTCAAATTGCTCATTCGTTGATTCTAGTTTACAGCATTTTAGATACCTGGAAAATGATGAATTTTTTCAAGGTGCTGATGCTGGAGCCAGAAATGCTAGTGTTGATATTTTGTTGTTTAACAGTAGGAGTAGGACTAGGTGTCATAATGCGAAGCTATTCAAAAGTGTGGAGAAATAAGGATGTGATGGTGGAATAGGATAATATTTCCTGTAGAATTAATGAATGATCCTTGATTTTGATTGTAGCAAATATTGTAATGCTTGACTTAATTTAATTGGTGTTTCCTGGAAATACTGAAATGCTTGGCTTAATTTTAAGTGGTGTTTCCTAGTAAATTTAATCTTTCCATTTGTCTATAAACTCCTGCAGATCCTGTTACGCTTGACTTTAATTTCAAGTGGTGTTTCCTCATAAATTTGGGTTTACCTTTTTGTCTAATTAATTGAAACCTCCTGCAAATGCCTGATGGTTGGCTTCATTGGTCCTTCACGCCTTCCGCATATATCTGTCAAATTGCATATGAAGAATAATCACATCTTTGCTCTATCACTTTGCAGTCTAAGAATGTACAATTCTCTGGTGGAGAGGTGCTTCACAGACTGTGTGGACACATTCCGCCGCAAGACCCTGGACAAGCAAGAGGAGTCATGTGTCCGCCGCTGCGCAGAGAAGTTCCTGAAGCACTCCATGAGGGTTGGCATGAGATTCGCCGAGCTTAACCAGGGTGTGGCCACGCCTGACTAATCGTGGCGGTTTCGTTGCGCCTGCCAAGTTTCTAACCTTGGGGATTTTGTTAGCACAGATTTGTAATCCTAAAAAGATTTCGGCACTTCACTACCTGAGACATGCGGCCGAGTTGGGTTGCGTCTTGAACCAAATGCTGGTTATCAGATTGAATAAAATTGCCTTGAGTCACTGTATCCAAGGGTTAGATGCTGCATATCGTGGTTGATTCTGTATCCACTGATAGCTACATAGAAGTGTACTTCGTTTCATACTTGAGTCACCAGGTTTTTGAGCCACATAAGTGCGTATTATTGCTTGTATGGTCAGATATTCTTGGTTGTGTAGGCATCATGATGCAAGATTTGTAGAGGCACCTTTCTTCATGCCGACTCTTTAGACACCTGCTTTCTTTGACAATGGCAGCAAAGAATGCAGGTTCACTATGCACATGAGGTCAGCATGCCATTATCGGTGCAAGTTTCATGTAGTAAATGCTTTTGGCTACCATGTAAAACCGAGAGATAAACTGCAGTGAAAGATCTTGTTTCGTTCATAAATCTAAACCGCGTAAATGAAACACTCTACTCCACTAAGAATATCCTCATGTCATGAACTGCTGCCATGGAATTGGAATTTAGATAGAAGAGCGGAAGGGCCTCGTCATGACCTTGTCATGATCTCATAGAAAGCTGCCACCGAGATGGATGAGATGCGGACACTCCTCCAAATAACATCGCATGAAACGGCCGATGTAAGGAACCCCCTGCCTACCACACGGCAAATTCGACTCCGGTGGCTTATATAGGCTGCTGAAATTCAGAGATGGTAAGCGACACACAACATTCAGCGCCCTTCAACCATCCCTCAGAAACACTTGAGCACCTTCATAGCGCTATGCTGTTGGCAGCTTTGGAAGCGAAGAAACAGGGAGGGTGGTTTTCAGATCGGAGCGAACAAGCAAGCATCCGTCAGACGTTGACAGCGTGCATCACTGATGCGAACCTTTGGAAGCTGCGGCTCCCGAAGAAGGACAAAGCAATTGCTGAAATTTGGTTTGGTGCTTTCGGAGCAGCTATGAGCTATGTAATACAGAAGTAAGAAGAACGTGTCTCAAAATGATGTAATTTGTGGGCAGGTCAGCCCTCGGCCACCTTGTGCTCACGACCTGCGGCTGCGTTCTTGTGGGGAGCTGGGGACAGAGGCGTAGTGCCATGGCGAAGCAGCGAAGGTGCAGGACGGCAGGTCGGTGCTGTCTGTAGCACTGTAGCCTAACCTGCTACTGAAGCCGCTGCTTGTGTTTCGTTCAGACTTGAGAGCCCACACGGCCCCGTGCCCTTGTCGACGCGTCAGCCGTCAGTACAATGTCTAGTCGAGCATCATATCGTCGTATGCCATGATGTGTGCAGAGAGCATCTTGAGCTATCTTTACTTGTTTTTGTTGGCTCTTTGATTGGTCACTAGTATTGGCATGGCATCAAGATTCGCATCATAGGAGTCAAGTTCAGTCGTTCGGTGTGGACGATCGAAAATGGCTCCCCAACAAAATTCAGCTTCGATGAGATCGATTTGTTGCAAGTGTTTCGCAATCAGGAGATGAAGTGAAGCAAGGATAGGACAGTATAGGAGTCTCATTGTGGACGATCGACGCAGCCTGCCGGTGAGGCGGATTCTCCAAGCAGTAAGCACCAAACAGCAGGAGGCGAATCCGCTGACGAGAGTGTCAGGCTGCGGTACAGCAGCTGTTTCAGTTGCATGCATCAAGTGATCTGAAGAAGGTTCAGTTCTTAAAAGGATGCATGCGCTCTCTTCCTCTTCCTCCAGTGTCAGACAGTTTCCAGCATCGAATGCTAGGACAGAGTGACAACTGACAAGAAAAGGCTTGGCGTTGATCTAAGCCTCCCATTTTCTTTTCCTTCTGAAAAAAAATGCTTGCTGATTTCTTAAGATTTAAGTAAGGTTCAAAGATGCTCTACTGCTGCTGGTGCTGGAACGGAGACGGTGGATGTGGCGCTGTCAGCACTCAGCACCCAACTAAAGCACACTGAAATGAATCGAAGCATGATGAAGACAAGCAATTCAAGTATCTGTATACATGTATAGATAATAGATGAGCTCTGCTTCGTCTTGGTGCTCATCGAATAAAGGTAGCATGTCTCGATCGTATGGCGTCTGCAAAGGGATTCCTACTTGACGCTGCGTGCCCTCCTTCATGACGTGACAGCAACCGCCTTGCCATCTTGGCGGCAGCTTATTCAGTCAAACCTCGTGCAGAACCTTCTAATCCGTGTTCCTGACCTTGCAATAAAATGCCATTCACTAGATCTGCTTTGTTATACTAGTATTATTATCTGACTGGGGAATTCCAGGCGTGCGTGCTTGAATAGAACTCAAAGAGGCCAGATTAGACTTGCTTGTGTCACATTCTCCCGATTACGAGTACGTCCCTGAATATATTGTCCTCAGTCAAACTAGCTAATGTTTATGCAAATTATAGACAAAAGCATGAATATTGTAAAACAAATAAGCATATTGTGAAAATATATTTCATAATAAATTTAACGAAACTAATTTGATATCATAAGATCATTGTGCATTTTTTTATCGATAACGATAGAACGAGGACGTCTGTCCGTCCGTCCGGACGCGCTCACTTAAAAAAGAAAAACTCCGCGCATGTGGGCGTCCGCTCGTCGTGCGTCACATTTTGCGCCGTGCCGACTCCGTTGCAC
>CM036153.1:120970055-120977555 GCA_020631735.1 Saccharum officinarum
TAGAATGACTCTCAATACACTTTACAATGGTATTGACACAAAAGTATTTGACGACATCAAGAATTTAGAATTGGCAAATAAAGTATGGACAAGGTTGAGTGAAACATATGAGGGCACTAAGGTTGTGAAGAGTGCCAAGCTATATGGGCTCAAGAGTGAGGTTGAGAACTTCAAGATGAAAGAAAAAGAAACAATCTTAGAGATGTTTCATAGATTACAAATCATTATGAATGATCTCAAGAGCTTATGGCACAAGACACAAGACCAAGACTTTTGCCATAAGTTCTTGTTAAGCTTACCAAGAAGATTCAAAATGTTGATCATGATGCTACAAAGAGATGGGCTTGATGCAATAAAGCCCAATGATTTACTTGGTGAGGTCTTGACATATGACAAGTATGATCAGGATGCCAATGAGAAGGAGAAGAAGGAGGAAGAAAAGAAGAAGAAGACCATGGCATTCAAGGCCACCTCCTCCAAGGGAAAAGCTACCATCATTGAAGAAGAAGACAATAATAAAGATGAAGATTTTGAAATTGATGATGAGGCACTTGCTCTTGTAGTCAAGAAGATGGGTCACATGTTCATTAAGAGAAGAGGCTTAAAAAAGAGAAATGACAATTTTAAGAGCAATGAGCAACAAAGGAAGTGCTTCAATTGTGATAGCACCGAACATCTTCAAGCCGAATGTCCCTATAACAAGAAGAAGAACAACAAGAGGGACAAGTTTGAGAAGAAAAAGAGAGAAGCCAAGATGACTTTCAAGAAGGGCAAGAATAGAGCCTATGTGGTCACTTGGTAAAGTGATGATGAAGAAGAAGAATCATCATCCAACAAGGCTTTTGCTTCCATTGCTATCAACAAGGAGCTCTCACTATTTGGTTCATCCTCTTCATGCTTCATGGCCAAAGAAACTAAGATATTATATGATGAGAGTGATGATGAAAGTAAAATAGAATATGTTCATGATAGTGATAATGATAATGAAAATGATGATGATGAACCAACTAAAGAACAACTGTATGACTTGATGCAACAAACTAGAGACATAGCTATTGCCAAGGACAAGGAGTGTAAGAATCTTTCAATGAAAGTAGCAATACTTGAGAAAGTCCTTAGTGAGCTTAAGACCACTCATGAGAGTCTAGTGGAAGACCATGAGGATCTTGGTAAGGCTCATTCCAAGCTTGAAAAAGCTCACTCATTGCTACTTGAGCAACAAGCAAAGAAGGAAATTGTTGTATCATGTGATATAGGTGTTACATGTGATATAATTGATGAATCCTTTTATGAACCTATTATCATGTCAAATGCTAACCCTTCTTGTAGCTCTTCATCCATCACCACCGACTCTACCTCCACTACTAGTGATGGTTTCACTTGTGATGCCTCACTAATGGTTGAGAATGAGACTCTCAAGAGAGATGTGGATGAGCTCACTCACGCCCTAGGCAAGGCCTATGGTGGTAAGGCCCGCTTGCTTAAGTGCTTGGGTAGCCAAAGGTTCTCTCTTAACAAAGTGGGATTGGGCTACACCTCCAAAAAAGGCAAGTCAGCCTTTGCAACTACAAAGCCTAGCTTTGTGAAGGGCAATGGTCGGTTTTGCAATAGATGCAAGCAACTTGGGCACCTAGAGCCTAATTGCACCAAAAGAAACAATGGCAAGAAACTTGTTAATGCTATACCTTTTGATTCTTCCTATGTGCTTACCAAGAGTGTGAAGGATGTGCAAGCTAAGTTTATTGGTACACCAATTATTAGCCCATAGAAGAAGGCTATTTGGGTACCAAAGAGCTTAGTTACTAACCTACAAGGACCTCAAGCAAAAATGGGTACCTAAGGTTCATTGATTTGCTTGTAGGTCAATTACAAAGCCGGAGGAAGGTATTGGATTATTGATAGTGGGTGCACTCAACATATGACCGGTATATTAAGAATGTTTGACTTAATCAATGACAATGATAGTGGTGTTGATTCTATTACATTTGGCAATAACAAGAAAGGCAAGGTTATTGGCTTGGGCAAGATTGCAATATCAAATGACATGAGTATCTCCAATGTGTTGCTAGTTGAAAGCTTGGATTTCAATCTTCTATCCATGGCACAAATATGTGATCTTGGTTACAAATGTATCTTTAGGGTTGATGATGTAGAAGTCATTAGTATGGATGGTTCAAATGTGGCATTCAAGGGCTTTAGATATGAGAATCTCTACCTAGTTGACTTTAATGCTAGAAAAACTTATTTGACAACTTGCTTAATCTCCAAATCAAGTATGGGTTGGCTTTGGCATAGAAGGCTTGGTCATGTTGGCATGAAATAATTGAAGAAGCTTATAACTCACAATCTTGTCAATGGTTTGAAAGATGTTGAATTTGAGAAGAATAAGCTTTGTAGTGCATGTCAAGCCGGGAAGCAAGTTGGAAGCTCACATACAAAGAAGAGTACAATGAGCACATGCAAAGCATTTGATTTGATGCACATAGATCTATTTGGCCCAACAACATACACAAGCATAGGCGGCAACAAGTATGGCTTTGTCATAGTGGATGACTTCACAAGATTCACATGGGTATTCTTTCTTAGTGACAAAAGTGAAGTGTTTGACATCTTTAAGACCTTTCTCACTAGAGTTCACAATGAGTTTGAGATTAGAATCAAGAAAGTGAGAAGTGACAATAGAAGTGAGTTCAAGAATATAAAAATTAAAGAACTTTGTGATTGAAAGCCCAAGTTTGGTTTTGGTAATTAATGACACCAAGTTGCTAATGCCATATGTTAAGTGTTTTGAGTTAGGCATAAGCAACACATGTGATGAAGGAGTATGTGGCAAGGAGTGGTGGCCACAAGATCACAAAGAGATGGTGCATGAACATGAAATGATGATCATGGTGAAGATGCACATAAAATGATGGACTTGATGATCAAGTGGAGGAGAAGGATCTAAGAGCGCAAGGTAAAGGTATAACCATATGGTTTTCCTTTTTCCGGTCTAAGATGAGTAGAGAAGTGATTGACCGAGTTTAGGATACATAGCCGACTATCAAGAGGGGCAATCACGGTTAGCTCGGGAATCAAGTGCCACTAGATCAATGTCTTGAGCATATGCATTAGGATCTAGTAGAGAGCTAACATAACACCTTGAAAATGTTTGTGAAATGCTAACACACATGCACATGGTGGTGTACACTTGGTGGTGCTAGCACATTTGCGAAGGCAGCGGAGTTTAAGCGGTAGAGAGGGGTTTGGGTTCCTCTCTCCCTCCCGCCGAGCTTGCGAGGCAGGATTTGGCACTTTTTGGGGAAGTGAAATGCCTATTTTCTACTGCGCTGAAAGTCAAAAAAGAAACGGAGGCAAACGACGGTCACTGTGGTGACCGGACGCTGCACTGGACGCGGTCGCGGTTTGACCGAACACGTCCGGTCAGTTCTCGCAGTAGTCAGACACGCGGGTGCTAGTGTTTGCAACCGGCGCGTCCAGTCCCTCACGGAACTGGAGCGTCCGGTCAGGCACCCAGAGGGGCAGAGTTGGTCGCACAGCCGACCGGACGCGCGGCGCGTCCGGTCACGTGCGATCGGACGCGTCCGGTCATGGTGGGAGCTTACTAGACTCCGACCGGACGCCAGGTGCAGCGTGTCCGGTCAAACGCTAGAGCGCGTCCGGTCACGGCAATGGTAACTTCTGACGTGCACTGTTCACGCTTGTCCTATAGTGACCAGACGTGTCCGGTCACCCTGACCGGTGCGTTTGGTTAGCATGTTTTGAACTATGTCGTCCGGTAACGGCTAGCTGCGTACCCCTTCGCCATAAATAGAAGATGTTCGGGGTTTGAGGGTAACTCTTGCACATTTTGAGACCTAGAGACATCCTTTGAGCTAGAGAACAACCTCTCCACTCATCTCTTTGCTTGATTGCACATCTTGAGTGAGATTAAGTGAGATTCAAGTGCATTGCTTGAGAGTTGCATTCTAGAGGCACTTGATCTTCGAGTTGCTGCGGATTTCTTGTTACTCTTCCGTGTTTTCCGACACGGTAGATGGCTTGGAGCAGCGGAGGTGATTGAGCTCACAATTAAAGATTGTTAGAGCCCTCACCAAGTGTTGTAAGGGGTTCTTGATCCTTCCCCGCGGGAGTTCACAAATTGGATACTCTAGTGAAGCTCGTGGCTTGGAGGATCTCCATCTTATGTGCGGTTGTGCGGCGCCCGCCGAGGGCTCGACTCTTGATAGTCGATTAGCTCGTGAACCGACAAGTGGGTGTATCATCACAACGAGGAGTAGCTTACCAGGAAGCAAGTGAACCTCGGTAAAAATCTTGTGTCTTCTCGTTGCGAGGATTTCTTTTATGGTTAATCATTGTGATTGATTCTTTGAGTGCATTACTTCTCTACATCGTTGGTATAAGAATCAAGTCACTTGCTCTTTACTTTCTTGTACTATTCCTAGTGTAGTTTGCCTAGTGTAGCTTTTATCACTTAGGAGTAAGTAGCTTAGTGACTTAGTCTTGTTGGTGTGTTTTAGAGATCGTAGCCTTGCTTCACTAGAATTGTATAGGTGGCTTGCATAGTATAGTTGAGCTAGTGCTAGAATTATCTTAGCCATCTTTTATACTAACATGTTTGTTTAGTGAAGCTTGTAGAATTTTAAATAGGCTATTCACCCCCCTCTAGCCATTTAGACCTTACAGTGATCACTATGGCATTAGACATCAATTCTCGGCCAAGTACACTACACAATCAAATGGCCTAGTTGAGAGGAAAAATAGAACATTGCTTGATATGGCTAGATCAATGCTTCATGAGTACAATGTGAATCAATCATTTTGAGATGAAGCAATCAATACCGCTTGCTACTACATCAATAGACTATATTGTCATCCATTGCTAGAGAAACCCCATATGAGCTACTTCATAGAAGAAAGCCCAATATTTCTTACTTTAGGGTGTTTGGTTGCAAATGTTATATCTTGAAAAAGGGCACTAGATTGGGGAAGCTTGACAAGAGATGTGATGAGGGGTTCCTACTTGGTTATTCAACTACAAGCAAAGCTTATAGAGTTTGGAACAACTCAAGTGGCATTCTAGAAGAAGTCCATGATGTGCAATTTGATGAAACCAATGGATCACAAGATGAAGAAGAGAATCTAGATGATATTGGTGGAACTCAATTAGTGGAAGCAATGAAGAACATGGACATTGGGGACATTAGAGCAAAGCAAGTAATTGATATTCAAGATGATAATAAAGATCAAGTGCTCAATTCTCCATTCAAGCTAGCTAGTGACTCTCAAGTGCAAGATCATGGTGCTAGTTTATCTCATCGAGATACATCAAGTGATCAACTAAGCTCAAGTAATCAAGTGCAAGTACTCCAACCATAACATGTTTTGAAAGATCACCCCATTGATAGTGTTATTGGTGATATTAGAAGTGGTGTGCAAACAAGATCAAGATTGGCTATATTTTGTGAGCATGCATCATTTGTGTCAACCATAGAACTAAAGAAGATAAAAGAAGCTTTGAGGGATGCCGATTGGATCATGGCTATGCAAGAAGAGCTTAACAATTTCATAAGAAATGATGTTTGGGAGTTGATAGAAAGGCCAAATGACTACAATGTGATTGGAACCAAGTGGGTGTTTAAAAACAAGCAAGATCAAGATGGCATTGTAGTGAGAAACAAAGCAAGACTAGTTGCTCAAGGTTACACTCAAGTAGAAGGTCTTGACTATGATGAGATATATGCTCCCGTGGCAAGATTGGAGGCAATAAGGATTCTATTGGCTTATGCTTGTGCACACAATATCAAACTATATCAAATGGATGTTAAAAGTACATTTCTCAATGGGATCATCAATGAGTTAGTCTTCGTTGAGCAACCTCCCAGATTTGAAGATAACAAGAAATCCAACCATGTGTACAAGTTGAAGAAGGCTTTATATGGCTTAAAGCAAGCACCTAGAGCATGGTATGAGAGGCTAAGGGATTTCCTTCTCTCTAAGGGATTCAAGATGGGCAAGGTTGATACAACTCTATTCAACAAGAAGATTAGGAATGATCTATTCATAGTGCAAATATATGTTGATGACATCATTTTTAGATCAACCGATCAAGCTTATTGTGAAGAATTTGGTGCTATGATGGCCAAAGAGTTTGAAATGTCTATGATTGGTGAACTTGGCTACTTCCTTGGTCTCCAAGTCAAGCAATTGAAGAATGGGATATTTGTGAGTCAAGGGAAATACATAAGGGATATGTTGAAGAAGTTTGGAATGCAAGATGCAAAGCCAATTTCAACTCCAATGGGTACAAATGGCAATTTGGATAGTGATCTTGATGGCAAAATGATGAATCAAAAGAAATATCGGTCTTTGATTGGAATCTACTCTATGTCACTGCATTAAGGCCAGATGTCATGTTTAGTGTTTGTATGTGTGCTAGATATCAAGCCTCACCTAGAGAGAGTCATCTCACGGCCGTAAAGAGAATATTGAGGTACTTGAAGCAAACAAGAGATGTTGGACTATGGTATCCCAAGGGGTCAAAGTTTGAATTGATTGGATATTCGGACTCCGACTATGAGGGTTGCAAGATCAATAGAAAGAGCATAAGTGGCACATGTCAATTACTTGGAAGATCACTTGTGTCATGGTCCTTAAAAAAACAAAATAGTGTAGCAATCTCTACCGCCGAAGCCGAATATATGAGTGCGGGGAGTTGTTGTGCACAATTGCTATGGATGAAATCAACTTTAAAGGATTATGGCCTCAACTTCAAGAATGTACCATTGCTATGTGATAATAAAAGTGCAATCAAGATGACACAAAACCTGGTTCAACATGAAAGAACAAAGCATATTGACATAAGGCATCATTTCATTAGAGATCATCAACAAAAGGTCCTTATTGCCATTGAAAGTGTTGGCACCAATGATCAACTTGCCGATATTCTCACCAAGCCACTTGATGAAAAGAGGTTTTACAAGATAAGGAATGAGTTAAACATTCTTGATTTCTCAAACATGAGTTGAATGCACCCTACCCACTTATTGACATGCCTCTCCTTCGGCATTGCAAGGTAAAGTTGATTGACATGTCGTTCATCCTATGTTAACGACTTGCTAGAGCATGTAGATATAATAAGTAGTATGCATGAGCATTCATGATAAATCAAATGAATTTGATGGATATATGTTACCACTATTGCTTCTATGCTTGTTTTGATCTAGTGGTGGCATATGACATGCTTGTGAGCTTGCAAACCTAGTGTTGAATCTAGAAGATTTTTATATGTGTTTAATTCAACATAGGCAAGATAATCCTTATTATGAGGTGTGAAGAAGCTTGTCTTTGGTTCAAATCGAATTAAATATCTTTGGCAAGTGTTCTAGGTTGAACCAAATTTGATAAATTTTAACCTACTCCATCAAACATTTTTTTCTTTTTTCTCTCCATAATTTGATCCCATTTTTGGGTAAGTTGTTGACAAAGGGGGAGAGAAAA
>CM036153.1:120985055-121100503 GCA_020631735.1 Saccharum officinarum
TGCGCCGACGAGTGGGCGCAGGCGTACCAGTACCACGAGGTGCCGCGCTTCGCCGCGTGCGACGGCGCCGAGAACCCGCTGTTCCGCAAGGCCGCCGCGTACGTGGCGGCGCTGCCGTCGCTGGAGGACGCGGACGCCGCGTGCGTGGTGTCCTCGGCGTCCCGGACCAACGGCGGGCTGTCACTCCAGCTCGGCCCGGGCCACACCGCGCGGGACGCGTTCCTCGGCGCGCGCCTCTCGTGGACCAGCGCGGGCGGCGGCGGCGCCGAGCGCCTGGTGCTGCGCGTGCGCCGCCACGACCGCTCCCGCGTGCTGCGGCCCTACCTGCAGCACGTGGAGTCCGTGGCCGACGAGATGGAGCAGCGTCGCCGCGAGCTGCGGCTCTTCGCCAACGCCGGCGCCGACGCGGCCACGGGCGCGCCGCGCTGGGCGTCGGCACCCTTCACCCACCCGGCCACGCTCGACGACGTGGCCATGGACCCGGACCTCAAGGCCCGCGTCCGCGCCGACCTCGAGAGCTTCCTCAAGGGCCGCGCATACTACCACCGCCTCGGCCGCGTCTGGCGCCGGAGCTACCTCCTCTACGGCCCGCCGGGCACCGGTAAGTCCACGTTCGCGGCGGCCATGGCCAGGTTTCTGGGCTACGACGTCTACGACGTCGACCTGTCCCGCGCCGCAGCCGCCGGCGACGACCTCCGCGCGCTGCTCCTGCATACCACCCCGCGCTCGCTCGTCCTCGTCGAGGACCTGGATCGGTACCTGAAGGGCGGCGGCGGGGACGCGGAGGCGCGCGCGGCCAGGGTGCTGAGCTTCATGGACGGCGTCTCGTCGTGCTGCGGCGAGGAGCGCGTCATGGTGTTCACCATGCGCGGGGGCAAGGACGCCGTCGACGCCGCGGTGCTGCGCCCCGGCCGGCTAGATGTGCACATCCAGTTCACGCTCTGCGACTTCGAGGCGTTCAAGGCGCTGGCCAGCAACTACCTGGGGCTCAAGGACCACAAACTGTACCCTCAGGTGGAGGAGGGGTTCCACGCCGCCGGCGCCCGCCTTAGCCCCGCCGAGCTCGGCGAGATCATGCTGGCCAACCGCGCGTCCCCGAGCCGCGCGCTCCGCAGCGTGATCACCAAGCTCCAGCACGTCGCGTCCGGGGGCGGCGCGCCGCCGCGGAACCCGTCGCACAGGCGGAACACGAGCTGGTCCGGCGCCGGGCACCACTGGGAGGACCAGGCCCATTCGGCGCGCGCCAGCGCGGACTCCGCGCAGGCCGACGACGAGACGGCCGCCGGGGCCCCGCCGACGTGCGGGGTGTTCGGCAAGGAGGCGCCAATGAGGGAGTTCAAGAAGCTGTACGGGCTGATCAAGATCAGGAGCCGGAGGGAGGGCTCCGGCGTCGTGCCACTGGAAGGCGACGCGCACGGGCCGCCGACGCCGGGCAACCACGACAGGGAGCGGTGATCGTTGCGGATGGTAGAATTGTAGTGGCCAACAAAAAGAAAGCTTTTTCATTTCCTTTTTTTTTGTTTTGTTATTACACTACTCTAGGTGTTAGTGACTCGATGGAAGAAGTAGAATTGGAGGAAGATAGCAATGGAGGATTGTGAGTGATGTCATACATGAGAGGCATTCTTGTGTGGTCTCAATCTCTAGAAAGCAACCATTTGCACTGCGTCAGAGTGAAAGACTAAGGGCGTGTTTAGATGCGAAAATTTTTGGGGAAAAGTTCCTGTAGCACTTTTCGTCGTTATTTGGCAAAATTTGTCTAATCATGGACTAACTAGGCTCAAAAGATTCATCTTGACATTTACAGACAAACTGTGCAATTAGTTATTTTTTTACCTACATTTAATGCTCCATGCATACGTCCAAAGATTCGATGTGACAGTTACTATGCAAAAATTTTTGGCTCTTTTTGGGTACTAAACATGGCCTAAAAAATTAAACAAAATTTGTGCCTGGACGGCATCTCACATCATCTGCATCAAAGATCCTGAATCATGAGGAAATATCAGTGCAGCTGCAGTTGCAGCTGCAGCTCCAGCATCCAACTCCCAACACCCGGTCCCAAATATCAGGCCTTGTTTAGTTCCCCAGGGTTTGCCAAATCCATGTTTGGCACTGTAGCATTTTTGTTTTTATTTAGTAATAATTATCCAAACATTGATTAATTAAGCTCAAAATGTGCGTCTCGCAAAGTACAACAAAACGGTATAATTAGTATTTGATTTTATCTACATTTAGTACTCAATGCATGTGCCGGTATTTTGATGTGATGTGGAATCTTTTTTTTTGCATAGTGAATTTTAGACCCAAATTTGGGGAACTAAACGTGGCCTCAGTTGGGGAATTGAAGACTCGATCGCAATCGCCGGCAGGCAATTATTGGCCCGGTCAGAGCGGCCGACGCCTCCGGGGGGCAGCAACTTGCCGGCCGATCCGGCGGCGATGACTCCGCGGCGTCCAGCGCCGTTCACTTCAGTGCGTTGTCTTTTCTGCAGGGACCATGCTAATAGCAACGCGCGAAATGGACACTCGTCACGCGCGCACCTCGCCGTCGCCGCCCGCCGGCCGCTCCCTGCCCGGCGGCACCGCGCGCACGCTGAACCTGAGCTGCATGCGTATTGTTGCTAGTAGTTTTTGTGAGCGCATGATTGCGCAGCCATCTGCACAAGGATTCCCTTTCCCTCCGTGTATTTAGCAAGTTGTTTGTTTATGAATTATGGTTGCGCATGTATGGGCGCAGCAGTTTAGCTGTGTCCAGCAGATCCTGAAGCTCTGCTCCTGATCTGGAAAAGCTCGCTGTGCTTGCACCAGCTCAAGAAAGCGATGCAGAGCATGATCTGTACTAATGTCATGTTTACACATGATGACATGAAACGAAAGCCTTAAAATTTTGTCAGCAAGCTGCACTTATATACTACAAATAATACAGTTAAGATCACACGATAAACAATCGGTGCACCTGGTATCACCCGGCCAAGTGACAATATTGAAATCTGTCCCTCCTTTTACTACTAGATAAATGACGTTTAATTTGTATGGGTCGGTGTACTATTCCAGGTCTGTTTGGATCGTGTGGGCGTAATCGTTGAAGTGCACCCATTAACCGCTTTGTCTGGATGGTCTAGTACTCAACGTTAGGTGCTTGAGGACCTGTTTGAATCGGTTAAGGTTCATTGTTAGCCGCAGTTAAAGAGCCAGGTAACTATTAGCTAGTGTTGTTTGGATTCATGTCTAGCAGGTGCTCAACTATAAACCCTTGTTACCTAGTGGTGCTTGTCTAATGGACTAATAACTAGCCAATGGCTTAGCTAATTTTTCACCCTAAGTCATCATGTTTAGATCACCTAAAACTAATTTTTAGCAGTTAACAATTATCCCCAATATTAACAGGCCCTGAATCTTAGGGGGTGTTTAGATGCCAAATTTTTTTTAGAATTTGACTACTGTAGCACTTTCGTTTGTATTTGACAATTATAGTCCAATCATAGAATAATTTGGCTCAAAAGATTCGTCCCGTGATTTACAACCAAACTGTACAATTGGTTATTTTTTTAGTCTATATTTAATGCTTTATGCATGTGTTCAAAGATTCGATGTGATAGAGAGAGTGTGTAAAAATTTGGAATTTTGAATCCATCTAAACAAGGCCTCAGTACCAAATAGCCCTGTGCTCCAAATAGTTACCAGTGTCACCCACTACCCCCAACGTTTTAAAAAGAGGCAATTCTAGCTTCTACTAAATCAATACATCTTAACTTCTCTGACTAAGTATATAAAAATATTTATGGATACCAAATAATTACAATTAGATATATTACGAATATATTTTTTAGTACGTACATTTAAAGTCATAAATGGTAATAATATTTTATACAAAGTGAGTTAAATTAATACCTTCTATAAATTAAATTAAACTTAAAAAAGTAGAAGGTAGAATCGTTGGTGGACTCCCATTCTCCGGCGAAGACTACCCAAGGGCGACAGACTCGCCTCTGTTGTCGCCTGTGCAGGGGCATCCACTCGTCACGCCACCACGGGAGCGACAGGCCTACGTCGTGGTTGTCGAGGCATGCCTAGAGAGGTATGATGCCATCACTCTAGGCGCGGACGCAGCCACCCCACCCCCGACGGATGATCGTGGTTGCGACGGATGATGTCAACCGCACCCCTTCGCCTCAGACGACCTCGACCGATAGGCGCCTCAAGTGCTTCACCGAGCGAGTTACAAAGGAGACAACCACCACTTCTCGAGCTGCCCGAAGATGAGACGACCCTCGATGGACGTACACCGCCATCGCTCCCCAAGCGAAGTAGACGGATAGCGGCACAGACTACGACTAATATCTCGACAGCCAAACGAGGTGAGTACCTTGTCATGAAGCGACTGGGACTCTTCAACGGGATGCCGCCTCCGTCGACATCAGCAATGACGTACGATGAGGTATTCAATGGCGACCCCACTCAGATGCAGGCACTGCGTGAGTTGTTCCCTCCGGTTGGCGACGTAGGTGCGCACAAGCGGCGCCGCCGTCCGGCGGCGCAGGCATAGGCCTCCTTGCCAGCGCCACAAATTTGGGTCGATCTCGGTCCAATGTAACAACCTAGCTTACGGTATACTACCTTTATCCCTAAAAGAATGCAACTATGGGTTACGTGCCACTTTGAGTGCTTCACGTCTGATCAAGTTTCTAGTAAATAATATTCACATTTGTGGCTCCAAATTAATTTGTTATGAAAATACATTTCGTAATTAATCTAATTATATTTATTTTATATTATAAATATTTATATTTTTAGCTATAATTGGTCAAAGGTGATATTCTAAAACATGATACTTTTCCATAATTACATTCTTTTAGGGAGGGAGGGAGTACTAGAGAGGGTGTGAGCTTCCTGTTTTACTCGTATATTTAGATTACTCGTACAAATTCAGCTGCTAGCTACTAACAATAGCGGAACCAATCATATACTAAGGGTCTGTTTAGATCCCACCCAAAAACCAAAAATTTTCAAGATTCCCCGTCACATCAAATCTTGCGACACATGCATGGAGCATTAAATGTAGGTAAAAAGAATAACTAATTGCACAGTTTGCCTGTAATTGGCGAGACGAATCTTTTAAGCCTAAATAGTCCATAATTGGACAATTTTTGCCAAATACAAACGAAAGTGCTACAGTAGCCAAAAGCCAAAAATTTTCGGAACTAAACGCGCCCTAAGTATGGAATTACTACTAGGACGAAGGTTATTGAAGTGTTGCCAGCAGAACGTGAGCCAAAAGCAAAAGCATGTACAGATCCGTAGGCTGTAGTAGCCCATATAACCATCCAAGGTAGCCCTTTTAGGGAACAGAAATCACCGTGGGTGACCACTGACCACTTGACCAGACATGGGGTCACGAAATCTGAGGCAACCCTTTTCACCGGAGGAAGCCACGCGGTGACCCTTTTGGGGCCGTGCTACTGCTACTCGCTACTCCGATTCTCTTCCGGATTTCTGAATTTCTTATCCCTGAAATCGGGGGCTGTGTTTAGTTATTTGAAAAAGCACTGTAAAAAAAAAAGATTTTCCGTCACATTAAACTTGTGATATATATATGAAATACTAAATGTAGATGAAATCAAAAACTAATTGTACAGCTTGGTTGTATTTTGCGAGACGAACGATTTAAACCTAATTAGTCAACGGTTAAATACTATTTACCAAATAAAACCAAAACGTGCTACAATATACTTTTCACCCTTTTCAGTAAACACAGCCCCGAGACAATCTACTGCACTGAAACCTGAAAAGGCGCGAACGCAATCGCTTGGCATGGCAGGCACACCTCCTCGTCTTCTTTCACAGCTTTTCACAAGCCTTTTGTCCTCGATCATCGCCTGTTCGTTTGGACTTATCAGCAGAATCAGCAGCCATACAGTAGTGTTTTTCTTTTACAACAAACCAGCGAACAGTGCTTTCAGCACAATAAACCACGACTGCTGCTGCTGCTGGATCCCTCATCCCTGCACTGCATGCCTATTCCTAGCTAGGCCTTATTTAGGGGTGTTTAGATGATTTTTTTTTAGAATTTTGCTATTGTAGCATTTTCATTTGTATTTGGCAATTAGTGTCCAATCATGGACTAATTAGGCTCAAAAGATTCGTCTCGTGATTTACAACCAAACTATGTAATTAGTTATTTCTTTTACCTACATTAAGTGCTTCATGCATGCGTCTAAAGATTGATGTGACGGAGAAAGAGTGTAAAATTTTGGAATTTAGAGGGGAAGTAAACAAGGGCTTAGTTTCAGGGCAGTAAAGTTTTAGGTGTCATATCAGATGTTTTATCTTTTTATAGAATATTGGAAGGGGTGTTTAGATACTAATAAAAAACTAATGATAGAACTCGTCTGTAAATTGTGAGACGAATTTATTAGACTAATTAATCCTTGGTTAGTACATGTTTACTGTAGCACACCAATGTCTAATTATAGATTAATTAGGCTTAAAAAATTTGTCTCGTAAAATACACACAATCTATGTAATTAACTATTTTTAATCTATATTTAATACTCTATATATGTGTCAAACTTCTGATGTGATAGGGTGGGTGTAAAGTTTTAGGCTGTGTTTAGTTGCTTGAAAAATACACTATGCAAAAAGAAGATTCCCCGTTACATCAAACTTGCGATACATGCATGGAGTACTAAATGTGGATAAAATAAAAAACTAATTGTACAGTTTGGTTGTACTTTGCGAGACGAACGTTTTGAGCTTAATTCGTCAATGGTTGGACAATTATATTACTAAATACAAACGAAATACTACAGTGTCACTACAGTGAATTTTGGTACTTCAAATTTAAGAACTAAACACAGTCTTACACAAGGAACTAAAGCCGTACTCGTAGGGTGCACAGCAGCGCAGGCATGAGTCCTTGTCAGGATTCAGAAATCAGACCGGGTCAGGGAGCCGGACCATGACGACCATTTTTTTTTTCAAACTCCATGGATGGGTTTGGACGGGGGTTAGGTGTTGAAAATTGTCGCCTGACCGCTCTCCCGCGTGCTCCACGCCCCAGCTGCACGTTGAAGCCTTGGCCATGGCGCCCCCTCCTAATCAATGGCCATGGTTTACTACTGCTCTGACACAAGTTTGTTGTTCTGACCTCGGTCAAACGGGGGTGTTTAGATGTAAAAAAAATCTAAAATTTTGCTACTGTAGCACTTTCGTTTGTATTTAACAATTAATGTCCAATCGTAGACTAATTAGACTCAAAAGATTCGTCTCGTAATTTACAACCAAACTGTGTAATTAGTTATTTCTTTTACCTACATTAAATGCTCCATGCATGCGTCTAAAGATTGATGTGATGGAGAAATTATAAAAATTTAGAATTTAGAGGGGAAGTAAACAAGGGCCAAGGCTGAATATTTAAACGAAATTACCTGGACTCCTGTAGCCGGGTTCTATCCGGCTGAAACCCCCCGCCAATCATGGCATCCTACGATGTTTGCTTGACGACCTGGTTGGTCTGGGAGCCCAGGCTAGGCAGCTCGATCTAGTCCCAGACTCCCCAAAGGCCGAAACCAACGGATGGGATCGCTACCTGAACCAGGCAACCAGTCCCACACTCACGAAATCGACGCCTGGGATCACCACCCGAACCAGCGCAAGCTTTCCGGTTCACAAAGCAAACAAGCCCTGGTGAGGCAAAATTTCCCGAGCAACAAACGCCCCTAAATGCTTTGTCTCGGCTAGAAGTGTTAGGAATGTTTTTTTTTAAAATGTGCTTGTATTATTATTAAAACATCATTAAAAATGTTACTTAAAAAATAATCATGGCCTTGATGTCGATCCATATAGCTGATCATGAGGCAGAGTCTAGTTCAGGGTCCCAGCCGAAGGCTCGATGCTGGGACAGTCCCTTGTATACAGTAGCTACACAAGCATTCCGCTGTCTATAGACGCGATGCAATTATTGTCCCAGTCTTTCTGACTTCTGAGGTACAAGTACAATGGTACTATACGGCTATACCTATTACTACTACTAATATTAGAGTCTGGCGTCATAGCCATCTTAATCATAGATGCGAATGCGATCAAAATGAATACACATCGCAAAGACGCCTAAAAACTCACTGAACAAAACAAACCCGAACGCAACGGGTCGACTGAATATACATAACAGTTCAATCCGAGGCCAACGATCATAAACCCCGCAGACAGAGAGGTCTCCCCGCTCCTTCAAACTCACTGCTGTTTTTTCGATTGCCCTCGGAGTTGGCTGGCTCAGCAACAAATGATCCTTCAAGTCCTTGTACGCAGCCAGTTAAGCCAAGCCCTCAATTGCATGGGCCCGGGACAATGTGACTTTTAGGCCCCCTCCTAGTAATAAGAAAAAGGGAGGCTTCACCACTTCATGCTTCTTCGTTTTCGTCCTCTCTCATGTCGACGATTTCTTCTTGGTAGTACAGTGCATTTAGTTCTTCTTGCAGCTGATAGCAACACAGGGGATCATAAGTGAGACAAGTACACAAATGCCTAAATTAATCACTTTATTATGGTGTTGAAAGCATGTTTTTGCGAGCCATTGCAAGGATGCAATATCTCACTAGTATGGGAAAAGATTCTCTAGAACCAACTGCAGTCCACAGCAAAATAATACAGTAAAACAACCCAAAGCTCTAAGAGTTATAGTGTTAATAGTTACTATCACTATTTTTTTCTTGAGGGGGCTATTAAAGAATGCAAATAAAATAATATGAACCTACTCTATGTGTTTCCGAGTGCCAACACAGTGAAGAAGGGTAGCTAGAAATGGCGAGATACAGACCTGAACATGTTTAAGCTTTGTCGCAATTAATTCGTCAGTTAAAGAAATCATCCTGCAAGGGGAGAAAACATTACCATCTTTGACCACAAATAATCATTACTCCCTCCGTTCCAAATTATAAGACGTCTTGGCTTTTCTAAATACATTACTTTTATTATGTATCTAGACAGTGTATATCTAAGTGCATAGCAAAAGCTACATATCTAGAAAAACTAAAACATCTTATAATTTGGAAGGGAGGGACCACTATACAGTAAAAATAATGAAACGACAGAGTTAGTAAACAAAAAACATATAAATAAAATATTAGAGCTTCTAGAGCATAACAAACTCAAAAGTCAAAAACAAGAAAATCCATGGGTTGTACAGTATGATACTTGTCACTATCAAAGTCTCAAAGACCTTTGAGGACAGATTTTTTGAGGCAACTTGATCCATTTTACTATGAAATCAGTTCAAGATACAAGTCCCAACCTATTCAAGTTCACAGGATTCCAACAACAACAACAACAACAACATAGTCTTTTGTCCCAAGCAAGTTGGGGTAGGCTAGAGATGAAACCCAAAAGAGACGAGAAACAGGGAGACACATAAAGGGACATAAAGGGCACAAGACAAAAGATGTCACGGTTCCAAATTCAGATAAAATAGAAAATTACCCACTATATCTCAGCTAAATATCAATCAAGATGTCACGAGACATTAACAACAGATACAGATAGAAACTTTTTTTTTTGATGAAATACAGATAGAAACATCGAACGAGGCAGAAAATATTCTTCCAAACATGAGGGAGGTATTCAAAATTTGAATTCTTGAAGATGCAATTGCCACCTTATAAAAAAAACGGACCTACCTAGATTGTAACTCAAAAATTTTAACAAGTAACGAGTGTTCTCTCTCAGCAGTAGTAGCTTCAACCTGCCAAAATATTCATGAATATATTCATAAGATTGCCATCATTTTTTTCCATGAGGGTGAATTCTGATATTAAGCTGAGCTAGTACTTACCACTGTATCACTCCCCGTGCTCTGAACTCTTGACTGAGCTGCTGGATAAAATCAATAGTTTTAATAATAGTTGAAAAAAAAGTGCATTCAGCAGCACAGGAGAAAAATTTGTACCATCGACTCTCTCATTTTGCTGCAAGCTACTTAGTAGGTTCGTAATCAGATCCTGTAGCAAGGAAATTTGAAACTGTTACAAGGCTATAAATAAATGGACATGTTTAAATATATTGAGTGTGTTGCATACTTGCTGGAATGCAGTCTGCTTCACAAGGTTTTGAAGATGGGGAATCATAATTGATGTAGATACAGAGCTACTGCAGAGTTCCTTCCGTTGATGATTAGTAGACTGCAAATAACAAAATTCCCAGTGACAAAACTGTGTGCTGTTTCTTGAAGAGCAAGGAAGCAGTTTTGCTTGCAGAAATAAAAAATCCCAACAACATTGTTTCTGAGATAAAAACTTAAAATTTAGCATCTAAATCTGTTACCACAAAAGGTATTTAGAAGTTTTAGTCTGTAATAAGCACAATTCGAGAAGATAGCTTACCATTGTCTTATCATTCACTGACCAATCACCAACACTGGCTGATTTTCTCAGTGAAGGCCCCTGAAAGCCCCAGTAATGGTTATGATCAATGGATATATCTGAGTAGAGTGTAACAGTGCCTTATGAGCAACGGACCATGGAAAAGTTCTTACCTCTTGCAATTTACGTGGGGCATTGCTCCCTGGAATTTCTTGAACCTGTGAAGTAGATTTTAGATTATTTGGCTGAAGTGATCTACTGATCTTGTTCAGTTAAGGGAGGGCTACCCACCTTTGCAAGATCCACATTCTCGGATGTCACTGAGAAGCGGCCTTTAATTTCCACCATAGTGCGCTTAGGCTTATCACCCAAAGAGCCTACATAACCTGTAATAGCCAACAGGATATCATGCCTTCTCAACGCGGAAATAAATACAGCAAGTGGCATAATAAATAAAGGGCTAGATTTACATTCCAAAAGTCAAGCACAACTTACATAACCTGCAATGCTACATTAACAACAATGTACAGGCAAGTCTATACATAGATAAAAGGAAACAGCAATTGAAGGTTTAAATCCTACCTGCAGACGATCGAATAGGAGCAGAAAGACTATTTGCAGAAGCGCGAGTTGAAAGTGACAGAGGACCACTAAGATTATTGGTTCTTGAAAGAGAAAGACTATTTGCAGAAGCACGAGTTGGAAGTGACAGAGGACCACTAAGATTATTGGCTCTTCTTGTACCATTCTTTTGTTTATCAGATACAGATTGAACTCCTGCATCCCTGCCATGAGTAATATTGATGATAAAGAATCTTGGAATATACAATGCATAGGCTCATGTCAACTTTTATTTTTCAAGAACTCAGAAACCAAAATGATGTTTAGTCCTTGGACACATGTATCCAAATTCTGCGATGCTTCTTCAGAAGCCAAGAATTATTGAATTGTTTTTATTAACAGAAGGTAAGTCAGATTAAAGTAAATCAGATAATTAAAATGGAACACGTTCAGTAAACTTTGTTAGGCACACCTTTCAATAATGTGGTCCCTTTCAGTCATCGAACTATTATGCGGACCAGATTGCAGAACTGGACCTGAGTATGTCCTTTGTTTTTGTCTGACTTCACTTCTACAATCTTTCCCATCAGGGTCATGCTTCAATGTAGAGGGCAATGAATCATTTTCTGATCCTGGGTTTTTAGGTCCATCAGCCTTCCTTTCACTATAGGCACTCCCATTGTTGGAAGACAATACTTCACTTGTTTCGGGGCCATTTTGACATGGATTTGCTGCCGCAGAAGAACGCTCACTGAAACATAACAGAAAACTATAAATGAACTACCCTACAGCAACTGAAATATGCATGGAGGCCACTCCACTGGTCCCGCTGTATTCAATATATCAATATGGATAATGAAAAAACAGAAAACTATTGGGAATCAAAGGATGTTAAAATGTTATAGATTCACTCGACCTGCAGTTATTTCCATTCGATGGTGTTGGCTTTCCAGAATAACCGTCAGAAGATGTATCCTGGTAATAGCGCATTCAGAAATGACTTGCACATCAACCATATACTTTTCTATTGCTATAAAAACACACAGAGCAAGCAGATGTCTTTTGCAATTTCAAAATTCAAATAGTGAAAAACTGTGAAATATAAAACAACATGATTGCATATCTTTTTTTTTCAAGTACCCAGTGGAGTGAATCCAGAAATGCATCCACATATCTACACAGAGAATTTCGGCCCCGCTTAAACATGTCTTACTGTCTGAATCCAACATATGGTGATCTATTTTCTCTTCTTTTTTGAAAAAACCACATGGTAACATTTTCCATAGTGACTATATACATATGATAGATGATACTGTTATGTATGATTTCTTCAATCGCTCTGTAGCTTTCTTGTGAAGCTTACATCAAATTTATGTCATTATTCTTAGTAGATAGGGCTAAGGTATTTCTTAACATAAAGAAAAAGGAGTCAAGCAAACCTTATCAATGTCAGTTATTCTACCAGTGTCATCATCTTCTTTTATTTCAGGTGGATCATCATCACAAATCTGCAAAGTTTTACAGCTTTCTTTTAAGGCAAAAACACCGCCAACTTTAGCACATCAAGGTATCGCAGCGATAAAATATAAGAAAAACTATTGCTTTACCAGTGATGCCTGAGCCTTTAGATCCTCAATATCGAAGTTCCATGCACTGACACCTCGTTGGTACTCACTCTGTCACATAAACCATCGAACCTTCAGAAATAGTCGCATAGATGGATTGAAGGACGGAAGTAAATAGTGCGTCTATGCCTATGAAAATACATGATGGTGTGCTAACGCCTAACGAAACGATACAGTAAGCGAAATACATCTTGTGAGTAGCCATGGTATTATCTAAGCAACTAAACATAATGTTAGTTGATTGTTTATATATGAAATGTAGTTGATAGTCATGTGAGTGTCATATCCATATACTCGAGTCGCACAGATCTTGCCATCTTGGGTGTCCAAGGGCTTAGCTTTCAGAATCCACCCTTGGTTTGTGCTTTCAAAGTTCTGCAGCTCTGAAGAGGTACACATAGTAGGGAATAGAAACGCCTTCCTAGAACAAAAAAAAGTTTGCAGCTTCCTGACGAGCTAAATAGATATTTCATATGAACCATTGCTTCTGCTAAAACATGTTTTAGCAGTCATCTACTTTACCACAAAGAGTCGCGTCATATAGCTTAGGTCCCATCATTTTATAGCATAAATTTCATCCCTAAGAAACTAACATGTATGGGTTGTGAAATGAGTCTTATTTTGTAGCGTGGTTCCTAATTGCTCTCCCCTAGTCCTTGTTCAACCAATAAACATTAGGAAATACTAGCATACTCGGGCATTGACATAATACTCTCTCAATCTAAATTTACTTTTTTCAATAAAGCAACCATTTTGCTCATACATATTCCTACCATATTTTATGAAATTTGTTTTCAAGCCGCATCTTTAATGTTAACATGGTCCAAATAAAATGAAGCATAAGATTCATCAATATGAAGGATACATCTAGCCCTGCTTCAGAGAAAAAAAAAGTTCAAGTAGAGAAAAATAGGCAAAGTACACTTTCACGAACCATAGAAAGTGCTTCTTGTTCTGAAGAAGGCATTCTCTTCAAAGCTAGCTGTGCAGCATCCTTTAACTGGAAATACAGAGTCATTCACTAAGAAACACAATCACAAGCATTGTGAAAAAGAGAAATAAGAAAAAAAAATACATAGAAACAAACCTGGAGTGCCTTTACACGGTCCCAAAGAGGGGGCAAATCAGTTAAAATGCTTTTAACAGTTAGCTCCGGAGGTTTTGCGTTCTTGAAAAAAGAATGCTTAAGTAATTTTTCGGCTGTTGGCCTCTTTGTTTGATCTTTCACCAAGCACATCGCAACCATTTCCTTGAAGGACTGGTTACAACTGAAAAACTTTCATCAGAAGAGCAACCACAATAATCTAACCTAATGCCCAGACTCTGTACAAATAATGACTGAAACAGCATTTTAGAACAGAAAGATTGTGACAGAAAACTATAATCAGAAAGAATTCACTGCCCAAGAATTAACCAAAAGGACTAGTACTACCTTTGAGAATCTTTTATCGCGGTCATAGTCAAGACCTGGAGGAGCATTTTGGAGCGTCATGAGAAGAACCTGAGCCACCAAGGAAGTCACCAGTTAACACTGAATTCACACCACATGATTAGGTGAACTTCGTGAAATAGTAATTGAGCCGGAAAGTTTGTAAAGTTGGATAGCTAACTTCATGGACAAGACTATCTGACACCTATAATAGTTTTACAAGCTGGTGGCAATCAGCAAGTCTAAATAAGTATTCACAAAAGAATGTGTGCCCAACTGCCCATGGGCGAATCTCTAGGTTTTCTCTATATTTCTAGCGTGTCCTGTGAGGATTAATGTGGAGGCTACAAAAAAGAGTCTCTAATTAGTAATTTGTATGATTGGATAGCAAAATGATTAAGACCACATATGCTTGCACTGTAACTTTCAAAATAAGGTACTTCATGAAATTTCAAAAAAAAAAAACTGATGCAATCAATCATCAAGCATTCACGCTCCCTCGGAACTATTATTACATTGCTCTATACCATAAGAGAAAAAAGGAAAAAAAAGATTTAAGAACTTAATTTGCAAAGGCAAATGACTCGTTACCTTCATAGGAGGGTACTTCGAAAAGGGAGCATGTCCATGTGCCAGCTCCAGTGCAGTTATTCCAAATGACCATATATCAGCTCTGTACAAATGAGTCGATAGTTGTTAGAAGATGTAGCTTACAATAGCAACCAAGAAAATTAAAAGTACACATAAAAAAGCTACGATGCGTTAAAACACGACTACCGGCTGCTGTAAACATGCGTTAAAAATACTTGATGATGTGCTGCACTCCTATTTAAAAACAAGACAAGAAAAAACAAATTCCAATGTAGTATTTGCTCGATCTTAGGTTTATTAAGCAATGCTAATTGTCAAGACTAAGCATGTGACTTGTGAGCGTAGAAAACATTTCCTAACAAGAAAAACCTCTGGAAATTATATTGATATTCAGCACGTACTTGAAATTATATCCAGTTCCAGGCTGGAGAACTTCTGGAGCCATCCTAAACACCAAGTAAAATAAGAAAAACATGTCAAATTATGCATAAAATAATTAATTTCTATTGAACCACTAGCAGTAGAAATTTATAGAAAAGAAACATAGTTACCAGCATGGTGTTCCAACAAATGTATTCCTAGCCCTTTGCCTATCACCCCTATCAAACATGCAAGCAGAGACACCAAAGTCCCCAAGCTTGACTACACCGGGATTATCAATAAGGATATTACCTGCCTGCAACAATGATACGTTGAGAAAAAAGCACTGCCAAAACTAATCTCAAACGAATCGTACCGAGCTAACCTTCACATCACGATGAATATGTCCTTGCCTATGGAGGTAGTCTAGAGCTTTGAGTGTTTCCTTTAAAACAGAGGCGATAACTGGCTCCTCAAAACCATCGGGATATGCAACCTTCATTAGGTGCAAACATGAACCCTCTGACATGAACGGCATTACCACCCAAAGATTATGACCCACAACAAATGAGCAGTAAGATCTGATGACATTAGGGTGATCTATCAAGCTCATAGTTTGAGTTTCCTTTCTTACATCATCCTGCATACAATAGATATATATACTACAGTTAGACATTGGTTATAGTGGTCGTTTTACAAAGGGGCAGAGCAAGAGAACCAAAATTGGCTTAAATCAGTACATGTGCTTATTTATTAATTCTGAAAACTGTTTTCATGTACAGGTTCTGGTGATGTTAGGCTAGCTAACACAAGATGCTACCACGAACCACGCCAATGGGTATACAATTTTTTTTTCGTAATAAAAGCTACATTAAAAAAGGATATAGCATCTTTGTAGCACAACTAATCGAGATCACTAAGAAAGTAACTGCATCCCATCCTAGAAGCCCCAAGGTAGCTGCAGGCAATTGCAAGTGGCCAGCATCAACTGTGCAAGCGAGACAGCTGAGACTGATAACAAAAACTAAGAATTGAAGCGGTCAAGTTTCCTGATTATCCCCAGCTCCTCTAACGAGTAACGACAGTGAACTAGCGAAGAGCCCGACTGCTGAGCTAATCGCTTCGGCAAAAACAAAAAATTGTACAGTTAGATCGATCATTCAACTAATCGCATCAACGTCCGGTGCTTCTATTCCCACCTCTACATCCACCATCAACAAAAACCAACAATCACTATCGAACCCTAGGAATCGAGCGACGAAGCAATGAAGTTTCCAGAGGAGCTCACGAGGTTACTGTTGACCCGATCGAGATCCAGGCACTTCACAGCGACCGTCCGGCCGGTGGGAATGAACTCCGCGCGGTAGACTACGGCGTTGGCGCCGTAGCCCACTTCCTCCAGCAGCCGGTAGTCGGCGGGAGACACGGTGAAGGCCGGCGCCGCCGCCCGGGTGGGCGTGGGCGCCGAGGACCGCCGCATGCTCCCGCTCCTCACCATGGTTCCGCGCGGAGCGTGCTCGGCAGCACCGGCACCGAGCTCCGGCGATCGCCGGCGGCGGCGGCTGGGAGCTTGACCCGTGTCGTGTCGCGCGCTGGGGACTGGAGAGAGAGAAGCGAGGGAGAGGGAGGGGAAGACTGGGGGAGATGAGTTGAGACGAGAAAAGGGAGTGGGGATTTTGGGAAAGAAAGAGAGGGGTAATTCTTTTGGCGTGACGTGGCCGGCGTGGGACCCGAGAGGCGGGGTCTAATTGGTTGGCTTACCTGCGGTAACTACGATGACGTGTGGGTTCGGACTGGTGGGGTCCATAACGGCAGTCTCAGCGGTGGGTGGGGCTGTGAGAGATTGGAGTGGCTCGCTCGGATATCGGTCTGTGATCAGGATCGTGTGCGGGGGTGCCTTTCTATGGCTGAAAATGCTTTCTTTTTCATTATTGTCCCTGGCAAAAGGAAAGGATGCCGAGCTCCAAAAATACTCCTAATTTTTTTTCAGACGCAAAATAAAACTAGCGGATATATTTCTATCTGCTCATGCATGTAAATCCACTTGTACACATCCTATACCTATAATCATATTCAAAAGATTATACCGACACATTATTTCTTAAAAATCCATATACTCATGTTTATACAATAGCATGTGAAAGTTGGCCAAGTCATTATGATTGGCAATAGCGTCAAAGATAGCTAATAGTAGCCAGAGGATAGATAGGATATCTGATAGATGAGATATCTGGCAAAGATGTGTAGGGATAGAAATCAAGCTACCGGATATAAAGGGCAAGTGTTGAAAATCTTGTCACCGCAGACTAAGTACCAATTCAAAAAATGGATACTATGGAGTAGGTCAAAAAAGACATATATTAGAAAATTATTTACAGTAACATTGAGAGGTTAACATAAAAGTGGTTGTCAACATGGACGTAAGTTTCATATTTTACGCGGATTTACGCGGATGCTCTCGACTTGGTCTAGTACGAATGGCTTGTTGTCCACCTACCGAGACGCCAAGGTGAGAAATGTGCGCAGAAACGGGGCAACAGAGAAGGCTATACTGATTCCACAGGCACGAGTAGCATGTGGTGCGAGGCTCGGACACAGAGCAGCCACCAGGTCGCCGTCCAGATGGGATCCAGGCCCGTCCAGAGCGGACCGGCGCTAGCGCTACCTCTACTGCGGGGGCTGCGCCTGGCTGGCTGGGAGCGAGCCGGACCCAAGTACCACGGCCGGGTACGTACGCTCGTACGAAACGGGGCTCTGCTCTCCGGGCCCACCTCCGGCTACAGCAGCGGCTCCGTCCGCGCCGTACGACCCGCCGACTGGAGGTGGTTGGGCGGCGATGCATGCCCGCGACCTGGCACGACGCACAACGCACAAGGATCCAACGCCGGCCCGGCCGTCGTCGCGTGCGCCGTGCGCGTCCATGACTGGGACTGGAACGCATGGGGGCCTCTGCCCGTGCCCGGCCGGCAGCCAGCGGCGGCGTCACGACGAGTAGCTCCGCGCGCGCATCCGCCAGGCGCCAGTGGCCTTTTTTTTTTTGTCGTTGCTCGTGTTCGCTCGAGCCCGTGATGCATGCATGGCGAAACGTGTTGGTGGACGGGACGGAACCGGACGTGGAAGAAGGTCAAGTACAGTCGTACACAGTACAGTTGTGTGGTGCATGTGTGCATTGGCCACTACTAGCCCAGTACACTGCATTACTGCCCACTGCTAAGCGCTAGAGATTCTCATCCTGACGTTACTTTCAAAAAAAATTCTCATCCTGACGTGGGACAGCGAAATTAAACCAATCCAAGGCCAGCAAGAGGAGACACGGTCACACGGACAATATCTGGGAGAAGGTTCATTGTTCAAAACAAGGACGTGCCAACATCGGCACGTACGGCGGCCGACCATGCTTTTGACGGTTGTGGCAAGTGATGCCGTCGCGTCGTGGTCGCGCGCGCATCTCTAGCACTGGCCGATGTCCCATCCGACCAGATCCGTTTCGGCAAACTGGATTCGAGTGGCAGAAGAGCGCGGTGGGTTCAATCAGTGGCGGACCCAGCCATGTTTCAGGTAGGCCCAGGACTACCCTAGATTCCCGACGACCAAGGTAACGGAGCACTGTAGTGAGAACTATAGCGTACTGTGGAGCACTGTTCCTATACTGTATGCCTACCCAATAAAATGATTCTGGGTCCGCCACTGGGTTCAATTCGACGCAACACTCATCATGGGCTCATGGCAATCCAACACGAACACAAAACACACAAAAATACTGTTGTTCGTGCATTACTACTTAATTGATTTTTCAGCAATAGAAGTTCTTTTAGAGGCCGCTCAATCTACAGCTCTATAGTGGCTTATGCATGATCTCTAGACCAATTTATGAAAGTAAAATTTAAGATCTACGTATACAAGTCGGCTTTTGAGAGGCAGAAATCAAGATCGAAGCAATATGTTGGGTCCTAACAATAATATAATTAAAAGATCGGGAGGCAAGTTTCACACGACAAATAAGGCTCCTAAAAGAGTTCTAGCTCCGATTTCACATATGAAGCAGCTCTCTAATGAAGTTGGGGCTGTTTTCAAAAAATATTTGGTAAAAACGGCTCGAATAGCAGTTTTATAATAGTTTGTATTAAGTTTTTGAGAAAAAATCAAGAGAAGTTACCTTTTTTTTTTGCTCTGGCTCCTTCTTAATCCCTGCAAGGAGCCTTTTTTATGGTCATTTGGCAGAGCTTCTAAGAAGCCGGAGCCCCACCATAGTATAGCTCCTCTGCCTGTTGTTGTGTTAAAAGCCTCTATACACATGTTTTGTATTTAAAAAAGGTTTTCTAACAAAATAGAGAAGTTTAGCTTTTAGCAAAGCTAGATTAAACTACAATTTAGAAAGAAGTGAGAAAACTCTTACCAACTTCGTGTTGAAATTTTACAAAGACTCAAGAATAGTTTGGCACTTGGCAGTCGTCGTCGTTTCATTTGCGTCTTATAAACTTTGGCATGACATTCGCCTGAAATAACAAGCCACGGTCAGCCTCAGCCATGACGAAAATTAAATGATGACGCACGCGATTACGAGCTCTAAAAGTTTCCCATGCATGCCTCACGGAGAAAGAGATACCGTCGCTTTTCTTAACAAAAGCTACCAGTCAATGACAGCGCACGTACAGCTAATAATGCAGGCAAGTGTCCTAACACCTGTTGACTGCTACGTGCATCCAATTCGAGCTCTAGAAAATACATCTATAACAAAACAAAACAGAACCCAAAAGACCCAAAAGTTCCAAATCACGTGGTTAAATGATACCGGCCAATTGTGTATTTGTGCCTTAGCGATGAAAAATGACCTACCTTTTATATGTAATGATCCACAATTTACAAACCAGCCTTTTACAGTTCAGGGATCAAAATATTACCCAAACTTTTATGCACAACCAAGCTTTTCTACAACCTAGGTGATCAAAACAACCCAAATATCCCTTCTCATTCTACTCAGCTGAGCGCATAGTTTTTCAGTGGCAACACACATCGCCAAGGGCAGTTGTCACGAAAATAAAGGATAAAGCAAGATGTTGGACCCTAAATAAAAATCAATAGACCGGGCGCACTTCTCTATATCCCATTTGTTAACAACATTTTTTTTCTCTTTGTTCAGTATAAGACATAGTTTTTAAAGGCAAAATAGCCGAATTCGTCCCTGAACTATCGCACTTGGCTCAATTTCGTCCCTCAACTATGAAAACGTCCAATTCAGTCCCTGAACTATCCAAATCGGGCCAACTTCGTCCATTCGCCGATGTGGCACGCCATGTTGGCTCGCCTCGTCACTGCCCAGTCAGCTTAGGATGTAAAATACCCTTTTTACCCTCCATAGAGCAGCTCACCCCTGAAAGTCCCTAGTTTGGTTTTGGCTAATTGATGAAACCTAGGACTAACCTTTGTATCTAAGTGGATGATTTAGATAAAGGTGGTCAGTGCATATGAGACATGGCATTGACTCATATGACCAAGATGGTGAAGACCAAGATGAGGCTTGGCTCGATGGACCGGTTGTGAAGGTGAAGGGCAAGTCGAGGCTTCGAAGCGAAGGACCATGCGATGGTGAAGCTTGAGCAAGACTTAGCGCCGACGGACCAATGCAACGGTGAATAGCAAGTGAAGTCAAGGTCGATGGATCGAGATGGTCATGTGATGATATGAAGTGGATCATATCATTTGGAGAAACAAAATGGGCTCAAGGCAAAGGTATAACCATAGGGCCATTTTGTTTTACACTCAAGACACCATAGAGGGTGTGAGTGGTTTAGGATCGATAGCCGAACTATTAAGAGGGGAAGTCTTATCGGTTATTCGATGCACGGGTGCCACTAGGTGAATTCATGTAGTGCATTGCATATAGGGCCTAGTGAGCTAATTGGAAAACCTTTGAAAATGATTGAGAAAAAGCTAACACACAAGCACATGGAGATGTACACTTGATGGTGTTGGCACATTTGCAAAGGTGGCGTTGGTCGCGCTGTGGTTTGCGGGTAGAGAGGGGTTTGGGTTCCTCTCTCCCTCCCGCCGAGCGTGCGAGCGCGGGATTCAGGCGATTTCGGGGAAATGAAATGCCTATTTTCCACTACGCCGAAAGTCAGAAAAGAAACGGAGGCGAACGGGGTCACTGAGGTGACCGGACGCTGCACCGGACGCGGTCACGGTGTGACCGGACGCGTCCGGTCAGTACAGCGCGGTATCGGGCGCGCGGGCTAGGGTTTGCAACCGGCGCGTCCGGTCACTCGCGGGACCGGCGCGTCCGGTCAAGTGCCCAGAAGGAACTGCGGTTCGCAAGGACGATCGGACGCGGGGCGCGTCCGGTCACACGCGATCGGACGCGTCCGGTCGTCGAGGGAGCTTACTGGACTCCGACCGGACGCTGGCACTGTCGCGTCCGGTCGTTGCGAGGAGCGCGTCCGGTCGTTGTTTCGCGGGCGCGGGTGCTGTGCGGATCGGCGCGTCCGGTCGTTGCGAGGAGCGCGTCCGGTCGTTGCTTCGCGCGCGCGGTGCTGTGCGACCGGCGCGTCCGGTCGGTTGAGCAGCGCGTCCGATCATAGCGTTTGACCGTTGGCGCGCAGTGACCGTTGGAGGATCTAACGGTCGCACTTGAAATTTGAGGGACACGTGGACGTCGCAGGGCGACCGGACGCGGTTGAGCGCGTCCGGTCAGTTTCGACCGGCGCGTCCGGTCATCCCGAAAAAACGGTCAGTGGAGTGGCAACGGCTCTATTTGTTTGGGGTGCTTATAAATACTCATTGGCCGGCCCTTGGGGAGGTCTCTTGGCATTTCTAACACTCTTGTGCATCCTTTGAGCTAGAGCTACTCCTCCCACTCATCTCTCTTGCTTGATTGCAAATCAAAAGTGAGATTGAGTGATCCCAAAGTGCATTGCATAGCTTGAGGGCATCTAGTGGCACTTGTGGGTGGTTTAGCCGGTGGATTTCTTGTTACTCTTGGAGAGTACCGCTCCTAGCCGGCTTGGAGATTGTTGGAGGCGTTGGCAAGAGAAGGTGATTGTTCTTGGCCACCTCCGGTTGTTTGTAAGAGGTTCTTGTGCTTTCCTCGGCGGGACGCCAAAAGCAACTCTATTGGATTGCGCGTGTCATTGAGTTACCTCACTTGAGAGTGGTGTCTTGCGGTGCCTTGCGGGGCGTGCCTTGAGGGGCAAGTGACTTGAGGGTCACACCGAGGAACCATCTAAGTGTTGGTCGACACAACCGGTGACGTAGCTTGTCGGTGCACAAGTGAACACCGGGTGAACAAAAATATTGTGTCTCTTGTCTCCCGGTGATTGGTCTACATATTGTGTTGTTGTCAATATTAATTGATTGTATATCATCTTGGTGATTGGCAACATCTTCACTCCACCGTCGGTATAAGATTCACAATCCTTTCTCTCGCATTTACTTTTACTAGATTATCTTGTGTAGCTCTAGTGGTAGCCTTTTCTAGTAGTTGTTAGCTTGCTCACTAGTGTAAGTTAGTGACTTAGCACTTGTGTGAACTAGAGATCATAATCTACTAGACTTGTGGATAGGAGGCTTGCATCACAACCTTTGGCTAAGCAAAACTCGCTTTACGCCGTTTGTTATTCTAACAAGTTTGCTTAGTGGTGCTTGTAGAATTTTTATAGGCTATTCACCCCCCTCTAGCCATCTAGGACCTTACAAGTGGTATCGGAGCCGTGGTCACCGTTTTAATCAAGGCTTAACATCCTTCGGTGTGAAAAATGGCTCAAATTGTGTTCAATCATGTTGGGGGCAAGCCACCGTTCTTTGATGGTGTTAGTTCTTTTGCTCATTGGAAGAGAAAGATGACAATGTACCTTGGTTCTATTCATGAGAGAGTATTGCAAGTCACCGAGAATGATTTTGCTATCATTGATCCCAATCATCTCACCGATGAAGATAGAGCAAATAGAACATGCAATAGAATGGCTCTCAATACACTCTACAATGGTATTGACACAAAAGTGTTTGAGGGCATCAAAGATTTGGAATTGGCTAGTGAAGTATGGACAAGGTTGAGTGAGACATATGAAGGCACTAAGGTTGTGAAGAGTGCCAAGCTATATGGGCTCAAGAGTGAGTTTGAGAACTTCAAGAAAAAGGATGATGAAACAATCATTGAAATGTTTCATAGATTGCAAGTGATAGTCAATGATCTCAAGAGCTTAGGGCACAAAACTCAAGATCAAGATTTTTGTCACAAGTTCTTATTGAGCTTACCTAGAAGATTCAAGATGTTGATCATGATGTTGCAAAGAGATGGGCTTGAAACAATGAAGCCTAATGATTTGCTTGGTGAAGTATTGACCTATGACAAATATGATCAAGATGTTGATGACAAGGAAAAGGTGGAAGATGAGAAGAAGAAGACCGTGGCATTCAAGGCCACCTCCTCCAAGGGCAAAGCTACCATCATTGAAGAAGAAGAAGACAACAATGAAGATGGGGAATTTGAAATTGATGATGAGGCACTTGCTCTTGTAGTCAAGAAGATGGGTCACATGTTCATCAAGAGAAGAGGCTTTAAGAAAAGAAATGAGCAACAAAGAAAGTGCTTCAATTGTGATAGCACCGAGCACCTTCAAGCGGAATGTCCTTATGATAAGAAGAAGAACAAAAAGGACAAGTTTGAAAAGAAGAAGAGAGAGGCCAAGATGACATTCAAGAAAGGCAAAAATGGTGCCTATGTGATCACTTGGGAAAGTGATGATAATGAAGAAGAAGAAGAATCATCCAACAAGGCTTTTGCTTCCATTGCTATCAACAAGAAGCCATCACTATTTGATTCATCCTCTTCATGCTTCATGGCTAAAGAAGCTAAGGTATTATATGATGAGAGTGATGATGAAAGTGAAATGGAATATGCTCATGATAGTGATAATGATAATAATAATGAAAATGATGATGATGAACCAACTAAAGAACAACTATATGACTTGATGCAACAAACTAGAGACATAGCTATTGCCAAGGACAAAGAGTGTAAGAAGCTTTCAATGAAAGTAGCAATACTTGAGAAAGTTCTTAGTGAGCTTAAGACCACTCATGAGAGTCTAGTGGAAGACCATGAGGATCTTGGTAAGGCTCATTTCAAGCTTGAAAAGGCTCACTCATTGCTACTTGAGCAACAAGAAAAGAAGGAGGTTGTTGTATCATGTGATATAGGTGTTACATGTGATATAATTGATGAATCCTTTAATGAACCTATCATCATGTCAAATGCTAACCCTTCTTGTAGCTCTTCATCCACCACCACCAACTCTACCTCTACTACTAGTGATGGTTTCACTTGTGATGCCTCACTAATGGTTGAGAATGAGACTCTCAAGAGAGAGGTGGATGAGCTCACTCACGCCCTAGGCAAGGCCTATGGTGGTGAGGCCCGCTTGCTTAAGTGCTTGGGTAGCCAAAGGTTCTCTCTTAACAAAGAGGGATTGGGCTACACCCCCAAGAAAGGCAAGTCGGCCTTTGCAACTCCAAAGCCTAGCTTTGTGAAGGGCAATGGTCGGTTTTGCAATAGATGCAAGCAAGTTGGGCACCTAGAGCATAATTGCAATAAAAAGAACCAAAGCAAGAACTTTGTTAATGCTATACCTTTTGATTCTTGCTATGTGCTTACCAAGGGTGTGAAGGGTGTGCAAGCTAAGTTTGTTGGTACACCAATTGTGGGCCCAAAGAAGAAGGCTATTTGGGTACCAAAGAGCTTAGTTACTAACCTACAAGGACCCAAGCAAAAATGGGTACCTAAGCTTCATTGATTTGCTTGTAGGTCAATTACAAAGCCGGAGGAAGGCATTGGATTATTGATAGTGGGTGCACTCAACACATGACCGGTACATCAAGAATGTTTGATTCATTCAATGACAATGATAGTGGTGTTGATTCTATCACATTTGGCAATAACAAGAAAGGCAAGGTTATTGGCTTGGGCAAGATTGCAATATCAAATGATATGAGTATCTCCAATGTGTTGCTAGTTGAAAGTTTGGATTTCAATCTTCTATCCGTGGCACAAATATGTGATCTAGGCTACAAATGCATCTTTGGGGTTGATGATGTGGAAGTTATTAGTGTGGATGGTTCAAATGTGGCATTCAAGGGCTTTAGATATGAGAATCTCTACCTAGTTGACTTCAATGCTAGAGAAACTTCTTTGACAACTTGCTTAGTCTCCAAATCAAGCATGGGTTGGCTTTGGCATAGAAGGCTTGGTCATGTTGGCATGAAACAATTGAAGAAGCTTACAACTCACAATCTTGTCAATGGTTTGAAAGATGTTGAATTTGAGAAGAATAAGCTTTGTAGTGCATGTCAAGCCGGGAAGCAAGTTGGAAGCTCACATCCAAAGAAGAGTACAATGAGCACATGCAAAGCATTTGAGTTGATGCACATGGATCTATTTGGACCAACAACATATACAAGCATAGGCGGCAACAAGTATGGCTTTGTCATAGTGGATGACTTCACAAGATTCACATGGGTATTCTTTCTTAGTGACAAAAGTGAAGTGTTTGACACCTTCAAGACATTTCTCACTAGAGTTCACAATGAGTTTGAGATTAGAATCAAGAAAGTGAGAAGTGACAATGGAAGTGAGTTCAAGAATACAAGAATTGAAGAACTTTGTGATCATTATGGTATTGGACATCAATTCTCGGCCAAGTACACTCCACAATCAAATGGCCTAGTTGAGAGGAAGAATAGAACATTGCTTGATATGGCTAGATCAATGCTTCATGAGTACAATGTGAGTCAATCATTTTGGGATGAAGCAATCAATACCGCTTGCTACTACATCAATAGACTATATTGTCATCCATTGCTAGAGAAGACCCCATATGAGTTACTTCATGGAAGAAAGCCCAATATTTCTTACTTTAGGGTGTTTGGTTGCAAATGCTATATCTTGAAGAAGGGCACTAGATTGGGGAAGTTTGACAAAAGATGTGATGAGGGGTTCCTACTTGGTTATTCAACTACAAGCAAAGCTTATAGAGTTTGGAACAACTCAAGTGGCATTCTAGAAGAAGTCCATGATGTGCAATTTGATGAAACCAATGGGTCACAAGATGAAGAAGAGAATCTAGATGATGTTGGTGGAACTCAATTGGTGGAAGCAATGAAGAACATGGACATTGGGGACATTAGAGCAAAGCAAGTAATTGATATTCAAGATGATGATAAAGATCAAGTGCTCAATTCACCAAACAAGCTAGTTAGTGACTCTCAAGTGCAAAATCATGGTGCTAGTTCTTCTCATCGAGATACATCAAGTGATCAACCAAGCTCAAGCAATCAAGTGCAAGTACTCCAACCACAACATGTTTCAAGAGATCACCCCATTAATAGTATTATTGGTGATATTAGAAGTGGTGTGCAAACAAGATCAAGATTGACTATGTTTTGTGAGCATGCATCATTTGTGTCAACCATAGAACCAAAGAAGATAGAAGAAGCTTTGAGGGATGCCGATTGGATTATGGCTATGCAAGAAGAACTAAACAATTTCACAAGAAATGATGTTTGGGAATTGGTAGAAAGGCCAAATGACTACAATGTGATTGGAACCAAGTGGGTGTTTAAAAACAAGCAAGATCAAGATGGCATTGTAGTGAGAAACAAAGCAAGACTAGTTGCTCAAGGTTACACTCAAGTTGAAGGTCTTGACTATGATGAGACATATGCTCCCGTGGCAAGATTGGAGGCAATAAGGATTCTATTGGCTTATGCTTGTGCACACAATATCAAACTATATCAAATGGATGTCAAAAGTGCATTTCTCAATGGGATCATCAATGAGTTAGTATTTGTTGAGCAACCGCCCGGATTTGAAGATGACAAGAAACCCAACCATGTCTACAAGTTGAAGAAGGCTTTATATGGCTTAAAGCAAGCACCTAGAGCATGGTATGAGAGGCTAAGGGATTTCCTTCTCTCTAAGGGATTCAAAATGGGCAAGGTTGATACTACTCTATTCACCAAGAAGATTGGAAATGATCTATTCATAGTGCAAATATATGTTGATGACATCATCTTTGGATCAACCGATCAAGCTTATTGTGAAGAATTTGGTGCTATGATGGCCAAAGAGTTTGAAATGTCTATGATTGGTGAACTTAGCTACTTCCTTGGTCTCCAAGTCAAGCAATTGAAGAATGGAACATTTGTGAGTCAAGGGAAATACATAAGGGACATGTTGAAGAAGTTTGGAATGCAAGATGCAAAGCCAATTTCAACTCCAATGGGCACAAATGGCAATTTGGATAGTGATCTTGATGGCAAAATGGTGAATCAAAAGGAATATCGGTCTTTGATTGGAAGTCTACTCTATGTCACCGCATCAAGGCCGGATGTCATGTTTAGTGTTTGCATGTGTGCTAGATATCAAGCCTCACCTAGAGAAAGTCATCTCACGGCGGCAAAAAGAATATTGAGGTACTTGAAGCAAACAAGAAATGTTGGACTATGGTATCCCAAGGGGTCAAAGTTTGAATTGATTGGATATTCGGACTCCGACTATGGGGGTTGCAAGATCAATAGGAAAAGCACAAGTGGCACATGTCAATTACTTGGAAGATCACTTGTGTCATGGTCCTCAAAGAAACAAAATAGTGTGGCAATCTCTACCGCCGAAGCCGAATATGTGAGTGCGGGGAGTTGTTGTGCACAATTGCTATGGATGAAATCAACTTTGAAGGATTATGGCCTCAACTTCAAGAATGTGCCGTTGCTATGTGATAATGAGAGTGCAATCAAGATGATACAAAACCCGGTTCAACATGGAAGAACAAAGCATATTGACATAAGACATCATTTCATTAGAGATCATCAACAAAAGGGAGATATTGCCATTGAAAGTGTTGGCACCGATGATCAACTTGCCGATATTCTCACTAAGCCACTTGATGAAAAGAGGTTTTGCAAGCTAAGGAATGAATTGAACATTCTTGATTTCTCAAACATGAGTTGAATGCACCCCACCCACTTATTGACATGCCTCTCCTTCGACATTGCAAGGTAAAATTGATTGACATGTCTTTCATCCTATGCTAAGGACTTGATAGAGCATGTAGACATAATAAGTGGTACGCATAAGCATTCATGATAAATCAAATGAATTTGATGGATATATGTTACCACTATTGCTTCTATGCTTATTTTGATCTAGTGGTGGCATATGACATGTTTGTGAGCTTGTAAACCTAGTGTTGAATCTAGAAGATTTGCTATAAGTGTTTAATTCAACATAGGCAAGATAACCCTTATTTTGAGGAGTGAAGAAGCTTGTCTTTGGTTCAAATCGAATTAAATATCTTTGGCAAGTATTCTAGGTTAAACCAAATTTGATAAATTTTTTAACCTTACATATGGTATCGAATTAATTTCAAGCTACTCCATCAAACACTTTTCCTTCTCTCCACAATTTGATCCCCTTTTTGGGTAAGTTGTTGACAAAGGGGGAGAGAAAAAGATGATTCAACTTGATAAAGGGGTAAATAAAATTTGTTGATGCACACAAGTAGGGGGAGCAAGCTCATAAACAAAGTTGTTGCATTTGTTTGTGCATTCTCATATGACTTGCTCATTGCACATGTATTTAAATTCAATATACATGCTTGTGTGGTGCAATGCTAGTATAGAAATTGGATGATGAAATGATCTACTAGCATGCATAGGAATAGTTTACATGTGGTATCTAGACTTGCCTAAAGCTTTACAAGTGGTTAGCTTTACAAGTGGTCCAAGAACCTTTACATATAATGTTGATCTCACGGGGTTCTTGAGTTTTGATGGATGTCTAGTTACTTCATGATGCTAAGGATGGTGTAAAAGGCAACTCCGATTGGTATCACGCTTCAAAGGTCCATTTCTTACACCATAGCATCATTTTGGTAGAATTACTCTCCCAACATTTCTATCCATGCATATGTGCAAAGCTTTCAATCCAAACTCTATGCACATATGTAGGGGGAGCTAATGCTACCAAAATCGAGCTTGTGATAATTGTCCAAACTTTACTTATGAGCAAAATGATTGGACAAGTATGACAAGTTTAAAACTTTTATTATCAAAATCATCTTTGTGAGGGTTGTCATCAATTACCAAAAAGAGGGAGATTGAAAGTCCCTAGTTTGGTTTTGGCTAATTGATGAAACCTAGGACTAACCTTTGTATCTAAGTGGATGATTTAGATAAAGGTGGTCATTGCATATGAGACATGACATTGACTCATATGACCAAGATGGTGAAGACCAAGATGAGGCTTGGCTCGATGGACCGGTTGTGAAGGTGAAGGGCAAGTCGAGGCTTCGAAGCGAAGGACCATGCGATGGTGAAGCTTGAGCAAGACTTAGCGCCGACGGACCAATGCAACGGTGAAGAGCAAGTGAAGTCAAGGTCGATGGATCGAGACGGTCATGTGATGATATGAAGTGGATCATATCATTTGGAGAAACAAAATGGGCTCAAGGCAAAGGTATAACCATAGGGCCATTTTGTTTTACACTCAAGACACCATAGAGGGTGTGAGTGGTTTAGGATCGATAGCCGAACTATTAAGAGGGGAAGTCTTATCGGTTATTCGATGCACGGGTGCCACTAGGTGAATTCATGAAGTGCATTGCATGTAGGGCCTAGTGAGCTAATTGGAAAACCTTTGAAAATGATTGAGAAAAAGCTAACACACAAGCACATGGAGATGTACACTTGATGGTGTTGGCACATTTGCAAAGGTGGCGTTGGTCGCGCTGTGGTTTGCGGGTAGAGAGGGGTTTGGGTTCCTCTCTCCCTCCCGCCGAGCGTGCGAGCGCGGGATTCAGGCGATTTCGGGGAAATGAAATGCCTATTTTCCACTACGCCGAAAGTCGGAAAAGAAACGGAGGCGAATGGGGTCACTGAGGTGACCGGACGCTGCACCGGACGCGGTCACGGTGTGACCGGACGCGTCCGGTCAGTACAGCGCGGTATCGGGCGCGCGGGCTAGGGTTTGCAACCGGCGCGTCCGGTCACTCGCGGGACCGGCGCGTCCGGCCAAGTGCCCAGAAGGAACTGCGGTTCGCAAGGACGATCGGACGCGGGGCGCGTCCGGTCACACGCGATCGGACACGTCCGGTCGTCGAGGGAGCTTACTGGACTCCGACCGGACGCTGGCACTGTCGTGTCCGGTCGTTGCGAGGAGCGCGTCCGGTCGTTGTTTCGCGGGCGCGGGTGCTGTGCGGATTGGCGCGTCCGGTCGTTGCGAGGAGCGCGTCCGGTCGTTGCTTCGCGCGCGCGGTGCTGTGCGACCGGCGCGTCCGGTCGGTTGAGCAGCGCATCCGGTCATAGCGTTTGACCGTTGGCGCGCAGTGACCGTTGGAGGATGTAACGGTCGCACTTGAAATTTGAGGGACACGTGGACGTCGCAGGGCGACCGGACGCGGTTGAGCGCGTCCGGTCAGTTTCGACCGGCGCGTCCGGTCGTCCCGAAAAAACGGTCAGTGGAGTGGCATTTCTAACACTCTTGTGCATCCTTTGAGCTAGAGCTACTCCTCCCACTCATCTCTCTTGCTTGATTGCAAATCAAAAGTGAAATTGAGTGATCCCAAAGTGCATTGCATAGCTTGAGGGCATCTAGTGGCACTTGTGGGTGGTTTAGCCGGTGGATTTCTTGTTACCCTTGGAGAGTACCGCTCCTAGCCGGCTTGGAGATTGTTGGAGGCATTGGCAAGAGAAGGTGATTGTTCTTGGCCACCTCCGGTTGTTTGTAAGAGGTTCTTGTGCTTTCCTCGGCGGGACGCCAAAAGCAACTCTATTGGATTGCGCGTGTCATTGAGTTACCTCACTTGAGAGTGGTGTCTTGCGGTGCCTTGCGGGGCGTGCCTTGAGGGGTAAGTGACTTGAGGGTCACACCGAGGAACCATCTAAGTGTTGGTCGATACAACCGGTGACGTAGCTTGTCGGTGCACAAGTGAACACCGGGTGAACAAAAATATTGTGTCTCTTGTCTCCCGGTGATTGGTCTACATATTGTGTTGTTGTCAATATTAATTGATTGTATATCATCTTGGTGATTGGCAACATCTTCACTCCACCGTCGGTATAAGATTCACAATCCTTTCTCTCGCATTTACTTTTACTAGATTATCTTGTGTAGCTCTAGTGGTAGCCTTTTCTAGTAGTTGTTAGCTTGCTCACTAGTGTAAGTTAGTGACTTAGCACTTGTGTGAACTAGAGATCATAATCTACTAGACTTGTGGATAGGAGGCTTGCTTCACAACCTTTGGCTAAGCAAAACTCGCTTTACGCCGTTTGTTATTCTAACAAGTTTGCTTAGTGGTGCTTGTAGAATTTTTATAGGCTATTCACCCCCCCTCTAGCCATCTAGGACCTTACAACCCCCAGCTTGCGTCAATTAGAGGCTCCCCCGTCCCCATCCTCCAGCAGGTCGCTCATATTGTAATGCTTGTTTGATATCAAATGATGTTGCGAGAATTATAACCATGTCTCCAATTGAAATAATTAAAGTAGTGCCTTGTTCACTCAAAGTGACGGACCATGTCAATGTTTAATGCAAATGATACATGCGCCATGCACTGGGCACTCAAACTACATGATGCTCTTCTTTGATGACACTATGTGTTTTCCTAATCTTTTTCGAGAGGAGCTGCTTTCTCCTCCACGGCCAGCTGAAGTGGATCGAATTTTGGCTGAGCTGGTTCCTCCTGAAACATTGATGGTTGCCTTTGCAGATGTCCCAGCAGCCATGCTAGCACTTGTCTCGATTATAATAGATGCACTTCCACCAGCAGCTGCCTTTGCGGATGCTTTAGCAATGACTCTAGATTTTGTGCAAGACACCTGTCGGCATCCGGTCCTGCGAGGGTCCTAAGCTAACGAGTGAATTAGTGCTGCGTGTCCCTAATCTGGATGGTGATGCAAGGAGAATGCATGGGGATTTATCCTGGTTCAGACAAAAGAAGGCCCTACGTCCAGCGGGGAGGGGGGAGTGTTGTATTTCCTTGCACCTAAGTGCTTGCGTAGGGGTTACAAGCTGTGAGAGAGGGAGCCGATCCCAGGTCTCAGAGAGAAAAAAAAATGAGAGTACAAAGGAGATTGCTTGAGATGTTGATCTTCTACGGTGGGAGGGTGACTGGCTTTTTGTTTTTTGTCCGTCGTCCGCCCCTCTTCGTAGAGTCCCCTGCCTGCCCTTTTATAGGGTCAAGAGGAGGCAGGGACGTCGGGGGTGCCTTAGAGGTGAAGTTTTGTCGAACGCTGTGGAGGCTGCTGTAGCGACGTGCCTCGAGAATAACTAGCCATCCCCAGACACCATGGTGACGTAGAGGACGAGACGGTGAAAAGACTCTAGGTCCTGTGTCATGCATGCCTTGCTTTTCTTGTTTTGACCGGCGGTTGGTCGAGGCCGGGTCGAGGACGGGTCGAGGTGGGTCGACGGTGAACGGATAAGGCCGAGTCCTGGGAATTTCGGGGTACGACGCTCATCGTACTCTCCCTCGAGGGTGATCAGTGGTGGAATAGTGCTCGGTATGGCGCGCACAGTGACAGATTTTCACCACCCATCCCGGGATGGGCAGTAAAAAGTGAGATTTGACACTGGTACTGCCTCCATGCCGGTTGTTGTTGTAGCCATGAGGGTAGAAAGTGGTTGACAGTTGCATTAAATGCTCTGACTTTTGTCTCAGAGTTGGTGAATGAGGTGGGTCGACCAGCCTGACCCAGGGTCGTGCGAGTCGGAGATTTCTCTGTAGTCGAGGCATCCTGTCGAGCGAGCCTCGTGCAAGTCGGAACGTGGTCGAGGCGTCCCGTTCGTTGTTTCGGCTCGTCCCGTTTTTGTGGGCAGAGCTTTTGGTGTGGTTATGTTTTTCTTGATCGTTGATTGTGGGTACCCCTTATTTTGGTACCTGACAGTAGCCCCCGAGCCTTTGAGTGAGTGTGGGTCACTCTCGCAGAGGCTCAGCGAGTCATGAACTAGAGTCGTAGCGTCGTAGCTTTTTCCGGTGGGTGCGCGTGAGCGCGCCCGCCGGGTGTAGTCCCCGAGGCCTCGGTGGAGTGTTTTGACTCCTCCTGTAACACCTCAGGTGTTTAGCTCCATAATTGCATTGCATTTGCATGAGCATAAGCATGCATCATTTCATGTTATTTTATGTGGTTGCAACTAATGTGGTTGTTTTTAGAATTTTGTTTGGCTCACATCATGTGACACTAGGTAGTTGGTGTAACAAAAGGGGAGAGTAGCTAATTATATCTCACCACACCTTAGTTATACTTAGGGTCACTAATGGAGCAAGGTTCATGTTGACCAAAATCACCAAAATGCCCTCTAAGGTGTAGTTGACCACCAGTTAGCCCTAGGATGCTCTAGTTTGACCAATTAAAAAGTCTAGCTTAGAGACCTTGCATGGAGAAGCACCCTTAAGCAAAGTTGTAGGGAATTTTATAGGGAACAAAAGTCTCAATATGACCATCTCATGAAACTGGCCAGAACATGCTCAAAAATGGCCCACAAGTCAGCTAGAAGGGCTGTCTCAACACTTAGAATTTTTCTAAGTCTCAAAAGTGTCCCTCCAGTTTTACAGTGACCTACTTTAGAAGCTTGTAGTTTGCAAACCAGACCAAACTAGCTCCAACTCATGTTGACACTTTTGTAGTACTCACTTAGCTCTACAACATTGTCAACATCACCATCACCTAGTTCTAAATGGTTTAGGAGATATGGTGTCTTGAAAATAGGGTTTCAGTCGGCTTAATGACTGAAACTACGTTTCAGTTTCGAAGTGCACCACTTTGGAGCTCTGTGGTTTCAAATCTAGGCCGAACCAGTCTAAACTACAATTAGCAAAATTGTAGCCCTCTTGTAGCTCTACAACTTTGATGTTATCACCTTCGGCTAACTCGAGCTGTTTTAGGAGATAATCATCGTTGAAATCACACCATCAGTCACCATTTCTGACATCATCGATTCAGTCATTTCAGTTCTTCAGTCGTTGGCCGACCGACGGCAGGACAACGCCGATGCGTGGCCGCACGGTGGCAGCCGTACGCCGGCCGTGGTCCCACCCGTCAGGCCACCAGGCCTTCAAGGTCGCCACGACGACGGTCTCCGCCCTCAGTCGCGCCACAACTCCCTCTCTCTTCCGCTCTCTCCTCCACTGGGCGGAACGACCGAGCACAGCTCCCGCCTCCACTCTGGCAAGCTCGTGCGTGCTCTCCACCACACTGCCGCCCCCAAAAACACATCCACAGCTCCGCCTTGAAGCCGCTACCTCGCCGTCCACTCCCCGCAGCCAATCGCGCTTTGGTAGGGTCACATTTTCGTTTTCCACCGCCGCGGTACCTCGCCGGAGTTCCTCCGCGCGACGGCTCTCCGTGGCCAGGGGTCTCTGGGCGTCTCTGTCGCCCACTTGTAGGTGCGTTAGGGTCGAGGTAGAATGGGGATGCTCATCGAGGGTTAGGGTTGGGACATCAGGCTCACCGACGGCGAGATTTCGCCACCACCGTACCGGTGGTCTGCCATGCCCGACGGTGAGCATCTTCCTATGGCTCTGCCGCCCCGTTCTTGCCACCAATTGACTTAGCTCGATGACGTGGTCATGCTCGTCCGCTCAACTTCGCCGGTCGGCTCACCGACGGCGAGCTCCGGCGACCGCAGCTCCTCCCCTCCGCCTCTCTCTGCTCGGTGGGGCCATCTGGCCAGTCGCACGCGCGTGCGGGCGGGAGCCGTAGCAGGCCGCGCGCGGAAGTGGGCCACGCCGCAAGTTGTGGGCCACGTCCTTTCCCGGGCCGGCCCAGTAACAAATTAGATTTGTTTCATTTTTATTCTTTCTATCACAGTTTTTGTTAAGATTTGGAAAATGTAGATCTAGGGTTTTACTTGCCCAAAAATTATGAGATAAATTTTGTTAGGATCTACATGGTGTGTAGTATTTTAGAAAAATATGAATTGGTTATGTGATGTTTTATTTCTGGAAGATTTAAATAGGTTTTTGAAATGTGTTTTAGATTGCATGCAAACTTGTTTAAATCATATCTTGAGTTTCAGTGTTCCAAAAATTATGAAATTTGGTGGGTAGGCTAATTTATACTTGCTCTAGCTTTGGTAAAAATTTGGGCAGTAGTGCTTAAGTACTTTTCAAGTTATAATGCTATCTTGTTATTTTAGGAAATACTTAAATAGATTTTAGTAATTTTTCTACATGTGCAATGTTCTTATAACTTTTTGGAGAATGTCTTGGTACCCTAAAGTGTCCAAGAAAATTAGGAAATCTGTTGTTCGACACTTTTTACTTTGATTTGTTAGTTATACAAAAATCAGCCTTTTGGGCTTGTGAATTTTGTTGAGGGAGTTTCTATAAATAATTTTAGTTCAAATTTTTACAGTGGTCTCTTTTTGGTTCATAGAGCCTCCTGTAATTTTTGTAGAATTTTAGGAGCAGTTTACATATATGTTTAAAATTCCACTTAATTACTTAAGTAAATTAAGAAATAAGTTTAAATAAATATTTTAGGTAGGCACACCTTACTTTCTGGTGTTGTTGTAACCTATGTGAACTTGTGGTAACATTAGTTTGGTCTTAAGGGATGTTTGCCACATAAATAAATATTTAATCTTTGCAATTCTAGGTTTTTTGGACAGCTGGTAGTATCTTTGGGTTTGGCCTTTGATAAAAGTGTTTGCTGAAAAACTTGTAAATACCAAAGTTGTAGTAAACTTGATAAACTAGCTTGTGTAAAAATTTAGGAGTATTTGGCTTAGTAGTTTGGGAGTTATTGCTGTTTAAAGTGACAGTCCAGAATTGGCTACTCTCTGTTTAGAGAGGACAGATTCTGGAACTTAGGAAATTCGACATGGAAAACTTAGGAATTTAAGGTTGAGGTCTAAAAATGATTTGTAGGGCATTTCATAAGCTTTCCAGATTGTCTTAGATCATATCTTTTGGAGTTAGGAATCTTCAGTTATGTTAGAATTTTTGAGCTGCTGTCCAGAATGTCTTACTGTGGTATTTTGGTGTTGGATGTGGTAACCTAAGTAATGCTACTCTTGTAATTGTTAGGTGCTAGGGCCTTAACCGAAGAAGAACAGCTATATCTTAGGTTGGGTAGATTAGGTAAGTACTTCTCCACCGGAGAAGAGATTTGCACGTATGATGAAGTGACTTGAATAGAGTACTTTTATTGTTGAAATGCATTTCATTTTGAGCATGTTGCACCCATTATGCATCCATGATATTTATTGTGCACTCATGCAATAGGTGTTCCGGAGGGGGTAACGCTCCTCGAATTCGAGCAAGTGATTCCGGAGGAAGTCCAGGAGCAGCCGGAAGAACCCGACGAAGCAGTCATCGAAGGGCACGCCGTTGACGACCTACCCGAGTGTCCCGACCACCGGCCCTCGACCTTTCTTAAAGACAATCCCCGGTGCATGCTGACCCAATCATTTGAAATATAATTCTTGAGTACTTTTACTTGTTTACTGCATTAAGTTGTAGGAGTTGTATGGAAACACTTGTTGCATTACACCTGTCCTTGTCCAGATATCATACTTACACCCTAAATTAGGTTTAGGCCATGTTAATGCTTAGCCCTGCTTAGTCCGGTAGAAGTCGGGTGATTTTCGGTCATCCGCGAGATCTAGGAATGGGTCACGAGTGGCTGTTATCGCTATCGTGAATGGAACCATGCCTAAAAATGAATTTGAGACCGGGCGGGAGTTCGATAGTGCAGCCGCAAGACACTTCACGTCTTGGGTGTGGAGCTATGCCCGTCTGAGTCGTTTAAGGACCGATTCGCTGTACGTCCTTGAGTCATGTTGAACGCAGTCTAACACTTAGTTGGCCGGATAAGTCGTTCCGACCGCGAATTCGAGTAATACAGTTCAGGCCAAGAATCGAATGGTAGGTTGCTTCTTGGAGGAGAGAAAGGATGTGCTTGGGGACATTGGCGTGAGACCAAGGGGGGGTTAGAGTCCCTATCACCTGGCAGAGTGTCGCCCTTGGGGTTGCGACATCAGTCGGACCCGTGGCTCCTGAACTGTACCAAAGATGACCTGAGCAGCCCTCGCCAGGCGTGACTCGGTGAGTGTTAGAAATACCCCTCCAGCTGGATAGGAATTCGATTCGAATCGCCGTCGCTCCCGGTTAGTGAGCACTTGACTTGAGCAGCGGCAACGTAGATCTCATTAAATGAACAGGTGGTTAAGGGAATGATACAATGTTGCCACAATTCATACCTGCTCTGGATATAATGTTGATAATTATTTGATTATAATCAAGTGCATGCTTAGTACAGGTGCTAAGATAGATGACAGGTAAATGCTAAAAATAAATGCTAGTATAGGTTAAAAGAATTTAAATTACTTATGCTTTTCCGCAAAAGGTAATGTCAGCCAGCTCCACTTATGAAAGCCTTGCATAATCCTTGGTGTCATCTTATTTTTGGTTTTTGATGGGTAAGTCTAGCTGAGTACATTCCAGTACTCAGGGTTTATTCCCTCCTGTTGCAGATGATATGCTCTATCAAGGCTTCTGCAAAACTTGTCTCCACCCTGCGGGTGACGAAGACTAGATCACTAGGGCGTGATCATCTTTTATGTACTTTCCTGATGCTTTTGCGGGTTGTGGATCATTAAGACTGGCAGTAGTATGTGAACTAATGCGTGTGTATGCTTCCGCTACTTTATAAACTTGGTTTGTAATAATTGCGACTCCGTGTGTGTAAACTTATTTCGGAACTACTTGTGAAATGTAACGTATGATGTTGTATGTTGAATGATGCGATCTTGGTTGTAAGCAAGTTGGTTTGTAATCCTTCGTGGTTTCGATTGACTACCAGGATTATATGGGCTCAAGTTCGAAAATTTGAGCACTTCGGTGCTTGTTTTGTACTTGTGCTCTTATAATTTGGTCGGTTCTGTTACAGCTAGTACCGGAGCATAATTCAACATTAAACACATCGTACAAGTATTTAAAAAACAAAAGTATTTGATTATGAAAAGGATTAAAACTCTAAAAATTATTTTCATAGGTATGCCAGTGATCACATCCCTTAGCCCAAATAAGGACCTTAGGTGGCTTATTATAAAGACTAACTTGGGGGCCTTGTTTGTTTTTGTTTCGTCGTCCATACGGCGTGATATTGTATGGATGCCATCCACTTAGGTGGTAATGTATGGATCAATTGCCTCGATGCTCTGGTAAGTGTGAGTTGTGATAGCATGATCGTCCAACCGGCGATCTAGGGGAGAGTAGTTTTGGTGACTTGCATACTTACATGTTTAAACCGTGTAATTATGTAAGCACTTAATTGTGGGAACCTTTATATCGGGTAGCTTGATACTGAAGTATATACATCAGGGGATGTGTATATGGAAAGTATTTAAATTACTATTTTCTTGTGTGCTGTTATTGGGAAACTATTGGGCTGAAATGAGATTTTCTGCAGGTACACTAACAGCGTAACGAGTAGACCGATAATTTCGCTTATATGAGAGAACATATGTATGCCACCGCCTAGCGTTAGAACTTTAGGTTTCTACTAAGGTGAGAGGGCGTACGGAACGTGCATGCATCATGCTCAATTATATCATACATATCATTTACTCCCTCCTTAAAAATTTAAATAGTCCCGACTAAATTAAATTTCGTATCCCCCTAAATGATCCTCACTTTAAGTCATATCTTGTTGCTACAGATGGCACGTACCAAGAGGACCGCTCGCAAGTCCACTGGAGGCAGGGCACCTCGTCACTAGCTCGCTCCATGAGAGCCCCGCCCTGAGCCCACTAAGGTGGAAAGGCTGAGGGCTGAGTTGGCCGAAGTGACTGCTGCCCGGAATGCAGCGCGTCAGCAACTGGAGCAAGTGATTCGTGATCGTGACTAGGAAACACTTGTAGTCTAGAGATTGACAGTAGCACATCACAACTGTCAACGCATGCTGGTCCATATCATGAATCAGAGGGATGAAGCCTGGCACGAGGAGAACATTCTGAGAGCTCGTCAGTTTGAGCTCGAGCAACAGTTGGAGAATGCTGAAGAATACAATGACAATCTTCATGAAGAAGTGCACCGCCTGAACAACCAGCTAAATCCTCTGCTGCCTCGAAACAACAACGCAGATGAGGACATGGGTTCAGGAATCATCATGGCTGAAGATGATGATGAAGTGGAGGTCAATGGGCCCCAAGATGCCGTACCAGCAGAAGCACCAGAAGAAGAGCCAGAAGAAGAAGAAGAAGACGAGGAGTTAGAGCCTGTTAGCGACGAGGATGGCGGAGAAATCCTTGACACCGACTCTGAGGACGATGCTTAGAGTAGTCATCGCGTAGCTACGATGTTAGAATCATCTTTTGTGCCTCCTGGGGTTGGAGTGAGGCTTTGTAATAACTTGACTTTTGGGATATAAGGTCGAACCCTATGTTTCCTTGATGTTTAGTTGAACCTGTTAATTTCGATCATAATTGGATGTCTTATTGCATGCGTTCGATGATGGTGTCACGATTAGCACCCTTCGGTGCCGCGACGAAACCGAGAGCCTCCTATGGCACGCGACATAAGGTTGTGCTGCTTGGCACGCGCTGGTATCAAGGTGGCTAGTCATGATCCACCATGGAACACTACCGTTGAGAAGTCTCTTAGTGGTCAGTTTGAAGTAGCCTTTCTCAATCAACTAAAAATTTTGAGATCGAATCCAAGTACCAGGCGAAAGGTCAAAAATCACGTAGATATTAACGTAAACGGTTCAGTAACTGCTGTGCTCCTTGTGAGTGAGCCTTTATCAAAGTACACCTTGTTAGATTCCCTCGCATGATTGCGTCAATTGATGCGCTTGAATGGATTGTGCGGTTGTGATGAATTATTGTGCCATGCGTATTTTGCGAAGTCCATTTCATGAAGTCAGTTTGATATATTTACAATAATTCATCAATAAATTTCCCACATCGTCAGTGCTCATTGGCTATGCATTTTGCAGATATCGTACAATCTCCATCGGGGTCGTGGCAATGAGGATGAGGAACAACCACCCCCTCCGCCACCACCTACCCCGGCTGAGCTGATGCAGACCATGGTCGAAGGGCAGCGCATGCTGGCAGATGCTATGCGCCAGCTTGCCAACCGGGAGGCTCGTCATGGTCGCCAGGGCCAAGAACCCAATCAGTACAGTGATTTCAAGGACTTTCTTGATACTAAGCCCCCGCTCTTTAAGAAGGCGGAGGAACCACTGCAAGCCGACGAGTGGTTGAACACTATTGAACAAAAGTTTCGTCTGCTTTGTTTGACCGATGAGCTAAAAACTGAATATGCTTCTCACCAACTTTATGGTCCAGCGGGTATTTGGTGGAGCCACTATCGTTCCACACTGCCTGCAAATGTCCCGATTGCTTGGGACCAATTCAAGGCCGCATTCCGTGGGAACTATATTCCTTCAGGTCATATGGCAATCAAGCACACAAAATTCATGAGGCTGTCACAGGAAAATAAAAGCTTGACTAAATATCTACAATCTTTCAACAACCTGACAAGGTATGCCACAGAGTTTGTGGATACCGATGCCAAGAAAATTGCTAGCTTTAAAAGAGGCCTCGGCCCAAAGCTGATGAAGACTATGGGCACTAGCAAGTGTACTACCTTCAATGAATTTATCAGTGATGCTCTGACTCAAGAGAACAATAACTCTATCTATGCTGCTTCTAAGAGCCACAAGAGGGCACTTGAGGCAGGTGCTTCACAGTCTCGAGCTCCAGCTGCCCCGAGGGCTCCTCCTCGCCCTCCTGCCACAAGTGCTAAGTTCCGTCCTCCGCAAAAGAAGGCGCTAGTGAAGACTGGGTTTCGTAAGGCATATACAGTGGCTCTGCCAAAGGGTAATTCGGGCCAAGGCAGCTCCAGTGTTCCTCCTAGCAACATGCCTTGCTGGAACTGCAACAAGCCAGACCATTGGTCCAGGAACTATCCTTACCCTAAGAAGAATGTCAACCAAGGTGGTCGTCAAGGGCACGCTCATTATAACAGTATTGAGGAAATCCCATCTAGTGAGGTTATCACTACTGGTAAGTTTCTAGTTGACCAACATCCTGTAGTGGTACTTTTTGATTCAGGTGCTTCACATTCCTTTATCAGTCCTAAGTTTGCATCAAAGTTTGCACACAAATTGCATACTGTTGAAGGTGGGGGTTATTGCATTAGCACAGCAAGTGGGAATATTTCCACAAATAAAGTAGTGGGGAATCTTGAGCTTGAGATTGAAGGGCGAAAGTACTCGCTTGCCTTAGTGGTTTTGCCGGGATTAGGCATAGATGTTATTCTGGACATGAATTGGATGAGTCAGAATGGGGTACTCATTGATACATCCACTCGGGTAGTTATGCTCAGAGATCCTACAGATCAAAAGGGTTTTCTGGTACAACTTCCCAGAAAAGTTGATTTGTCTGGGGAAGTTCATGCTGTGCAAGCAAAGGCGTTGACTGAAATTCCCGTAGTAAATGAGTTTCCGGACGTTTTTCTCGATGATTTGCCGGGACTCCCTCCGGATCGGGATGTGGAATTTAAAATTGAGTTGTTGCCTGGCACGGCTCCCATCTCTAGGAGACCTTATAGGATGCCTCCGAATGAGCTAGCTAAACTTAAGGTGCAATTGAATGAACTTTTGAAGAAAGGGTTGATTCGCCCTAGTTCGTCTCCGTGGGGATGCTCTGCTATCTTTGTGAAGAAGAAGGATCAGACCTTGCAGATGTGTGTAGATTATAGACCTCTGAATGCAGTCACTGTCAAAAATAAGTATCCTCTACCGCGTATCGACATCTTGTTCGATCAGTTATCTAAAGCTAAAGTTTTCTCCAAGATCGATTTAAGATCTGGCTACCACCAAATTAAAATCCGCCCGGAAGATGTTCCAAAGACAGCCTTCTCTACCAGATACGGTCTTTATGAGTATCTTGTTATGTCTTTTGGCCTGACAAATGCCCCTGCACACTTCATGTGCTTGATGAATTCGGTGTTTATGACCGAATTGGACAAGTTTGTGGTGGTGTTTATTGATGACATCTTGATATATTCTGAAAATATGGAAGAACACACTGAACACCTGCGTATTGTTCTCACCAGACTACGAGAACATCAACTGTATGCGAAGTTCAGTAAATGTGAATTCTGGCTTCGTGAAGTACCTTTCCTTGGGCATGTGTTGTCCGATGGGGGAATTATGGTGGATCCCACCAAGGTACAGGAAGTATTGAATTGGAAGGCTCCTACTTCGGTTCATGAGGTCCGAAGTTTTCTTGGGTTGGCTGGCTATTATCGTCGTTTTATCTCGGATTTCTCAAAAATATCCAAACCCATGACTCAGTTGCTGCAAAAAGACACCAGGTTTGTCTGGACTCCTGAGTGTGATGCGGCTTTTCACCAACTGCGAACCCTACTAACCTCGGCTCCGGTTTTAGCACAACTAGATATCGAGAAACCATTTGATGTTTATTGTGATGCCTCAGGCATAGGTTTGGGAGGTGTGTTGATGCAGGAAGGCCGAGTGATTGCATATACCTCTCGACAACTTCGGAAGCATGAGGTGAATTATCCAACGCATGACTTAGAACTGGCCGTAGTTGTTCATGCTTTGAAAGTATGGCGGCATTATCTGCTGGGCAATGTCTGCAATATCTACACAGACCACAAAAGCCTCAAATACATCTCCACCCAACCCGAGTTAAATATGCGTCAAAGAAGATGGCTCGAGTTGATTAAGAATTATAACCTTCAAGTGCACTATCATCCTGGCAAGGCAAATGTGGTTGCGGATGCTTTAAGCCGTAAGTCTCATTGCCATTCCCTAGTGGAAACTGATTTTCATCGATCTCGCCTTCTACATCCAGCAGTCTTGTACAACATCACTATCAGTTGTACTCTCAAAGGCAGAATTATTGAGCTCCAAAAGACTGATCCTGGTGTATTCCACATAAAACGCAAGATGAAAGAGCAAGAAACTACACAGTTCAGGGTAGATGAAGAGGGTGTACTATGGTTTAAGGATAGATTAGTGGTACCTAAGGACCGAGAGCTTAGAGATCAGATCCTGTCCGAAGCACATTCGTCCAAGTTGTCCATCCATCCTGGTAGTAATAAGATGTATTATGATTTGAAGCCACTTTATTGGTAGACCAAGATGCGGAAAGAGATAGCTGCATATGTTGCTAGGTGTGACACCTGCTATAGAGTTAAAGCTGTGCATATGAAAGCTGGGTTACTTCAACCACTTTCTATCCCAGGTTGGAAATGGGAAGAGATAAGTATGGATTTCATTGTCGGACTTCCTCCTACTGTCAAAAATCATAACTCCATCTGGGTAATTGTGGATCGTTTGACGAAATCAGCTCACTTTATTCCGGTTAGAGTGGACTATCGTCCCACTGACTATGCTGAATTGTACTTCAATCAGATAGTCCGGCTCCATGGGGTATCTCGTACTATCGTTTCTGACCATGGTCCCCAGTTCACTGCTCGCTTTTGGGAGCACTTGCATCACCTTCTGGGAACCAAGTTAGTGAGAAGCTCTGCTTATCATCCCCAGACGTCTGGTCAGACGGAACGGGTTAACCAAATCTTGGAAGATCTATTGCGGGCATGTGTCATTTCATCCAAGGGTTCTTGGGAAAAATGGTTACCTCTAGCCAAATTCTCGTACAATAATAGTTACCAAGAGAGTATTAAGATGGCCCCGTTCGAAGCTTTGTACGGTCGTAAGTGTAGAACTCCACTAAACTAGGTAGAAGCTGGTGAAAGAAGGTATTATGGTATTGATTTTGTTTAGGAAGCTGAGGAACAAGTCTGTACCATCCAAAAACATATGGCTGCAGCCCAAGCTAGACAGAAAAGTTATGCTGATCGTCGTAGAAAACCGCTCGAGTTTGAAGTTGGAGACTTCGTTTATCTGAAAGTTTCTCCAATAAAGAGTGTCCAATGTTTTGGTGTTAAGCGGAAACTTGCGCCAAGATACATGGGTCCTTTCCCGATCATAGGCAAGAGTGGAGCTGTTGCATACAAAATCCAGTTACCTCCTAAAATGAGTGCCATATTCAACGTCTTCCATGTATCTCAGCTCAAAAAGTGTCTTCGAGTTCCTGAGGAAAGAGTCCCTTTAGGAGATATCAGGCTGGAATCCGATCTAACTTACGAAGAAAAGCCAGTCCGAGTGATCGATACTCAGGAACGAGTGACTAGAAGCAAAGTGGTTAAGTGGTATAAAGTAATGTGGAGTAATCAGGGTAGTGAAAGTGACGCTACATGGGAACGGGAAGACTATTTGCGGGATGGTTATAAGGAATTCTATGAAAAATGGTACGCTTTCCAAATCTCGGGACGAGATTTTTATAAGGGGGAAGGGCTGTAACACCTCAGGTGTTTAGCTCCATAATTGCATTGCATTTGCATGAGCATAAGCATGCATCATTTCATGTTATTTTATGTGGTTGCAACTAATGTGGTTGTTTTTAGAATTTTGTTTGGCTCACATCATGTGACACTAGGTAGTTGGTGTAACAAAAGGGGAGAGTAGCTAATTATATCTCACCACACCTTAGTTATACTTAGGGTCACTAATGGAGCAAGGTTCATGTTGACCAAAATCACCAAAATGCCCTCTAAGGTGTAGTTGACCACCAGTTAGCCCTAGGATGCTCTAGTTTGACCAATTAAAAAGTCTAGCTTAGAGACCTTGCATGGAGAAGCACCCTTAAGCAAAGTTGTAGGGAATTTTATAGGGAACAAAAGTCTCAATATGACCATCTCATGAAACTGGCCAGAACATGCTCAAAAATGGCCCACAAGTCAGCTAGAAGGGCTGTCTCAACACTTAGAATTTTTCTAAGTCTCAAAAGTGTCCCTCCAGTTTTACAGTGACCTACTTTAGAAGCTTGTAGTTTGCAAACCAGACCAAACTAGCTCCAACTCATGTTGACACTTTTGTAGTACTCACTTAGCTCTACAACATTGTCAACATCACCATCACCTAGTTCTAAATGGTTTAGGAGATATGGTGTCTTGAAAATAGGGTTTCAGTCGGCTTAATGACTGAAACTACGTTTCAGTTTCGAAGTGCACCACTTTGGAGCTCTGTGGTTTCAAATCTAGGCCGAACCAGTCCAAACTACAATTAGCAAAATTGTAGCCCTCTTGTAGCTCTACAACTTTGATGTTATCACCTTCGGCTAACTCGAGCTGTTTTAGGAGATAATCATCGTTGAAATCACACCATCAGTCACCATTTCCGACATCATCGATTCAGTCATTTCAGTTCTTCAGTCGTTGGCCGACCGACGGCAGGACAACGCCGATGCGTGGCCGCACGGTGGCAGCCGTACGCCGGCCGTGGTCCCACCCGTCAGGCCACCAGGCCTTCAAGGTCACCACGACGACGGTCTCCGCCCTCAGTCGCGCCACAACTCCCTCTCTCTTCCGCTCTCTCCTCCACTGGGCGGAACGACCGAGCACAGCTCCCGCCTCCACTCCGGCAAGCTCGTGCGTGCTCTCCACCACACTGCCGCCCCCAAAAACACATCCACAGCTCCGCCTTGAAGCCGCTACCTCGCTGTCCACTCCCCGCAGCCAATCGCGCTTTGGTAGGGTCACATTTTCGTTTTCCACCGCCGCGGTACCTCACCGGAGTTCCTCCGCGCGACGGCTCTCCGTGGCCAGGGGTCTCTGGGCGTCTCTGTCGCCCACTTGTAGGTGCGTTAGGGTCGAGGTAGAATGGGGATGCTCATCGAGGGTTAGGGTTGGGACATCAGGCTCACCGACGGCGAGATTTCGCCACCACCGTACCGGTGGTCTGCCATGCCCGACGGTGAGCATCTTCCTGTGGCTCTGCCGCCCCGTTCTTGCCACCAATTGACTTAGCTCGATGACGTGGTCATGCTCGTCCGCTCAACTTCGCCGGTCGGCTCACCGACGGCGAGCTCCGGCGACCGCAGCTCCTCCCCTCCGCCTCTCTCTGCTCGGTGGGGCCATCTGGCTAGTCGCACGCGCGTGCGGGCGGGAGCCGTAGCAGGCCGCGCGCGGAAGTGGGCCACGCCGCAAGTTGTGGGCCACGTCCTTTCCCGGGCCGGCCCAGTAACAAATTAGATTTGTTTCATTTTTATTCTTTCTATCACAGTTTTTGTTAAGATTTGGAAAATGTAGATCTAGGGTTTTACTTGCCCAAAAATTATGAGATAAATTTTGTTAGGATCTACATGGTGTGTAGTATTTTAGAAAAATATGAATTGGTTATGTGATGTTTTATTTCTGGAAGATTTAAATAGGTTTTTGAAATGTGTTTTAGATTGCATGCAAACTTGTTTAAATCATATCTTGAGTTTCAGTGTTCCAAAAATTATGAAATTTGGTGGGTAGGCTAATTTATACTTGCTCTAGCTTTGGTAAAAATTTGGGCAGTAGTGCTTAAGTACTTTTCAAGTTATAATGCTATCTTGTTATTTTAGGAAATACTTAAATAGATTTTAGTAATTTTTCTACATGTGCAATGTTCTTATAACTTTTTGGAGAATGTCTTGGTACCCTAAAGTGTCCAAGAAAATTAGGAAATCTGTTGTTCGACACTTTTTACTTTGATTTGTTAGTTATACAAAAATCAGCCTTTTGGGCTTGTGAATTTTGTTGAGGGAGTTTCTATAAATAATTTTAGTTCAAATTTTTACAGTGGTCTCTTTTTGGTTCATAGAGCCTCCTGTAATTTTTGTAGAATTTTAGGAGCAGTTTACATATATGTTTAAAATTCCACTTAATTACTTAAGTAAATTAAGAAATAAGTTTAAATAAATATTTTAGGTAGGCACACCTTACTTTCTGGTGTTGTTGTAACCTATGTGAACTTGTGGTAACATTAGTTTGGTCTTAAGGGATGTTTGCCACATAAATAAATATTTAATCTTTGCAATTCTAGGTTTTTTGGACAGCTGGTAGTATCTTTGGGTTTGGCCTTTGATAAAAGTGTTTGCTGAAAAACTTGTAAATACCAAAGTTGTAGTAAACTTGATAAACTAGCTTGTGTAAAAATTTAGGAGTATTTGGCTTAGTAGTTTGGGAGTTATTGCTGTTTAAAGTGACAGTCCAGAATTGGCTACTCTCTGTTTAGAGAGGACAGATTCTGGAACTTAGGAAATTCGACATGGAAAACTTAGGAATTTAAGGTTGAGGTCTAAAAATGATTTGTAGGGCATTTCATAAGCTTTCCAGATTGTCTTAGATCATATCTTTTGGAGTTAGGAATCTTCAGTTATGTTAGAATTTTTGAGCTGCTGTCCAGAATGTCTTACTGTGGTATTTTGGTGTTGGATGTGGTAACCTAAGTAATGCTACTCTTGTAATTGTTAGGTGCTAGGGCCTTAACCGAAGAAGAACAGCTATATCTTAGGTTGGGTAGATTAGGTAAGTACTTCTCCACCGGAGAAGAGATTTGCACGTATGATGAAGTGACTTGAATAGAGTACTTTTATTGTTGAAATGCATTTCATTTTGAGCATGTTGCACCCATTATGCATCCATGATATTTATTGTGCACTCATGCAATAGGTGTTCCGGAGGGGGTAACGCTCCTCGAATTCGAGCAAGTGATTCCGGAGGAAGTCCAGGAGCAGCCGGAAGAACCCGACGAAGCAGTCATCGAAGGGCACGCCGTTGACGACCTACCCGAGTGTCCCGACCACCGGCCCTCGACCTTTCTTAAAGACAATCCCCGGTGCATGCTGACCCAATCATTTGAAATATAATTCTTGAGTACTTTTACTTGTTTACTGCATTAAGTTGTAGGAGTTGTATGGAAACACTTGTTGCATTACACCTGTCCTTGTCCAGATATCATACTTACACCCTAAATTAGGTTTAGGCCATGTTAATGCTTAGCCCTGCTTAGTCCGGTAGAAGTCGGGTGATTTCCGGTCATCCGCGAGATCTAGGAATGGGTCACGAGTGGCTGTTATCGCTATCGTGAATGGAACCATGCCTAAAAATGAATTTGAGACCGGGCGGGAGTTCGATAGTGCAGCCGCAAGACACTTCACGTCTTGGGTGTGGAGCTATGCCCGTCTGAGTCATTTAAGGACCGATTCGCTGTACGTCCTTGAGTCATGTTGAACGCAGTCTAACACTTAGTTGGCCGGATAAGTCGTTCCGACCGCGAATTCGAGTAATACAGTTCAGGCCAAGAATCGAATGGTAGGTTGCTTCTTGGAGGAGAGAAAGGATGTGCTTGGGGACATTGGCGTGAGACCAAGGGGGGGTTAGAGTCCCTATCACCTGGCAGAGTGTCGCCCTTGGGGTTGCGACATCAGTCGGACCCGTGGCTCCTGAACTATACCAAAGATGACCTGAGCAGCCCTCGCCAGGCGTGACTCGGTGAGTGTTAGAAATACCCCTCCAGCTGGATAGGAATTCGATTCGAATCGCCGTCGCTCCCGGTTAGTGAGCACTTGACTTGAGCAGCGGCAACGTAGATCTCATTAAATGAACAGGTGGTTAAGGGAATGATACAATGTTGCCACAATTCATACCTGCTCTGGATATAATGTTGATAATTGTTTGATTATAATCAAGTGCATGCTTAGTACAGGTGCTAAGATAGATGACAGGTAAATGCTAAAAATAAATGCTAGTATAGGTTAAAAGAATTTAAATTACTTATGCTTTTCCGCAAAAGGTAATGTCAGCCAGCTCCACTTATGAAAGCCTTGCATAATCCTTGGTGTCATCTTATTTTTGGTTTTTGATGGGTAAGTCTAGCTGAGTACATTCCAGTACTCAGGGTTTATTCCCTCCTGTTGCAGATGATATGCTCTATCAAGGCTTCTGCAAAACTTGTCTCCACCCTGCGGGTGACGAAGACTAGATCACTAGGGCGTGATCATCTTTTATGTACTTTCCTGATGCTTTTGCGGGTTGTGGATCATTAAGACTGGCAGTAGTATGTGAACTAATGCGTGTGTATGCTTCCGCTACTTTATAAACTTGGTTTGTAATAATTGCGACTCCGTGTGTGTAAACTTATTTCGGAACTACTTGTGAAATGTAACGTATGATGTTGTATGTTGAATGATGCGATCTTGGTTGTAAGCAAGTTGGTTTGTAATCCTTCGTGGTTTCGATTGACTACCAGGATTATATGGGCTCAAGTTCGAAAATTTGAGCACTTCGGTGCTTGTTTTTGTACTTGTGCTCTTATAATTTGGTCGGTTCTGTTACACCTCCGAGGTCTTTAGTATGTTATATCGAGGAATGCTCTTGTATCGTGATGTGTTTTGTCCTCTTTCGTTTGAGGTTTAGCCTTTTGCGGTCTTTGGTGAGCTGTTAACGGGGAATTCGATCAGAGTCTTGGCCGTCTTTTATCGTTCGACCCTCACGCTCCTTCTTTAGAAAAGGAGGAGGGGTGGGGAATGTCGTACTACCCTCGTCGGGCGAGTTTCGACGGTCTTTGGTGAGCTGTTAACGGGGAATTCGAGTGGGAGCCCGTGCTCCATTCGGTAGGAGTCAGCTAGTGGCCACGGAGGCGCTCTAAAAAATACCAAAGAGTAGTCGTGTGGATCTCGGTTCCTTGCGATAGGATCCGAGGGCTCGATGCCTCCCTCCGAGGGGATTCCTTCGTCGACCTCTCTTCTAGCCTCGAATACGTCTAGGGGTGCCTCGAGAGAGTGGCTCGAGCCCTGGCCTTGTATGGGCGCGTCCCTAGTTGTCCCTGACTCCATTACTCGAGGGCAACTATCGAACCCTGGTCGAGGGCCAGCTTTCGATCCCTCGAGGTTTATATCGGGCTCGGAGGCCGTTACCCATTCGTCTAGGAATATCCGTCCACGGATCCCCTTTCTGGCCCATTTGAGGCGTGACTTTTTAGGAGGAGAAGCGAGAACAGCGCGGTAGTGGGCGATGTGGTGCGACGGTTACGGAGTGAACGGTGGGCACGTGCCCTTACCTATGGGTTTTGAGGGAGCGGTTAGGTAAGGTCATTGAATGCGGAAACTGTTCCTACCTTTTCGCCCGCTCGTTGGCCTTCCATAGAGGTATAAGTGTGAGGTCCGGGGTGCCGTATTCCCCTACAGGCCATTTGCGTCTCTGCCTTCTTGCTCTTTGTGCGCCCTTCAGCCGCCCTCCACTGCCGTCGTCACTTCTTCCTCTGCCGCCGCCGCACGCCGTTCCCAACGACCATGGCAGGCAAGAGCCATATCCTTCCTGCGGACACATGGGCTCGTTCCTCGGTGACGGAGAAGAAGCTAGAGGAGTTAGTCCGCGATGGTCTTCTGCGACCAAGGGCGAGCCGGAATGGAGGGTGCCGCCGTCCGACCACCGGGAGCCGGCGCCCCCGGAGGGATACGTGGTAAGCTTCGTGGCTTTCCATGAGAGGGGGCTCAGAATGCCGCCGAGCCTCTTCATGCGGGTGCTTCTCCACTACTACAAGGTGGAGTTGCATCATCTCGCCCCCAACTCCATCTCGTAGGCTGCCATTTTTGCGGCGGTCTGCGAGGGGTACCTGGGGATGGAGCCACACTAGAATCTGTGGCTCCACCTCTTTAAGGCGGAGCATTTCACCAAGAAGGTAGGTGAGCGAGGAGTGCAGCGCGCGGTGCATGCAGGGAGTTGCACTCTCCAAGTCCGGGCAGGTCGAGGTGAGCAGTACATCCCGGCGCAACTCATCTCGTCGAACAGCGGCTGGCACGACGGGTGGTTCTACCTACGCAACGACGACGACCGGCCACCGAGGTTCTCCGACTGGGTCCTAATGTCACATGAGGAGAACTGGACGTACGGCGTCGTCGAGGAGGACAAGCCAAAACTGCAGGCGCTCCTCGACACATTGAGGAGGCTTTGGCAGCGCGAGTTGACGGTGGGAATGGTGGCCGTCGCATTCCACCGCCGGAGGGTGCTGCCGCTGATGCAGCGCCGGCTCCGGATCGACGAGATGACGCCGGAGGCTTCGCTGGAGGGGAGTTGGATGTCACACGAGTCTCTCCCCCTTGATGAAGTCACCCAGCGTGCACGGTGGATGGTGAGGAGCTTCAAGCAGGAGGACATCGACAGGGTCCCGATGTGCCCTACTCAAGGCTTTGAGCCTCTAGTAAGTGTCATTGTTGACAACCTTGGGTCCTTTTGCTTCCCAATTCCCTCAACTAAGTTGGTCGAGGCCTCCGTGCAGGATCTGTCGACGGTCAAGGAGTCACGGCCACCAGTTCTAGAGGATCGGGCTACTCGAGAGGCGAGACGCCTCTCGGTGGCCCAGAAGAAGGAAGAAAAGGACACAACTAAGAAGCGTCAAGTCAAGAAGGCCCTCGAGCGCAAGGCATTGAAAAAGCGCCGCCACCAGTAGAGCCTCGAGGGTCTCCCGATCGAGGAATCCCCCTCCGAGACGGTCTCGGGGGAGGATGAAGACAACGGCGATGATGACGCCGGGTCGTGGTATGATACCGTGACTTTTCTGGCGCACCTCCCCGATGTGCGGCCCCTGCTAGAGCCCGTTAGGGGGTCGACCTCCCAGGCATTGAGGGGGCGCCCGTCGAGGGGGAAGGAGAGCTAGCAGAGGAAAGGGCCCGAGCGGGGCCTTTAGAGAGAGGATCTACCTCGCCTGGGGTCCCACAGGGGAGGTCGGTGGCGCCGCGCCTGCGAGTCCGATCGCCTCGGACTCTGCCGGCGGGAGGAGCAACGACATCGGCGTCTGAGGCCAGGGCACTATCGACGGGCGTAAGGACTCGAGGCTAGATAGCCTCATCGGTGCAGAGGTCCTCAGGCGCCCCGTCAGCCCGGGCTCTGAGGACCACCCGGCCAACAGGAGGCCCAATGGAGGGGCCCTCGCAGATGCCGTCAGGTGGCTCGGGAAGGCCAGAGTCTAGGCCCCTGATTCCCATATCCGAGTAAGTACCTAACCTTGTCTTTCCGTCAATGGTAATCTCGCTCTTTATTCTGACGCGTCTGCTTGCTGCTCAGCCACAAGCGCAAGGTGGAGCTCGCGGCTCCGACTCCTGTCAAGGCGCTCAAGTCGGGCGCCGCCTTGATGATGCGGACGCTGCCGCCTGGGTCGCAAGGTACCAGGCCGTGACGGAGCGGCTCAAGACGAGGGAGGCCGCCGCCAAGGCAGGAGCAAGCACCCAGGAGGTCACTGGTCCTGGTGACACCGCGCGAGAGCCAAAGCCAGTCAAGGCAGTCCCGGGCGGTGCCAGGCTCGAGGTGCCCGGCGTTGGTGGGTCGGAGCCTGGGTCGACCGCGACGACCCAGGCGACCGTTGAGGCCGCTAAGGCCGAAACATCCATCCGCGACGCGGGGCGGGCGGATATCGAAAAGTCAAGAGAGGTGGCTGTAACAGAACCAACCAATTATACGAAATTAAGTAAGAAAATCATCCACCGAGCAGACGATTTAGCAAACTTTAGCCCGTATAACCCGGTAGTCCGTGAAATCACGACGGATTTCAAACCAACTTACATACCAGCCAAGATCGTAATAAGTTTAGCGGTCACCATCACAAATTACATAAAAGTTCACGTCGCAATTACATCAGAGTTTAAACATAGTTATTACAAACCAAGTTCAAATAAAAGTAGCGAAAGCATTTAGTTCAAATCACACACACTCACATAGAGTTCGAAATAAAGTGCCAACTCAGGATCATCTCCAACAAAAGCATCAGACGAGACGTAGGGAATGACCACTGCCCATGGTCCTAAGCTTCACCTATCACAGGATAAAGGCAGTTGATACAGTAGTCGTAATACATCTGCCCATTTGCAACAAGTGGGAATAAAGCCCTGAGTACGAGAAGGTACTCAACTAAACTTACCCGACATAACCAAAAATAAATTGACACCAAGGATCATGACAGGCTTTATGGTGGGGTAGCTGACTCATTTACAAAAAGACATTTTGACATTTAAAGAATCTTTTCCAAAAGCTTTGTATCAAGTTAAATCTTTATTAACCTGTCAACTACATTTGCACCTGTACTAGAGTAACATATAATTAAACAGGTAAGGATAACCAATAATCATTAACAACTTCCATCATGTCATATTCCATATAACTGTCCAAGTGTTCCATCAATATTACTACGATGAAGTAACTCAAGTCAAGTATTCACTATCCAGTGAACGATGGCGATTCGAATTGATTATTAACCAGCTGGTAATTTATTCCTCACACAAACCTCACTCATCCGCTAAAGTGAGGTATTGGTCACCGAGTCAATAATTCAGGTAAAGTCTCGAGTTTGCCAGGAACCACATGTACCCAGGGGCCGCCCGACTGTTCTTTGGCCTTATCATCGCGCCCCCGTGTTCTACCACACCTGCTTCGGTACAGTGCGTTGCGGGCAATTCACTCGGCCCGAATAATCTTCCAGCTTCGCGGTCGAAAGGTACATTATTCGGTCAACTAAATGTAAGGCATGCGTTCAACATGACTCGAGGCCCAACAACGGTCGGTCCTTATCGACACAGACGGAAAACACTACAGTCTGAAACCCTGCAAGTCTCCGTCCAGTCTCAATTTCTCATTAACACTTAGTTATTCTAAGATGACATACTTTTTCAAGCAGATCCAGGTAATCACCTATAGCTCGCAGATGACAGGAAATCACCCGACTTCTACCAGTCTAAGCAAGCTAAGCATTTATTGACTACGAATACCGAGGTAACAAGGATATGGTAGAATATGGTAAACAAGGTATAATGCAGCAACGGTTGCAAACAACTCCTAAACGTAATACATCAGTTAAAGTAAATCATTAATAAAATATTTGCAAACCGGGAGAGAAATGCTCCGGGGCTTGCCTCTTTCGAAAGAGCTCGGGCGGTGGTCGGGACACTCTGGAAGATCCTCACCGACCTCCTCGTCCGCTTCGGGCACCTCCTGCTCTTGCAACTCGGGCTGCTCTTCCGGCTCCCCAGGAACTGCTACCGGAGTTACTTCTTGCGATCCTATATGATACAAATGTATAAGTGCTCATGCCTAGGTGTATTGCAGAGGTGACATGTAATGATCATGATGCATGAGATGTAGATGAACATGTTTACTTTATGGCATAAAGTAGGAATACAACTCTTCTACAAGGTAGTCAACATCATTCAAGAACATATACTAGTATGCTGCTACTACAATCATTCTCTACCATGTCAAGTCACCACAGAAATCTAAGATGCTTCAAAGATACACCAAAGCAAATTTTATTAATTAGTCATGCAATAACAAGGTTAATTAAACCCTAATTGCAAATAGGTTTGAACAGCAACACCTATTTTGGTAGCACAAAAAAATCTGAGAAAATTACAGTAGCTTACTATCATCTAATCTAGTATGCCACAAAAATTTCATACACAAAAATAACAAGCTAGGGACTAAAAATTAGCATAAAAATACTTTATACTATGAAAAGTGTCAAACAACAAATTTAGCATTTTTCCTACATTCTACACAATAAACAATCACTATAGAAAAATTATTATATGGATTGTTTATTCATATTTTTCCCTCTATCAAAAATAATAATTATTAAAAATAATAAGCACTTGTACTACACATCAAATTTTTTCTATAGAACATGCATGGCACATATTTTTACTAGAAAGTACATCACAAAAGAAAATTATTTCAAGTAGAACCATATTTTTCTGAGCCTTCTATGATTTGTTACATATTTATTAAGAAAACAACAATTTTAGTGATTAAATAAAAACCCTACAGAAAAGTATTTCAAACTTGACATGCAATATTTTTAGATCATAGATCTACTTATGAGAAACACTACAAAATTTGTTTCACAATTTTTGGAGCTATAAATCTTGAGTTATAAATTTTAGAAGTTTTTTTCACAAATTCTGGAAGTCCTTTTCTTTAAAAACCAAAAATCCAACCGGCCCTAAACGCTACGCACACCCCGCGCATTTTCCCCCGCTTGCATTAGAGAGGCTGACAGTGGGGTCCTCGGGCCCGCCTGTCACACACACCGAGAAAACACGGCGGCGTTGTCGCCGGCGGTGAGCTCTCCGGTGACGGAGGCCACCACCACTCGATTCCCCGCGACAAGGCGAAGCCGAGGGTGCCTAGTATGTGGCCTGATGAGCTCGGCATCGAGCTTGCTGGTGTGCATGGCGGCGCGGTGGCTCGGCCCACCGTCGGCCGGCCAACACCGACCGAGATGGGCCGCGCGGTGTGATCTGCGAGCTTCACCACGCGAATGCGGTGCTCGTGCACTCGAGAAGTGCGCGAGAAGGAGGATGGAGGGGTGAAGTCCACGGAGCAGCTCACTCCGGTGAGCTCGGCCAGAACTCCGACGAGCTATTACCGTGGCTAGGGGCCGAATCCTCGCGGGCCGTGGCGAGCACGGGACGCACGACGAGAAGGCGAAGCGAGGAGGAAGACGGAGGCTGTGGCGGTGAGCCGGGGCAGCGGCTACGGCGGTGGCGGAGCTCGGGAGCCAACAATGGCGCGGTGGCCGCGCGGCTGCTGCTGGCGCGCTGCTGTGGGGCGAGGAGAGGAGAATGGAGGTAGTAGCTAAGGCGGGCGAGCACGCGGAGGGAGTAGGTGGGCGCGGAGGGACGCGGGGGCCACCGGAGGGCGCGCGGCGTCGGCGACGTATGGCCACGCGGCGGCCGGCTTCTGCCGCGGGCACCACGGCGTGTGCGCGCGCGGGGGCAGGAGGAGGCAGACGCGGGCGCGGGCTGGGCCGGCTTGCGCGAGTAGGCCGAAGCGGAGGCGGCGGCCCGTTAAGGCCGAAAATACCTTTTCCTTTTATAAATAAATTTCTAGATTTTCTAAATTGATTCAAATTCAAATTTTGAAGATGAAAAATGCATTTTCATAAGTTGTCCCCAAAATAAAAGTTGTTCAAAATTTAATTCTCTACAACTTTCATTTAGGGCACTTTTCAAAATTCTAAACAGATTTTGAATTAATGATTTAAAGTCCAATTCTTAAATAAAAACTCATTTTTCTAGAATATTTTTAAAAGCAAAATTTGTGGAGATTTTGAATACAAAAGTTGCTCCAAAAATCATGCTAATTAGTTATAAGTCATTTAAAGTTATAGCCAAACAAGTTTTATCACTCTTAGCAAGCAAATATAATAATTTATGATTCAAACAGATGTTTTTCGCACTTCAATTTAATTTCAACTTATATTGCATGTGATGATGAACATATATGTGATGCTAATGCTCATGCTTTGGGATGTTAATGCATGCTTAAAACCCAGGGGTGTTACAACCCTCCCCCCTTATAAAAATCTTGTCCCGAGATTTGGGTTACAAACCATTTGTTATAAAAATCTGCATAAGATTTTTGTAGATATTCACCCATTTTCCAAGTTGCATCTCCTTCATCATGGTGACTCCACTGTATCTTATATGTTTTCACTACACTAGTTTGAGTAGCCCTCTCTTTAGAGTCCAAAACTCGAACTGGTTGCTCACGATATACCAAATCTGACTTGAGCTTTATGCCTCGGGGTTCGATTCTTTCCTCTGGAACACGCAAACACTTCTTGAGATGCGATGCATGAAAAACTAGGAATATAGCACCCATTGTCTCAGATAACTCTAACTTATAAGCTACTAGACCTTTTCTTTCCAAGATCTTGTATGGTCCCACAAATCTGGCTGCGAGCTTTCTACGTACTCCAAACTATTTCTTCTTCATTGGCGTGACTTTCAGATAAACATAGTCACCAACTTCGAACACAAGCGGTCTCCTCCTTCTATCCGCATAGCTTTTCTGACGTGATTGAGCGGCTTTCATATTTTGCTGAATGATATGAACTTTCTTCTTGGCTTCTTCTACGAAGTCAATACAATAATATCTTCTTTCTCCTGGCTCGATCCAGTTTAGTGGTGTTCTACACTTTCTGCCAAACAAAGCTTCGAATGGTGCCATTTTGATACTTTCTTGATAACTATTATTGTAAGCAAACTCTGCTAAGGGTAACAATGACTCCCATGAGCCCATGGAAGATAACACACAGGCTCTCAACATATCCTCCAGAACAACATTAACTCTTTCAGTCTGATCATCTGTCTGAGGATGATAGGCAATACTACGGATCAAACTAGTTCCCAATCCTTTGTGCAAGTGTTCCCAAAAGTGAGTAGTGAATTGTGACCCTCTGTCAGACACTATAGTCTTTGGTATGCCATGCAATCTCATAATCTCAGCAATATACTTCTCGGCATATTGAGGTGGTCTATAATCTATCTTGACAGGTAAAAAGTGAGTTGTCTTTGTAAGACGATCCACGATTACCCAAATTGAATCATTGCCTTCCTGAGTAGTGGGAAAACCTGTGATGAAATCCATACTTATATCATCCCACTTCCAACTAGGTACGGATAAAGGTTGCAACAATCCGGCATTTCTCATATGAATGGCTTTTACCCTACAACATGTGTCACATCTGGCCACATATGCTACAATCTCTTTCTTCATTTTTGTCCACCAATAACTAGGTCTTAGTTCTTGGTACATCTTGCTACTTCCGGGATGGATAGATAACTTTGAAAGGTGAGCCTCATCCATAAGTTTATTCTTAAGCTCCCGATCCTTAGGAACAACAAGACAGTCGTCAAACCATAACACGTCTTGTTCATCCACTCTAAAGTGCTTGGATGATTCTTCTTTAATTTTCTCTTTGATGTGGAATATACCTTTGTCGGTTTTCTGGCCTTCTATTATCTTACTCTCCAAAGAGCAACTAATCTGAATACTATGTAACACGGCAGGGTGCATCAGATCAAAACCATCTTCGAGCAAAGGTTGCACATTCAGGCAATGCGACTTTCTACTCAAAGCATCTGCCACTACATTGGCCTTTCTAGGATGATACTGCACATTCAAGTTGTAATCTTTGATCAATTCTAACCATCTTTGCTGTCTCATGTTCAACTCTGGTTGGGTGAAAATATACTTAAGACTCTTGTGATCGGTGAAAATATTGCACACATTACCAAGTAAGTAATGTCTCTAAATTTTTAACGCATGCACTACGACAGCAAGTTCAAGATCATGTGTCGGATAGTTGATCTCATGCTTTCTCAACTGACAGGAGGCATAAGTAATGACTCTTCCTTCTTGCATAAGAACACATCCTAATCATGTTTTTGATGTGTCGCAAAACACATCAAAAGGTTTCTCAATGTCCGGTTGTGCTAGAACTGGAGCAGTGATCAACAGTTTCCGCAAGGTGTGGAAAGCTATCTCACACTCCTCTATCCACACAAACTTGTGATCTTTCTGTAGCAGACTTGTCATTGGCTTGGCTATCTTTAAGAAATCTGGTATAAAACGGTGATAGTAACCAGCTAATCCTAAGAAACTTCTAACTTCCGAAATTGTGGTTGGTGTCTTCCAATCCATAACCTCTTGTACTTTACTCGGATCTATAGAAACTCCATTTTCTAACAGAATGTGACCAAGGAAAGGAACTTTCTTTAACCAAAATTCACACTTGCTAAACTTAGCATACAACTTATGATCTCTAAGTTTGGTCAAGACAATTCTCAGATGCTCTTCATGATCCTTCTTGTTCTCGGAGTACACTAGAATATCATCAATGAACACAACCACAAACTTGTCCAATTCTGGCATGAAAACCGTATTCATCAGATACATAAAGTATGCAGGAGCATTTGTTAAGCCAAAAGACATAACAAGATACTCATATAATCCGTATCTGGTGGAAAAGGCGGTTTTCGGTATATCTTGTGGCCTAATCTTTATCTGATGGTAACCCGATCTTAAATCTATCTTGGAGAACACTCTGGCTTTAGCTAACTGATCGAACAAAACATCAATATGAGGCAAGGGATACTTATTCTTAATAGTTACATCATTAAGAGGCATATAATCCACACACATTCTCAAAGTACCCTCTTTCTTTTTCTTCACAAACAAGGCAGGACATCCCCATTCAGACTTACTTGGTCGGATAAACCCCTTTTTTAACAATTTCTCTAGTTGCTTCTTCAGCTCAGCTAACTCATCCGGAGGCATCCGATAAGGTCTCCTTGAAATTGGAGCTGTCCTAGGGATCAACTCAATCCCAAACTCAACATCCCTATCTGGCGGAAGACCAGGTAACTCATCTGGAAACACATCCGGAAACTCACACACTACCGGAATCTGATGAATAGGAATGACTTCCATAGCACATGTCACACTCACAAGGTCTGTTCTTCTAGGCAATAGTACCTAAAAAGTACCCTCACCCTGGGGATCCTTAATGGTAAGTACCCGACTTCCTGTATTTATAACTGCTCCCTAATCCTTCATCCAATTCATCCCTATGATGACATCCAGAACTAGTCCAGGCATAACTATCAAGTTCACTCGAAACTTTCGACTACCTAATTCAAGGGTTGCCCCTCTAACCATCTAATTGGTTAAAACATCAGCCCCCACCGAACTTATGCGGTAACCATAACTCAAATCTGTGCATAGTTGTTCATGTTTCCGTGCAAATGCTTGACTCATGAAAGAATGCGATGATCCAGAATCAAATAGAACAACTGTAGGGTTTTGGTTAACAGGAAACTTACCAGCGGTTACGGGCTCTCCCTCAGGAATCTCATCCATGGTGGTGTGGTGTACCCGAGCAGTATAGGTCTTTTGCTTCTTTCTGGGCGGGTAAGGACAAAACTTTGAAAAGTGGCTGATCACAATTCTAGCAGGGTCCCCTCACTGTACCAGCAGATCCTATAGCTCCCTTAGAGTTGCCCTATCTTGTAGTAGCAGCTGTCTTTGCTGACGGCACGGCCATCTTGTATGACTTCTGTGGTCCCTTGTAGTTTCTGAGTTTTATGCTGTGGTGGCCTAAATCTTGCACCTGGTGCAGACGAACGATAGGAAGATGGATTAGCAGTGAGAACTCTTGGCTATGATGGTCCTGACTCAAAGGCCCTTTTGCGAGTCTTGGATGTAGTGTACGCGTTGTTATTCTTCTCTTGTTTCAGACAATCACTGATGAAGTCATTGAATCTGGCGCGGGTATTGGTACCCACATGCTTCATCATCTTCGAACTTAACCCTCTCTTGAAACTAGCAATTCTCTTAGCATCTGTGTCCACCATGTCAGGAGCATAACGACACAAGCTGTTGAAGGCATGCAAATACTGCGTCACGGTTTTGGTGCCTTGATTTAAAGCCAAGAACTCTCCTAACTTTATTTTGACTAGCCCTGGTGGAATGTAAACTCCACGGAAGGCTTCAGTAAACTCTCTCCATGAGATCTAAGCATTTGGAGGGAAGGTGGTGCGATGATGCTTCTACCACATCCCTGCTGGTCCCTATAACTGATGTGCAGCATATTCTGTCTTCAGTACTCCAGTCAGCCTTAACACACGGAACTTATCTTCCTTGGTGTTGATCCATTCTTCAGCGTCAAGTGGCTCTGTTGCTTCCTTAAAAATTGGTGTCCTGGTGTCCATGAAATCCTTGAAATTGCTGTACTGATTCACCCCATTGCTACCACCTTGGTTGTTACCGCGTTGAACATTGTTGGCAATGGTATGCAGAAAATCTTCCATGTTCTTCTGCGATTGCTCGGCATTGCGCTGACTTCCAAGAAACTGCGCAAAGAATACCTCTGCAGTGAGTGGTGGAGGAGGCAGCAAATGCGGTTCCGGGTGTGGCTCATTATGGTTGACGTTGTTTTCACCACTCCCACCTGCCTCGGCACCATTACCACCAATTTCAGCAACCTCATACGTGGCACGGCGAGTGTTTGTCATTTGCATATTTTAGCAACAAGTAATGATTAAGTGAAGTTGTAGTAATTATGAGTGAATGAAAAATTATGCCGTACTGAATTCATTAGAGAGAACAAATTCATACAATAAAATAGAGGCACAATAATCGCATTCCAATTAAAACAACACCCCTAATTAAATTACTTCAAATGCAAACATCGCGTCCATACAACCAAATTGCCAGCATACATACACTGGACTTTTATGCGCTCAGATATCGCATGACCAACCAAGTTCCAACATTCTACTAAGTCTTAAGGTTTGAAATAAGATACATCAATGTACATGAAACCAAAAGAAAGGTCATCGCGACAGGGTCTAGTATCTAACGCAAAGCAACTAGCCTACTCCTCGGGGCCATCATCGGGGTCGGAGACGTCACCATCGCTACCATCAGTAGCGACGTGGTCGTCATTGACAGGTGCAACTGTAGGCTCGTCCTCGCTGTCGTCGACATCCATACCAGCGGTGTTTGGAGGAGCATACGGGCCAATCCCATTGTAGAGCACGTGAAACTCCTCATGCAAGTTGACATTATACTCCTCTAGCTCCTCGACCCTCTGCCTCAGAAGGTCCCTCTCGTTCTAGGCTTCATTCCTCTCCTGAACCAACTGTCCAACCATGCGGTCTGCATTATGGTTGGCCTGAGTCAACGTATGCATCTGCTGCAGAGCACTATCACCTCTCTCTAGAGCCTGGTCTCGCTGCAAGCTCATGTCAGCCAACTGCTCTTGCAAACTAGCTATAGCACGTGTCTGCTTCTTCTTTTGTTTTCTTGCTTTGAGCCGATCATCACCACGCAAACCAGTCAACATCCAATAGGTACACTCAAGACCCTAGTATGCTCTGATAGCTGCATACATAGCACTCATAGCATGGTTGTCGCTAGCATGTCCTTTGTTTGGGCCTCTGACCAAGGCACTTCCTTGCGGCTGCACCCAAATAGCATCGCGAGGATCATCTCTATGAAAAGTGCCAGCCTGGGCTGCTGCCAGCTCATTGGGAAATCTACTCATTATGTCCCTAATGACACGAAAAGCTGCTCCCTCTGCACCCTCAATCGGAGTGCGTCCCTCAAACTCCAAGTGCCAACCAACCCACTCTAGAGCATCACCAAGAGTAGGGACTATGATCTCCACTACTGCAAGTCCATCCTCGGCTAACTGGCTCTCACTCCAAGAGTACACCGGCTCCTAACCCTCTAGGTACCCCACATCATGGAGCACTCTCCAAAGCAAGGTTGGCATGCCAAACTCGCTCAGAAAGGTGTCCGTGCTGCGGCGCTCCCGCGGGGCCAACTGGTGTCGGGGTGCTCTTCTGCCTATGGACTTACGGGCAGTCTGCTTCGTGCGGGCCATCTGTAGCAAAAGTTTTGATTACCCAGTGAGAACATATTTTAAGTTGATACAATTTTTATCAAAAGGGGATAATCACTTTATAAGGGGAGGAATGCATGATATGAATGAAATGCACAAGCAATATGATGTATGTACGTTTCTTACGTTCTCACAAACTTATGAAATAAATAATATCTAGCGATGAATTTGGTGGCATATAGGCGATCTCTCATATACGTAACTAATACGTTCTACATGAGAAACGTTGTTATGTACCTGCAGAAAATTCATTTTAGCCTAATTCTCCATGAATGCATGAAAGCAGTAAATCTATCTACACGCTCTACATGAATCCCTAGATACGCATACAATGGTAGTAACTACCCAAAACATCGCCCTATTGACAGTATCGCCTCAACGGACGGAACAACCACACATGCGACACTTTTGTAAAAACATGCGTAAAACATGTAAGTACTCCAGTATCATATAAGCACTCTCCCTAGATCGATGATGTATCCGACCATGCTCTCATATCTCACACTTACCGAGGCGTAGAGGCAACTGATCCATACATTACCACTCAATTAAGTGGCACTCATACAATAGCACGCCGTATGAGCAACGAAAGAGAAATATGGTGCAAGAACCCTAAGTCAGTACTTAAATAAGCCACCTAGAGTCCTTACTGGGCATAAAGGATATGACCACTGGCGCACTTTTAGTTTAGAAATCACATTTTTCAAACACATTTTTGTTTTAAATACACTTGTGAACAGTAAACATGCTAAACCGTACTCCGATACCAGCTGTAACAGAACTAACCAATTATACGAAATTAAGTAAGAAAATCATCCACCGAGCAGACGATTTAGCAAACTTAAGCCCGTATAACCCGGTAGTCCATGAAATCACGACGGATTTCAAACCAACTTACATACCAGCCAAGATCATAATAAGTTTAGCAGTCACCATCACAAATTACATAAAAGTCCGCGTCGCAATTACATCGGAGTTTAAACATAGTTATTACAAACCAAGTTCAAATAAAAGTAGCGGAAACATTTAGTTCAAACCACACACACTCACACAGAGTTCGAAATAAAGTGCCAGCTCAGGATCATCTCCAACAAAAGCATCAGACGAGACGTAGGGAATGACCACTGCACATGGTCCTAAGCTTCACCCATCGCAGGATAAAGGTAGTTGATACAGTAGTCGTAATACATCTGCCCATCCGCAACAAGTGGGAACAAAGCCCTGAGTACGAGAAGGTACTCAACTAGACTTACCCGACATAACCAAAAATAAATTGACACCAAGGATCATGACAGGCTTTATGGTGGGGTAGCTGACTCATTTGCAAAAAGGCATTTTTAACATTTAAAGAATCTTTTCCAGAAGCTTTGCATCAAGTTAAATCTTTATTAACCTATCAACTACATTTGCACCTGTACTAGAGTAACATGTAATTAAACAGGTAAGGATAACCAATGATCATTAACAACTTCCATCATGTCATATTCCATATAACTGTCCAAGTGTTCCATCAATATTACTACGATGAAGTAACTCAAGTCAAGTGTTCACTATCCAGTGAACGATGGCGATTCGAATCGATTATTAACTAGTTGGTAATTTATTCCTCACACAAACCTCACTCATCCGCTAAAGTGAGGTATTGGTCACCAAGTCAACAATTTAGGTAAAGTCTCAAGTTTGCCAGGAACCACATGTACCCAAGGGCCACCCGACTGTTCTTTGGCCTTATCATCGTGCCCCGTGTCCTACCACACCTGCTCCGGTATAATGCGTTGCGGGCAATCCACTTGGCCCGAATAATCTCCTAGCTTCGCGGTCGAAAGATACATTATTCGGCCAACTAAGTGTAAGGCATGCGTTCAACATGACTCGAGGCCCAACAACGGTCGGTCCTTATCGACACAGACGAAAAACACTATAGTTCGAAACCCTGCAAGTCTCCGTCCGGTCTCAATTTCTCATTAACACTTAGTTATTCTAAGATGACATACTTTTTCAAGCAGATCCAGGTAATCACCTATAGCTCGCAGGTGACAGGAAATCACCCGACTTCTACCGGTCTAAGCAAGCTAAGCATTTCTTGACTACGAATACCGAGGTAACAAGGATATGGTAGAATAGGGTAAACAAGGTATAATGCAGCAACGGTTGCAAACAACTCCTAAACGTAATGCATCAGTTAAAGTAAATCATTAATAAAATATTTGCAAACTGGGAGAGAAATGCTCCGGGGCTTGCCTCTTTCGAAAGAGCTCGAGCGGTGGTCAAGACACTCTGGAAGATCCTCACCGACCTCCTCGTCGGCTTCGGGCACCTCCTGCTCTTGCAACTCGGGTTGGTCTTCCGGCTCCTCGGGAACTGCTACCGGAGTTACTTCTTGCGATCTTGTATGATGCAAATGTATAAGTGCTCATGCCTAGGTGCATTGTAGAGGTGACATGTAATGATCATGATGAATGAGATGTAGATGAACAGGTTTACTTTATTGCATAAAGTAGGAATACAACTCTTCTACAAGGTAGTCAACATCATCCAAGAACATATACTAGTATGCTGCTACTACAATCATTCTCTACCATACCAAGTCACCACAGAAATCTAAGATGCTTCAAAGATACACCAAAGCAAATCTTATTAATTAGTCATGCAATAACAAGGTTAATTAAACCCTAATTGCAAATAGGTTTGAACAACAACACCTATTTTGGTAGCACAGAAAAATCTGAGAAAATTACAGTAGCTTACTCTCATCTAGTCTAGTATGCCACAAAAAGTTCATTACATATGGAGTACTAGAACTTCCTACACAAAAATAACAAGCTAGGGACTAAAAATGAGCATGAAAATACTTTATACTATGAAAAGTGTCAAACAACAGATTTAGCATTTTTCCTACATTCTACACAATAAACAACCACTATAGAAAAATTATTATATGTATGTTTTATTCATATTTTTCTCTCTATCAAAAATAACAATTATTAACAATAATAAGCACTTGTACTACACATCAAATTTTTTCTACAGAATATGCATGGCACATATTTTTCCTAGAAAATAAATCATAAAAGAAAATTATTTCAAGTAGAACCATATTTTTCTGAGCCTTCTATGATTTATTACATATTTATTAAGAAAACAGCAATTTTAGTGATTAAATAAAAACCCTACAGAAAAGTATTTCAAACTTGACATGCAATATTTTTGGATCATAGATCTACTTATGAGAAACACTACAAAATTTGTTTCACAATTTTTGGAGCTATAAATCTTGAGTTATAAATTTTAGAAGTTGTTTCACAAATTCTGGAAGTCCTTTTCTTTAAAAACCGAAAATCCAACCAGCCCTAAACGCTACGCACACCCCACGCATTTCCCCCGCTTGCATCAGAGAGGCTGACAGTGGGGTCCTCGGGCCCGCCTGTCACACACACCGGGAGAACACGACGGCGTTCTCACCGGCGGTGAGCTCTCCGGTGACGGAGGCCACCACCACTCGATTCCCCGCAACAAGGCGAAGCCGAGGGTGCCTAGTATGTGGCCAGATGAGCTCGGCATCGAGCTCGCCGGCGTGCATAGCGGCGTGGTGGCTCGGCCTGCCATCGGCCGACCAACACCGACCGAGATGGGCCGCGCGGTGTGGTCTGCGAGCTTCACCGCGTGAATGCGGTGCTCGTGCGCTCGAGAAGTGCGCGAGAAGGAGGATGGAGGGGTGAAGTCCACGGAGCGGCTCACTCCGGTGAGCTCGGCCGGAACTCCGATGAGCTATTATCGTGGCTAGGGGCCGAATCCTCGCGGGTGTAAGGTCCTAGAAGGCTAGAGGGGGGTGAATAGCCTATAAAAATTCTATAAGAAACACTAAGCAAACTTGTTAGAATAACAAACGGCGTAAAGCGAGTTTTGCTTGGCCTACGGTAGTGAAGCAAGCCTCTTAACCACAAGTCTAGTAGATTAAGATTTCTAGTTCACACAAGGGCTAAGTCACTAAACTTACACTAGAGAGCAAGCTAACAACTACTAGCAAAGGCTAACACTAGAGCTACACAAGATAACTAGTAAATGTAAATGTGAGAGAGAGGATCGTGAATCTTATACCGACGGTAGAGTGAAGATGTTGCCAAACACCAAGATGATATACAATCAATCAATATTGACAACAACACAATATGAAGACCAATCACCGAGAGACAAGACACATAATATTTTTGTTCACCCGATGTTCACTTGTGTACCGACAAGCTACATCACCGGTTGTGTCGACCAACACTTAGATGGTTCCTCAGTGTGACCCTCAAGTCACTTGCCCCTCAAGGCACGCCCCGCAAGGCACCGCAAGACACCACTCTCAAGTGAGGTAACTCAATGACACGTGCAATCCACCGAGGAAAGCACAAGAACCTCTTACAACCAACCGGAGGTGGCCAAGAACAATCTTCTTCTCTTGCCAACGCCTCCAATAATCTCCAAGCCAGCTAGGAGCGGAACTCTCCAAGAGTAACAAGAAATCCACCGGCTAAAAGGATCACTCAATCTATGCAATGCACTTTGGGATCACTCAATCTCACTTTTGATTTGCAATCAAGCAAGAGAGATGAGTGGGAGGGAGAAGCTCTAGCTCAAAGGATAAACAAGAGTGTTAGAAATCACGAGAGGCCTCCCCAAGGGTCGGCCAACAAGTATTTATAAGCATCCCAAACAAATAGAGCCATTGTACCCCTTCACTGGACGTTTTTTGGGATGAACAGACGCGCCGGTCAAAACTAACCGGACGCGCTCAACCGCGTCCGATCCTCCAACGGTCACTGTGCGCCAACGGTCAAAAGCAACAACCGGACGCGCTGCTCAACCGACCGGACACGCCGATCACACAGTACTGTGCGCCCACGAAGCATCGACCGGACGTGCTCCAGGCAACGACCGGACGTGACAGTGCCAGCGTCCGGTTGGAGTCTAGTAAGCTCCCTCAACGACCGGATGCGTCTGATCACGTGTGACCGGACGCGCCGCACGTCCGATCAGCTTTACGCCACGCGCTACACTTCTGGGTGCTCGACCGGACGCGTCGGTCCCGCGAGTGATCGGACGCGCCAGTTGCAAACCCTAACATCTGCGCGCCTGGCTGCTGCGTTGAACTAACCGGACGCGTCCGGTCAAACCGTGACCGCGTCCGGTGCAGCGTCCGGTCACCACTATGACCTCTGTTCGCCTCCGTTTCTTTTCTGACTTCCGGCGTAGTGGAAAATAGGCATTTCAACTCCTCAAAAATGCCTGAATCCCGCGCTCGCAAGCTCGACGGGAGGGAGAGAGGAACTCAAACCCTTCCTACCACTCAAACTTCAACGCCTTCGTAAATGTGACAACACCAATAAGTGATCACCACCTTGTGCACGTGTGTTAGCATTTTCATAATCATTTTCGAAGGTTTTCCAGTTAGCTCTCTAGGCCCTACATTCAATGCACTTCATGAATTCACCTAGTGGCACCCGTGCGTCGAATAACCGATAAGACTTCCCCTCTTAATAGTTCGGCTATCGATCCTAAACCACTCACACCCTCTATGGTGTCTTGAGTGCAAAACAAAATGGCCTATGGTTATACCTTTGCCTTGAGCCCATTTTGTTTTTCCAAAAGATATGATCCACTTTATATCATCACATGACCGTCTCGATCCATCGACCTTGACTTCACTTGCTTCTTCACCGTTGCATCGGTCCGTCGGCGCCAAGTCTTGCTCAAGCTTCACCATCGCATGGTCCTTCGCTTCGAAGCCTCGACTTGCCCTTCACCTTCACAACCGGTCCATCGAGCCAAGCATCATCTTGGTCTTCATCATCTTGGTCACATGAGTCAATGTCATGTCTCATATTCAATGACCACCTTTATCTAAATCATCCACTTAGATACAAAGGTTAGTCCTAGGTTTCATCAATTAGCCAAAACCAAACTAGGGACTTTCAATCTCCCCTTTTTGGTAATTGATGACAACCCTCACAAAGATGATTTTGATAATAAAAGTTTTGAACTTGTCATACTTGTCCAATCATTTTGCTCATAAGTAAAGTTTGGACAATTATCACAAGCTCGGTTTTGGTAGCATTAGCTCTCCCTACATATGTGCATAGAGTTTGGATTGAAAGCTTTGCACATATGCATGGATAGAAGTGTTGAGAGAGTAATTCTACCAAAATGATGCTAAGGTGTAAGAAATGGACCTTTGAAGCGTGATACCAATCGGAGTTGCCTTTTACACCATCCTTAGCATCATGAAGTAACTAGACATCCATCACAACTCAAGAACCCCGTGAGATCAACATTATATGTAAAGGTTCTTGGACCACTTGTAAAGCTTTAGGCATGTCTAGATACCACATGTAAACTATTCCTATGCATGCTAGTAGATCATTTCATCATTCAAGTTCTATACTAGCATTGCACCACACAAGCATGTATATTGAATTTAAATACATGTGCAATGAGCAAGTCATATGAGAATGCACAAACAAATGCAACAACTTTGTTTATGAGCTTGCTCCCCCTACTTGTGTGCATCAAAATTTTATTTACCCCTTTATCATGTTGAATCATCTTTTTCTCTCCCCTTTGTCAACAACTTACCCAAAAATGGGATCAAATTGTGGAGAGAAAAACAATGTTTGATGGAGTAGGTTAAAATTTATCAAATTTGGTTCAACCTAGAACACTTGCCAAAGATATTTAATTCGATTTGAACCAAAGACAAGCTTCTTCACACCTCATAATAAGGGTTATCTTGCCTATGTTGAATTAAACACGTATAGCAAATCTTCTAGATTCAACACTAGGTTTGCAAGCTCACAAACATGTCATATGCCACCACTAGATCAAAATAAGCATAGAAGCAATAGTGGTAACATATATCCATCAAATTCATTTGATTTATCATGAATGCTCATGCATACCACTTATTATGTCTACATGCTCTAGCAAGTCCTTAGCATAGGATGAATGACATGTCAATCAACTTTACCTTGCAATGTCGAAGGAGAGGCATGTCAATAAGTGGGTGGGGTGCATTCAACTCATGTTTGAGAAATCAAGAATGTTCAATTCATTCCTTAGCTTGCAAAACCTCTTTTCATCAAGTGGCTTGGTGAGAATATCGGCAAGTTGATCATCGGTGCCAACACTTTCAATGGCAATATCTCCCTTTTGTTGATGATCTCTAATGAAATGATGCCTTATGTCAATATGCTTTGTTCTTCCATGTTGAACCGGGTTTTGTGTCATCTTGATTGCACTTTCATTATCACATAGCAATGGCACATTCTTGAAGTTGAGGCCATAATCCTTCAAAGTTGATTTCATCCATAGCAATTGTGCACAACAACTCCCCGCACTCACATATTCGGCTTCGGCGGTAGAGATTGCCACACTATTTTGTTTCTTTGAGGACCATGACACAAGTGATCTTCCAAGTAATTGACATGTGCCACTTGTGCTCTTTCTATTGATCTTGCAACCCCATAGTCGGAGTCCGAATATCCAATCAATTCAAACTTTGACCCCTTGGGATACCATAGTCCAACATCTCTTGTTTGCTTCAAGTACCTCAATATTCTCTTTGCGGCCGTGAGATGACTCTCTCTAGGTGAGGCTTGATATCTAGCACACATACAAACACTAAACATGACATCCGGCCTTGATGCGGTGACATAGAGTAGACTTCCAATCAAAGACCGATATTCCTTTTGATTCACCATTTTGCCATCAAGATCACTATCCAAATTGCCATTTGTACCCATTGGAGTTGAAATTGGCTTTGCATCTTGCATTCCAAACTTCTTCAACATGTCCCTTATGTATTTCCCTTGACTCACAAATGTCCCATTCTTCAATTGCTTGACTTGGAGACCAAGGAAGTAGCTAAGTTCACCAATCATAGACATTTCAAACTCTTTGGCCATCATAGCACCAAATTCTTCACAATAAGCTTGATCGGTTGATCCAAAGATGATGTCATCAACATATATTTGCACTATGAATAGATCATTCCCAATCTTCTTGGTGAATAGAGTTGTATCAACCTTGCCCATCTTGAATCCCTTAGAGAGAAGGAAATCCCTTAGCCTCTCATACCATGCTCTAGGTGCTTGCTTTAAGCCATATAAAGCCTTCTTCAACTTGTACACATGGTTGGGTTTCTTGTCATCTTCAAATCCGGGAGGTTGCTCAACAAAGACTAACTCATTGATGATTCCATTGAGAAATGCACTTTTGACATCCATTTGATATAGTTTGATGTTGTGTGCACAAGCATAAGCCAATAGAATCCTTATTGCCTCCAATCTTGCCACGGGAGCATATGTCTCATCATAGTCAAGACCTTCTACTTGAGTGTAACCTTGAGCAACTAGTCTTGCTTTGTTTCTCACCACAATGCCATCTTGATCTTGCTTGTTTTTGAACACCCACTTGGTTCCAATCACATTGTAGTCATTTGGCCTTTCTACCAATTCCCAAACATCATTTCTTGTGAAATTGTTAAGTTCTTCTTGCATAGCCATGATCCAATCGGCATCCCTCAAAGCTTCTTCTATTTTCTTTGGTTCTATGGTTGACACAAATGATGCATGCTCACAAAACATAGCCAATCTTGATCTTGTTTGCACACCACTTCTAATATCACCAATAACACTATCAATGGGGTGATCTCTTGCAACATGTTGTGGTTGGAGTACTTGCACTTGATTGCTTGAGCTTGGTTGATCACTTGATGTATCTTGATGAGATGAACTAGCACCATGATCTTGCACTTGAGAGTCACTAGCTAGCTTGAATGGAGAATTGAGCACTTGATCTTTATCATCATCTTGAATATCAATTACTTGCTTTGCTCTAATGTCCCCAATGTCCATGTTCTTCATTGCTTCCACCAATAGAGTTCCACCAACATCATCTAGATTCTCTTCTTCATCTTGTGACCCATTGGTTTCATCAAATTGCACATCATGGACTTCTTCTAGAATGCCACTTGAATTGTTCCAAACTCTATAAGCTTTGCTTGTAGTTGAATAACCAAGTAGGAACCCCTCATCACATCTCTTGTCAAACTTTCCCAATCTAGTGCCCTTCTTCAAGATATAACATTTGCAACCAAACACCCTAAAGTAAGAAATATTGGCTTTCTTCCATGAAGTAGCTCATATGGGGTCTTCTCTAGCAATGGATGACAATATAGTCTATTGATGTAGTAGCAAGCGGTATTGATTGCTTCATCCCAAAATGATTGACTCACATTGTACTCATGAAGCATTGATCTAGCCATATCAAGCAATGTTCTATTCTTTCTCTCAACTAGGCCATTTGATTGTGGAGTGTACTTGGCCGAGAATTGATGTCCAATGCCATAGTGATCACAAAGTTCTTCAATTCTTGTATTCTTGAACTCACTTCCATTGTCACTTCTCACTTTCTTGATTCTAATCTCAAACTCATTGTGAACTCTAGTGAGAAAGGTCTTGAAGTGTCAAACACTTCACTTTTGTCACTAAGAAAGAATACCCATGTGAATCTTGTGAAGTCATCCACTATGACAAAACCATACTTATTACCACCTATGCTTGAGTATGTTGTTGGGCCAAATAGATCCATGTGCATCAAATCAAATGCTTTGCATGTGCTCATTGTACTCTTCTTTGGATGTGAGCTTCCAACTTGCTTCCGGCTTGACATGCACTACAAAGCTTATTCTTCTCAAATTCAACATCTTTCAAACCATTGACAAGATTGTGAGTTGTAAGCTTCTTCAATTGTTTCATGCCAACATGACCAAGCCTTCTATGCCAAAGCCAACCCATGCTTGATTTGGAGATTAAGCAAGTTGTCAAAGAAGTTTCTCTAGCATTGAAGTCAACTAGGTAGAGATTCTCATATCTAAAGCCCTTGAATGCCACATTTGAACCATCCATACTAATGACTTCCACATCATCAACCCCAAAGATACATTTGTAACCAAGATCACATATTTGTGCCACGGATAGAAGATTGAAATCCAAGCTTTCAACTAGCAACACATTGGAGATACTCAAGTCATTTGATATTGCAATCTTGCCCAAGCCAATAACCTTGCCTTTCTTGTTATTGCCAAATGTGATAGAATCAACACCACTATCATTGTCATTGATTGAGTCAAACATTCTTGATGTACCGGTCATGTGTTGAGTGCACCCACTATCAATAATCCAATGCCTTCCTCCGGCTTTGTAATTGACCTACAAGCAAATCAATGAAGCTTAGGTACCCATTTTTGCTTGGGTCCTTGTAGGTTAGTAACTAAGCTCTTTGGTACCCAAATAGCCTTCTTCTTTGGGCCAACAATGGGTGTACCAATAAACTTAGCTTTCACACCCTTCACACCTTTGGTAAGCACATAGCAAGAATCAAAAGGTATAGCATTAACAAGTTTCTTGCTTTGGTTCTTTTTATTGCAATTATGCTCTAGGTGCCCAACTTGCTTGCATCTATTGCAAAACCGACCATTGCCCTTCACAAAGCTAGGCTTTGGAGTTGCAAAGGCCGACTTGCCTTTCTTGGGGTGTAGCCCAATCCCTCTTTGTTAAGAGAGAACCTTTGGCTACCCAAGCACTTAAGCAAGCGGGCCTCACCACCATAGGCCTTGCCTAGGGCGTGAGTGAGCTCATCCACCTCTCTCTTGAGAGTCTCATTCTCAACCATTAGTGAGACATCATAAGTGAAACCATCACTAGTAGTGGAGGTAGAGTTGGTGGTGGTGGATGAAGAGCTACAAGAAGGGTTAGCATTTGACATGATGATAGGTTCATAAGAGGATTCATCAATTATATCACATGTAACACCTATATCACATGATACAACAACCTCCTTCTTTGCTTATTGCTCAAGTAGCAATGAGTGAAATTTTTCAAGCTTGGAATGAGCCTTACCAAGATCCTCATGGTCTTCCACTAGACTCTCATGAGTGGTCTTAAGCTCACTAAGAACCTTCTCAAGTATTGCTACTTTCATTGAAAGCTTCTTACACTTCTTGTCCTTGGTAATAGCTATGTCTCTAGTTTGTTGCATCAAGTCATATAGTTGTTCTTTAATTGGTTCATCATCATCATTTTCATTATCATTATCATTATCAATATCATTATCACTATCATGAACATATTCCATTTCGCTTTCATCATCACTCTCATCATACAATACCTTAGTTTCTTTGGCCATGAAGCATGAAGAGGATGAACCAAATAGTGATGGCTTCTTGTTGATAGCAATGGAAGCAAAAGCCTTGTTGGATGATTCTTCTTCTTCTTCTTCTTCATCACTTTCCCAAGTGACCACATAGACTCCATTCTTGCCCTTTGTGAAAGTCATCTTGGCTTCTCTCTTTTTCTTCTCAAACTTGCCCCTCTTGTTATTCTTCTTCTTGTCATAGGGACATTTGCTTGAAGATGTTCGGTGCTATCACAATTGAAGCACTTCCTTTGTTGCTCATTGCTCTTGAAATTGTCATTTGTCTTTTTGAAGCCTCTTCTCTTAATGAACATGTGACCCATTTTCTTGACTACAAGAGCAAATGCCTTATCATCAATTTCAAAATCTTCATCTTCATTATTGTCTTCTTCTTCTTCAATGATGGTAGCTTTGCCCTTGGAGGAGATGGCCTTGAATGCCACTGTCTTTTTCTTCTTTTCTTCCTCCTTCTTTTCCTTCTCATCAGAATCTTGATCATACTTGTCATATGTCAATACCTATCTAAGCAAATCATTGGGCTTCATTGTTTCAAGCCCATTTCTTTGTAGCATCATGATCAACATTTTGAATCTTCTTGGTAAGCTCAACAAGAACTTGTGGCAAAAATCTTGGTCTTGTGTCTTATGACCTAGGCTCTTGAGATCATTCACAATGACTTGCAATCTATGAAACATCTCCAAGATTGTTTCTTCTTCTTTCATCTTGAATTTCTCAAACTCACTCTTGAGCCCATATAGCTTGGCACTCTTCACAACCTTAGTGCCCTCATATGTTTCACTCAATCTTGTCCACACTTCACTAGCAAATTCCAAATCCTTGATGCCCTCAAACACTTTTGAGTCAATGCCATTGTAGATGGTATTGAGAGCCATCCGGTTGCAAGTGCGGTTGTCTCTATCATTGAGAGTGAGGTTGTTGGGATCAAGGATTGCATAGTCCTTCTCAGTGACTTCCCACACCTTCTCATGAATTGAGCCAAGGTACATAGTCATCTTCCTTTTCCAATAGTCAAAGGAAGAAACTCCATCAAAGAATGGTGGCTTGCCCCCAACATGATTGAACACAATTTGAGCCATCTTTTCACACCGAAGGATGTTAAGCCTTGATTAAAATAGTGACCACGGCTCCGATACCACTTATAAGGTCCTAGATGGCTAGAGGAGGGGTGAATAGCCTATAAAAATTCTACAAGAAACACTAAGCAAACTTGTTAGAATAACAAACGGCGTAAAGCGAGTTTTGCTTGGCCTACGGTAGTGAAGCAAGCCTCTTAACCACAAGTCTAGTAGATTAAGATTTCTAGTTCACACAAGGGCTAAGTCACTAAACTTACACTAGAGAGCAAGCTAACAACTACTAGCAAAGGCTAACACTAGAGCTACACAAGATAACTAGTAAATATAAATGCGAGAGAGAGGATTGTGAATCTTATACCGACGGTAGAGTGAAGATGTTGCCAAACACCAAGATGATATACAATCAATCAATATTGACAACAACACAATATGAAGACCAATCACCGGGAGACAAGAGACATAATATTTTTGTTCACCCGGTGTTCACTTGTGTACCGATAAGCTACATCACCGGTTGTGTCGACCAACACTTAGATGGTTTCTCAGTGTGACCCTCAAGTCACTTGCCCCTCAAGGCACGCCCCGCAAGGCACCGCAAGACACCACTCTCAAGTGAGGTAACTCAATGACACGTGCAATCCACCGAGGAAAGCACAAGAACCTCTTACAATCAACCAGAGGTGGCCAAGAACAATCTCCTTCTCTTGCCAACGCCTCCAATAATCTCCAAGCCAGCTAGGAGCGATACTCTCCAAGAGTAACAAGAAATCCACCGGCTAAAAGGATCACTCAATCTATGCAATGCACTTTGGGATCACTCAATCTCACTTTTGATTTGCAATCAAGCAAGAGAGATGAGTGGGAGGGAGAAGCTCTAGCTCAAAGGATAAACAAGAGTGTTAGAAATCACGAGAGGCCTCCCCAAGGGCCGGCCAACAAGTATTTATAAGCATCCCAAACAAATAGAGCCGTTGTACCCCTTCACTAGACGTTTTTTGGGATGACCGAACGCGCCGGTCAAAACTAACCGGACACGCTCAACCGCGTCCGATCCTCCAACGGTCACTGTGCGCCAACGGTCAAAAGCAACGACCGGACGCGCCGCTCAACCGACCGGACGCGCCAATCACACAGTACCGCGCGCCCACGAAACATCGACCGGACGCGCTCCAGGCAACGACCGGACGCGACAGTGCCAGCGTTCGGTTGGAGTCCAGTAAGCTCCCTCAACGACCGGATGCGTCTGATCGCGTGTGACCGGACGCGCCGCGCGTCCGATCAGCTTTACGCCACGCGCTACACTTCTGGGTGCTCGACCGGACGCGCCGGTCCCGCGAGTGACCGGACACATCGGTTGCAAACCCTAACATATGTGCGCCTGGCTACTGCGTTGAACTAACCGGACGCGTCCGGTCAAACCGTGACCGCGTCCGGTGCAGCGTCCGGTCACCACTGTGACCTCCGTTCGCCTCCGTTTCTTTTCTGACTTCCGGCGTAGTGGAAAATAGGCATTTCAACTCCTCGAAAATGCCTGAATCATGCGCTCGCAAGCTCGACAGGAGGGAGAGAGGAACTCAAACCCTCCCTACCGCTCAAACTTCAACGCCTTCGTAAATGTGACAACACCAATAAGTGATCACCACCTTGTGCACATGTGTTAGCATTTTCATAATCATTTTCAAAGGTTTTCTAGTTAGCTCACTAGGCCCTACATGCAATGCACTTCATGAATTCACCTAGTGGCACCCGTGCGTCGAATAACCGATAAGACTTCCCCTCTTAATAGTTCGGCTATCGATCCTAAACCACTCACACCCTCTATGGTGTCTTGAGTGCAAAACAAAATGGCCTTATGGTTATACCTTTGCCTTGAGCCCATTTTGTTTTTCCAAAAGATATGATCCACTTCATATCATCACATGACCGTCTCGATCCATCGACCTTGACTTCACTTGCTTCTTCACCGTTGCATCGGTCCGTCGGCGCCAAGTCTTGCTCAAGCTTCACCATCGCATGGTCCTTTGCTTCGAAGCCTCGACTTGCCCTTTACCTTCACAACCGGTCCATCGAGCCAAGCATCATCTTGGTCTTCATCATCTTGGTCACATGAGTCAATGTCATGTCTCATATTCAATGACCACCTTTATCTAAATCATCCACTTAGATACAAAGGTTAGTCCTAGGTTTCATCAATTAGCCAAAACCAAACTAGGGACTTTCAATCTCCCCCTTTTTGGTAATTGATGACAACCCTCACAAATATGATTTTGATAATAAAAGTTTTGAACTTGTCATACTTGTCCAATCATTTTGCTCAAAAGTAAAGTTTGGACAATTATTCACAAGCTCGGTTTTGGTAGCATTAGCTCTCCCTACATATATGCATAGAGTTTGGATTGAAAGCTTTGCACATATGCATGGATAGAAGTGTTGAGAGAGTAATTCTACCAAAATGATGCTAAGGTTTAAGAAATGGACCTTTGAAGCGTGATACCAATTGGAGTTGCCTTTTACACCATCCTTAGCATCATGAAGTAACTAAACATCCATCACAACTCAAGAACCCCGTGAGATCAATATTATATGTAAAGGTTCTTGGACCACTTGTAAAGCTTTAGGCAAGTCTAGATACCACAAGTAAACTATTCCTATGCATGCTAGTAGATCATTTCATCATTCAAGTTCTATACTAGCATTGCACCACACAAGCATGTATATTGAATTTAAATACATGTGCAATGAACAAGTCATATGAGAATGCACAAACAAATGCAACAACTTTGTTTATGAGCTTGCTCCCCCTACTTGTGTGCATCAAAATTTTATTTACCCCTTTATCGTGTTGAATCATCTTTTTCTCTCCCCCTTTGTCAACAACTTACCCAAAAATGAGATCAAATTGTGGAGAGGAAAAACTAATGTTTGATGGAATAGGTTAAAATTTATCAAATTTGATTCAACCTAGAACACTTGCCAAAGTTATTTAATTTGATTTGAACCAAAGACAAGCTTCTTCACACCTCATAATAAGGGTTATCTTGCCTATGTTGAATTAAACACGTATAGCAAATCTTCTAGATTGAACACTAGGTTTACAAGCTCACAAACATGTCATATGCCACCACTAGATCGAAACAAAGCATAGAAGCAATAGTGGTAACATATATCCATTAAATTCATTTGATTTATCATGAATGCTCATGTATACCACTTATTATGTCTACATGCTCTAGCAAGTCCTTAGCATAGGATGAATGACATGTCAATCAACTTTACCTTGCAATGTCGAAGGAGAGACATGTCAATAAATGGGTGGGGTGGATTCAACTCATGTTTGAAAAATCAAGAATGTTCAATTCATTCCTTAGCTTACAAAACCTCTTTTCATCAAGTGGCTTGGTGAGAATATCGGCAAGTTGATCATCGGTGCCAATACTTTCAATGGCAATATCTCCCTTTTGTTGATGATCTCTAATGAAATGATGCCTTATGTCAATATGCTTTGTTCTTTTATGTTGAACCGGGTTTTGTGTCATCTTGATTGCACTTTCATTATCACATAGCAATGGCACATTCTTGAAGTTAAGGCCATAATCCTTTAAAGTTGATTTCATCCATAGCAATTGTGCACAACAACTCCCCGCACTCATATATTCGGCTTCGGCGGTAGAGATTGCCACACTATTTTGTTTCTTTGAGGACCATGACACAAGTGATCTTCCAAGTAGTTGACATGTGCCACTTGTGCTCTTTCTATTGATCTTGCAACCCCATAGTCGGAGTCCAAATATCCAATCAATTCAAACTTTGACCTCTTGGGATACCATAGTCCAACATCTCTTGTTTGCTTCAAGTACCTCAATATTCTCTTTGCGGCCATGAGATGACTCTCTCTAGGTGAGGCTTGATATCTAGCACACATACAAACACTAAACATGACATCCGGCCTTGATGCGATGACATAGAGTAGACTTCCAATCAAAGACCGATATTCCTTTTGATTCACCATTTTGCCATCAAGATCACTATCCAAATTGCCATTTGTACCCATTGGAGTTAAAATTGGCTTTGCATCTTGCATTCCAAACTTCTTCAATATGTCCCTTATGTATTTCTCTTGACTCACAAATGTCCCATTCTTCAATTGTTTGACTTGGAGACCAAGTAGCTAAGTTCACCAATCACAAACATTTCAAACTATTTGGCCATCATAGCACCAAATTCTTCACAATAAGCTTGATCAGTTGATCCAAAAATAATGTCATCAACATATATTTGTACTATGAATAGATCATTCCCAATCTTCTTGGTGAATAGAGTTGTATCAACCTTGCCCATCTTGAATCCCTTAGAGAGAAGGAAATCCCTTAGCCTCTCATACCATGCCCTAGGTGCTTGATTTAAGCCATATAGAGCCTTCTTCAACTTGTACACATGGTTGGGTTTCTTGTCATCTTCAAATCCAGGAGGTTGCTCAACAAAGACTAATTCATTGATGATTTCATTGAGAAATGCACTTTTGACATCCATTTGATATAGTTTGATGTTGTGTGCACAAGCATAAGCCAATAGAATCCTTATTGCCTCCAATCTTGCCACGGGAGCATATGTCTCATCATAGTCAAGACCTTCTACTTGAGTGTAACCTTGAGCAACTAGTCTTGCTTTGTTTCTCACCACAATGCTATCTTGATCTTGCTTGTTTTTGAACACCCACTTGGTTCCAATCACATTGTAGTCATTTGGTCTTTCTACCAATTCCCAAACATCATTTCTTATGAAATTATTAAGTTCTTCTTGCATAGCCATGATTCAATCAGCATCCCTCAAAGCTTCCTCTATTTTCTTTGGTTCCATGGTTGACACAAATGATGCATGCTCACAAAACATAGCCAATCTTGATCTTGTTTTCACACCACTTCTAATATCACCAATAACACTATCAATGGGGTGATCTCTTGCAACATGTTGTGGTTGGAGTACTTGCACTTGATTGCTTGAACTTGGTTGATCACTTGATGTATCTCGATGAGATGAACTAGCACCATGATCTTGCACTTGAGAGTCACTAGCTAGCTTGAATGGAGAATTGAGCACTTGATCTTTATCATCATCTTGAATATCAATTACTTGCTTTGCTCTAATGTCCCCAATGTCCATGTTCTTCATTGCTTCCACCAATAGAGTTCCACCAACATCATCTAGATTATCTTCTTCATCTTGTGACCCATTAGTTTCATCAAATTGCACATCATGGACTTCTTCTAGAATGCCACTTGAATTGTTCTAAACCCTCTCGACCGCTCAAACTTCAACGCCTTCGTAAATGTGCCAACACCAACAAGTGATCACCACCTTGTGCATGTGTGTTAGCATTTTCATAATCATTTTCGAAGGTTTTCCAGTTAGCTCACTAGGCCCTACATGCAATGCACTTCATGAATTCACCTAGTGGCACCCGTGCGTCGAATAACCAATAAGACTTCCCCTCTTAATAGTTCGGCTATCGATCCTAAACCACTCACACCCTCTATGGTATCTTGAGTGCAAAACAAAATGGCCTTATGGTTATACCTTTGCCTTGAGCCCATTTTGTTTTTCCAAAAGATATGATCCACTTCATATCATCACATGACCGTCTTGATCCATCAACCTTGACTTCACTTGCTTCTTCACCGTTGCATCGGTCCGTCGGCGCTAAGTCTTGCTCAAGCTTCACCATCGCATGGTCCTTGGCTTCGAAGTCTCGACTTGCCCTTTACCTTCACAACCGGTCCATCGAGCTAAGCATCATCTTGGTCTTCATCATCTTGGTCACATGAGTCAATGTCATGTCTCATATTCAATGACCACCTTTATCTAAATCATCCATTTAGATACAAAGGTTAGTCCTAGGTTTCATCAATTAGCCAAAACCAAACTAGGGACTTTTAGCGGGCCGTGGCGAGCACGGGACACACGACGAGAAGGCGAAGCGAGGAGGAAGACAGTGGTTGTGGCGGTGAGCCGGGGCAGCGGCTACGGTGGTGGCAGAGCTCGGGAGCTGACAATGGTGCGGTGGCCGCGCGGCTACTGCTGGCGCGCTGCTGTGGGGCGAGGAGAGGAGAATGGAGGTAGTAGCTGAGGCGGGTGAGCACGCGGAGGGAGTAGGCGGGCTCGGAGGGACGCGAGGGCCACCGGAGGGTGCGTGGCGCGCGGCGTCGGCGACGTACGGCCACACGGCGGCCGACTTCTGCCGCGGGAGCCACGGCGTGGGCCGGGCCGGCTTGCGCGAGCAGGCCGAAGCGGAGGCAGCGGCCCGTTAAGGCCGAAAATACCTTTTTCTTTTATAAATAAATTTCTAGATTTTCTAAATTGATTCAAATTCAAATTTTAAAGATGAAAAATGCATTTTCACAAGTTGTCCCTAAAACAAAAGTTTTTCAAAATTTAATTCTCTACAACTTTCATTTAGGGCACTTTTCAAAATTCTAAACAGATTTTGAATTAATGATTTAAAGTCCAATTCTTAAATAAAAACTCATTTTTGTAGAATGTTTTTAAAAGCAAAATTTGGGGAGATTTTGAATACAAAAGTTGCTCCAAAAATCATGCTAATTAATTATAAGTCATTTAAAGTTATAGCCAAACGAGGTTTACCACTCTTAGCAAGCAAATGCAATAATTTAGGGCTCAAACAGATGTTTTTCACACTTCAATTTAATTTCAACTTATATTGCATGTGATGATGAACCTATATATGATGCTAATGCTCATGCTTTGGGATGTTAATACATGCTTAACACCTAGGGGTGTTACAGTGGAGGCTTCGCCAGAGGCGGGGAAAGAGGCGGCGCAGCCGGAGTCACAACCGGCGCGGGAGGAGCCGCAGCCGCAGCCGCAGTAGGACCAGCCAACGGAGCAGGCGGCCGAGGAGGAACGGGGGGTGGTTGTGCCACCGTCCAACATGCAGGTGGTGGTGCCAATAGTCGAGATGCCAGCCCTGCCCTAGGGGTCGTTTCCGGCTGTGATCGACCTTACCGTCGATGACCCTCCTTCTGACAAGGGGAAGCAAAAGGCATACGTTGAGATGGTCGATGCCCCAGATCAGCCTGGTACTTCTATAATAGAACTGACCAATTATACGAGATTAAGTAAGAAAATCATCCATCGAGCAGACGATTTAGCAAACTTAAGCCTGTATAACCCGGTAGTCCGTGAAATCACGACGGATTTCAAACCAACTTACATACCAGCCAAGATCGTAATAAGTTCAGCGGTCACCATCACAAGTTACATAAAAGTTTGCGTCGTAAATACATCAGAGTTTAAACATAGTTATTACAAACCAGTTTCAAATAAAAGTAGCAGAAGCATTTAGTTCAAATCACACACTCACACAGAGTTCAAAATAAAGTGCCAGCTCAGGATCATCTTCCAACAAAAGCATCAGACGAGACGTAGTGAATGACCATTGCCTATGGTCCTAAGCTTCTCCCATCGCAGGATAAAGGCAATTGATAGAGTAGCCGTAATACATCTGCCCATCTGCAACAAGTGGGAACAAAGCCCTGAGTACGAGAAGGTACTCAGCAAGACTTACCCGACAAAACCAAAAATAAAAGACACCAAGGATCATGACATGCTTTCTGGTGGGGTAGCTGACTCATTTGCAAAAAGGCATTTTTAGCATTTAAAGAATCTTTCCAAAAGCTTTGCATCAAGTTAAATCTTTATTAACCTGTCAACTATATTTGCACCTGTACTAGAGTAACATGTAATTAAATAGGTAAGGATAACCAATGATCATTAAACAACTTCTATCATGTCATATACCATATAACTGTCCAAGTGTTCCATTAGAATTACTATGATGAAGTCGCTCAAGTCAAGTGTTCACTATCTAGTGAACGATGGCGATTCGAATCGATTATTAACCAGCTGGTAATTTATTCCTCACACAAACCTCACTCACCCGCTAAAGTGAGGTGTTGGTCACCGAGTCAACCATTCAGGTAAAGTCGCGAGCTTGCTAGTAACCACATATACCCGGGGGCCACCCAACTGCTCTTTGGCCTTATCATCGCGCCCCCGTATCCTGCCACTACTGCTCCGGTACAGTGCGTTGCGGGCAATCCACTCGGCCCAAATAATCTCCCAGCTTCGCGGTCGAAAGGTGCATTATTCGGCCAGCTAAATGTAAGGCATGCGTTCAACATGACTCGAGGCCCAACAATGGTCGGTCCTTAATCGACACAGACAGAAAACACTATAGTCCGAAAACCCTGCAAGTTTCCGCCCGGTCTCAATTTCACATTAACACTTAGCTATTCTCAGATGACATACTTTCCCAAGCAGATCCAGGTAACCACCTATAGCTCGCAGGTGTCAGGAAATCACCCGACTTCTATCGGTCTAAGCAAGCTAAGCAATTACTTGACTACGAATATCAAGGTGACAAGGATAGGGTAGAACGGAGTAAACAAGGTATAATGCAGCAATGGTTGCAAACAACTCCTAAACATAATGCATCAGTTAAAGTAAAGCATTAATAAAATTATTTGCAAACTAGGGGAGAAAAATGCTCTGAGGCTTGCCTCTCTCGAAAGAGCTCAGACGGTGGTCTGGGCACTCTGGAAGATCCTCACCGACCTCCTCGTCGGCTTCGGGCACCTCCTGCTCCTCGGGCTGCTCTTTCGGCTCCTCGGGAACTGCTACCGAAGTTACTTCCTGCGATCCTGTATGATGCAAATGTGTAAGTGCTCATGCCTAGGTGCACTGTAGAAATGACATATAATGATCATGATGAATGAAATGTAGATAAATAGGTTTACTTTATTTCATAAAGTAGGAATACAATTCTTCTACAAGGTAGTCAACATCATCTAAGAACATATACTACAAGCACATGTCATCTACTGCATTCTCTTCTACTGCTACTATACTAAGTCAACATATCTTATTAAATGCTTCAAAGATACACCAAAGTAAACCTTATTAACTAGTCATACATTAACAAGGTTAATTAAACCTTAATTGCAACTAGGTTTGAACAGAAACACCTATTTTGGTAGCATAGAAACATATGAGAAAATTACAGTAGCTTTCTATCATCTAATCTAGCATACCACAAAAATTTCATTGCATTTGGATTACTAGAACTGCCTACACAAAAATAACAAGCTAGGGCCTAAAAATGAGCATAAAAATATTTTATACTATGAAAAGTATCAAACAACAGATTTAGCATTTTTCCTACATTCTACACAATAAACAATCACCATAGAAAAATTATTACATGCATGTTTTATTCATCTTTTTCTCTCTAGCAAAAATAACAATTATTAACAATATTAAACACTTGTACTACACATCAAGATTTTTCTACAGAACATGCATGGCATATATTTTTCCTAGAAAGTACATCACAAAAGAAAATTATTGCAAGTGGAACCATATTTTTCTGAACTTTCTATGATTTATTACATATTTAACAAGAAAACAGCAATTTTAGTGAGTAAATAAAAACCCTACAGAAAAGTATTTCAAACTTGACATGCAATATTTTTAAACTGTAGATCTACTCATGAAAAACACTACAAAATTTGTTTCACAATTTTTGTAGCTAAAATGAGCAAGTTATGGATTTTAGAAACCCTTTTAACAATTTTTGAAAAATCATTTTCGAAAATCCTTTTAACATCAGCCGCTGGAAATGCTGGGTGCACCCGGTGCAGTGCACACGCCCGTGCACACTGAGACTGACATGTGGACCCGTGACCCCACGGGTCAGTCACCCAGAGGCAGGGAGACGCTGACCGCGCGGTTCTCGCCGCCGGTGAGCTCGCCGGCGGTGAGGTCACCACCATCATGATCCCCGTGCCAAGGCGGTCAAGTTGGTGCAAACGGCATGACCGGGGGAGCTCGGGAATAGGCTCGCCGTCGCCAATGGCAGAGCGGCGGCGCGTGTGGTCGTCGGCCGGCCATCCCCGACCATGCCACGGGCACCGGAAGGGTGCTCGAGCAACGGTGAGCCATGGCAATCAAGATGCGCGTGCTAAAAGGGAAAAAGGTGGGGCGGAAAGGAGCGGTCCACGGAGCGGAAAGCTCCGGCGAGCTCAGTCGGAACTCTGGTGAGCAATTCACGTGGAGGGGAGGCTTACCACGGCCAACTGGTGCGAGCACGGGCTACGCGAGGGAAAGGCGGAGCTCGGGGCAAGATGAAGGTGTCGATGGTGCGATGCGGTGGCCAGAACGGCAGCGCCGGTGATGGCACGCGGTGGTGGGAAGGAACTGCCGCCGTTGCTGCTGCTGTGAGGCGAGGAGAGGGGAATGGAGGCAGTAGCTGATGCGGGAGTAGGCGGGCGCGGAGGGACGCGGGGGCCACCGGAGGGCACGTGGCGCGCGGTGTCAGCGACGTACGGCCACGCGGCGGCCGGCTTCTGCCACGGCGCCACGGCATCGCGCGCGCGGGCGGGCGGGCGGAGCTAGGCGCGGACGCGGGAAGCTAGGCCAGGCCGCTTGCGCGAGCAGGCCAAAGCGGAGGCGGCGGCCTGCTAAGGCCGAAAATTCATTTTTCTTTTATAAATAAAATTCTAGATTTTATGAGTTGATTCAAATTCAATTTTGAAGATGAAAAAGGCATTTTCATAAGTTGCCCCCAAAACAAAAGTTGTTCAAAATTTTATTCTCTACAACTTTCATTTAGGACACTTTTCAAAATTCTAAACAGATTTTGAATTAGTGATTTAAAGTCAAATTTTAAATGAAAACTCATTTTTCTAGAATATTTTTAGAAGCAAAATTTGGGGAGATTTTGAATACAAAAGTTGCTCCAAAAATCATGTTAATTAGCTCTAAGTCATTTAGAGTTATAGCCCAATAAATTTTTACCATTCTTAGCTAGAAATTGCAATACTTTAGGGTTCAAACATGTTTTTCACAATTTAATTAATTCCAACTTATATTGCATGTGATGATGAACATGTATGAAATGGTAATGCTCATGATTTGGGATATGAATGCATGCTTAACACCCAGGGGTGTTATAGCCCTCCCCCTTATAAAAATCTTGTCCCGAGATTTGGGTTACGAACCATTTGTAATAAAAATCCTCATAAGCTTTTTGTAGATATTCACCCATTTCCCAAGTTGCATCTCCTTCATCATGATGACTCCACTGTATCTTATATGTTTTCACCACACTGTTTCGAGTAACCCTTTCTTTATAGTCCAACACTCGAACCGGTTGCTCACGATATACCAAATCTGATTTAAGCTTTATGCCTCGAGGTTCGATTCTTTCCTCTAGAACACGCAAACACTTCTTGAGATGCGATACATGAAAAACTGGGAATATAGCGCCCATTATCTTAGGTAACTCTAACTTGTAAGCGACTGAACCTTTTCTTTCCAAGATCTTATATGGTCCCACAAATCTGGCTGCAAGCTTTCTGCATACTCCAAACCGTTTCTTCTTCATTGGCGTGACTTTTAGATAAACATAGTCACCAACTTCGAACACAAGCGGTCTCCTTCTTCGATCCGCATAGCTTTTCTGATGTGATTGAGCTTCTTTCATATTTTGCTGGATGATATGAACTTTCTTCTCGGCTTCTTCCACGAAGTCAATACCATAATATCTTCTTTCTCCTGGCTTGATCCAGTTTAGTGGTGTTCTACACTTTCTGCCATACAAAGCTTCGAATGGTGCCATCTTGATACTTTCTTGATAACTATTATTGTAAGCGAACTCCGCTAATGGTAACCATGACTCCCATGAACCTCTGGAAGATAACACACATGCTCTTAACATATCCTCTAGAACAACATTAACTCTTTCGGTCTGACCATCTGTTTGAGGATGATAGGCAGTGCTACGAATCAAACTAGTTCCCAAACCTTTATGCAAGTGCTCCCAAAAGTGAGCAGTGAATTGTGACCCTCTATCAGACACTATAGTCTTCGGTATGCCATGTAATCTCACAATCTCTGCAATATACTTCTCTGCATATTGAGGTGGTCGATAACCTGTCTTGACAGGTAAAAAGTGAGATGTCTTCGTAAGACGGTCCACGATTACCCAAATCGAATCATGTCATTTCTGAGTAGTGGACAAACCTATGATGAAATCCATGCTTATATCATCCCACTTAAAACTAGGTACGGACAAAGGTTGCAACAATCCGGCAGGTCTCATATAAATAGCTTTTACCCTACAACATGTGTCACATCTGGCTACATATGCTGCAATCTCTTTCTTCATTTTTGTCCACCAAAAACGAGGTCTTAGTTCTTGGTACATTTTGCTACTTCCAGGATGGATAGATAACTTCGAAAGGTGAGCCTCATCCATAAGTTTATTCTTAAGCTCTTGATCCTTGGGAACAACAAGACGGTCGTCAAACCATAACACGTCATGTTCATCCAATCTAAAGTGCTTAGATGGTTCTTCTTTAATCTTTTCTTTGATATAGAATATCCCTTTATCGGTTTTCTGACCTTCTATTATCTTACTCTCCAAAGAACAACAAATCTGAATAATGTGTAATACGGCAGGATGCATTAGATCAAAACCATCTTCGAGCAAAGGTTGCGCATTCAGGCATTGTGACTTTCTACTCAAAGCATCTGCCACTACATTGGCCTTTCCAGGATGATATTGCACATTCAAGTTGTAATCTTTGATCAATTCTAACCATCTTCGCTATCTCATGTTCAATTCAGGTTGGGTGAAGATGTACTTGAGACTCTTGTGATCGGTGAAAATATTGCACACATTACCAAGTAAGTAATGTCTCCAAATTTTTAATGCATGCACTATGGCAGCAAGTTCAAGATCATGCGTCAGATAATTGATCTCATGTTTTCTTAACTGATGGGAGGCATAAGCAATGACTCTTCCTTCTTGCATAAGAACACAACCTAATCCTGTTTTTGATGCGTCGCAAAACACATCAAAAGGTTTCTTAATGTCCGGTTGTGCTAGAACTAGAGCAGTGGTCAATAGTTTCCGCAAGGTGTGGAAAGCTGTCTCACACTCCTCTGTCCACACAAACTTATGATCTTTCTGTAGCAGACTTGTCATTGGCTTAGCAATCTTTGAGAAATATGGTATAAAACAACGATAGTAACCAGCTAATCCTAAGAAACTTCTAACTTCCAAAACCGTGATTGGTATCTTCCAATCCATAACCTCTTGCACTTTACTCAGATCTATAGAAACTCCATTCTCTGACAGAATGTGACCAAGGAAAGGAACTTTCTTCAACCAAAATTCACACTTGCTAAACTTAGCATACAACTTATGATCTCTAAGTCTGGCTAAGACAATTCTCAGATGCTCTACATGATCTTTCTCATTCTCAGAGTATATTAGAATATCATCAATGAACACAACCACAAACTTGTCCAACTCTGGCATGAAAATCATATTCATTAGATACATAAAGTATGTAGGAGCATTTGTTAAGCCAAAGGACATAACAAGATACTCGTACAACCCGTATCTGGTGGAAAAGGCAGTTTTCGGTATATCTTGTGGTCTAATCTTTATCTGATGGTAACCCGATCTTAAATCTATCTTGGAGAACACTCTGGCTTTGGCTAACTGATCGAATAAAACATCAATATGAGGCAAGGGATACTTATTCTTGATAGTTACAGCATTAAGAGGCCTATAATCCACACACATTCTTAAAGTACCCTCCTTCTTTTTCTTCACAAATAAGGCAGGACATCCCCATTCAGACTTACTTGGCCGGATAAACCCCTTTTTCACAATTCCTCTAGTTGCTTTTTCAGTTCAGCTAACTCATCCGGAGGCATCCAATAAGGTCTCCTTGAAATTGGAGCTGTCCCAGGGATCAACTCAATTCTAAACTCAACATCTTTATCTAGCGAAAGACCAGTTAACTCATCTAGAAACACATCCGGAAACTCACACACTACCGGAATCTGATGAATCGGAATGACTTCCATAGCACATGTCACACTCACAAGGTCTATTCTTTTGGGCAATGGTACCTGAAAAGTACCCTCTCCCTAGGGATCCTTAAGGGTAAGTACCCGACTTCCTGTATCTATCACTGCTCCCCAATCCTTCATCCAATTCATCCCTATGATGACATCCAGAACTAGTCCAGGCATAACTATCAAGTTTAGTCAAAACTTTTGACTTCCTAATTCAAGGGTTGCCCCTCTAACCATCCGATTGATTAAAACATCAGCCCCTGCTGAACTTATACGGTAACCATAACTTAAGTCTGTGCATAGTTGTTCATGTTTTCGTGCAAATGCTTGACTCATGAAAGAATGCGATGATCCAGAATCAAATAGAACAACTGCAGGGTTTTGGTTAATAGGAAACTTACCAGCAGTTATGGGCTCTCCCTCAGGAATCTCATCCACCATGGTGTGGTGTACTCGAGCATTTTGGGTCTGTTGCTTCTTTCTGGGCGGATAAGGATAGAACTTTGAAAAGTGGCCTGACTGATCACAATTATAACAGGGTCCCTTCACTGTACCAGCAGATCCTATAGCTCCCTTCGAGTTACCCTGTCCCGCAGTTGCGGCTGTCCTTACTGGCGGCACAGCCATCTTGTATGGCTTATGTGGACCCTCGTAGTTCTGGGTTTTATGCTATGGTGGCCTAAACCTTGCATCTGGTGCAGACGGACGATAGGTCGAACGATTAGCAGTGACAACTCTTGGCTGTGATGGTCCTGACTCAAAGGCTCTCTTGCGAGTCTTGGATGCTGTGTACACGTTGTTGTTCTTCTCTTGTTTTAGACAAACACTTATGAAGTCATTGAATCTGGCGCGGGTATTGGTACCCACATGCTTCATCATCTTCAGACCTAACCCTCTCTTGAAGCAAGCAATTATCTTAGCATCGGTGTCAACCATGTCGGGAGCATAACGACACAAGTTGTTGAAGGCATGCAAATACTGCGTTACGGTTTTGGTGCCCTGATTTAAAGCCAAGAACTCTCTGAACTTCATCTCAACCAGCCCTGGTGGAATATAAACTCCACCAAAGGCTTCAGTGAACTCTCTCCACGAGATCTGAGCATTTGGAGGGAAGGTGGTGCGATGATGCTTCCACCACATCCCTGCTGGTCCTTGTAACTGATGTGCAGCATACTCTGTCTTCAGTACTTCAGTCAGTCTTAACACACGGAACTTATCTTCCATAGTATTGATCCATTCTTCAGCATCAAGTGGCTCGGTTGCTTCCTTGAAAATTGGTGGCCTGGTGTCCATGAAATCCTTGAAGTTGCTGTACTGATTCACCCCATTGCCACCACCTTGGTTGTTACCACGTTGAACATTGTTGGCAATGGTACGTAGAAAATCTTCCATGTTTTTCTGTGATTGCTCAGCATTGCGCTGACTTCCAAGAAACTGTGCAAAGAATACCTCTGCAGTGAGCGGTGGAGGAGGTGGCAAATGCGGCTCCGGGTGTGGCTTATTATGGTGGACGTTGTTTTCACCACTCCCACCTACCCTGGCACTATTACCATCCGTTTCAGCAGCCTCATACATGGTGCGGCGAGTGTTTGCTATCTGGATATTTCAGCAACAAGTAATAATTAAGTGAAGTTGTAGTAATTGTGAGTGAATGAAAAATTATGCCATACTGAATTCATTAGAGAGAACAAAGTCATACAATAAAACAGAGGCACAATAATCGCATTCCAATTAAAACAACACCACTAATTAAATTACTTCAAATGCAAACATCGCGTCCAATACAACCATGTTGCTAGCATACACACACTGGACTTTATGCGCTCGGGTATCACATGAACAACCGAGATCTAACATTCTACCAAGTCTTAAGGTTCGAACGAGATACATCAAGATACATGAAGCCAAAAGAAAGGTCATCGTGACAGGGCCTAGTAGCTAACGCAAAGAAACTAGCCTACTCCTCGGGGCCATCGTCGGGGTCGGAGATGTCACCATCGCTACCATCAGTAGCAACGTCGTCATCGGCAGGTGCGGCTGCAGGCTCGTCCTCATCGTCGTCGACGTCCATACCGGCGGCGTCTGGAGGAGCATACGGGCCAATCCCATTGTAGAGCGCATGAAACTCCTCATGCAAGTTGACGTTGTACTCCTCTAGCTCCTCGACCCTCTGCCTCAGGAGGTTCCTCTCGTTCCAGGCTTCATTCCTCTCCTGAACCAACTGTCCAATCATGCGGTCTGTATTATTGTTGGCCTGAGTCAACGTATGCACCCGCTGTAAAGCACTATCACCTCTCTCTAGAGCCTGGTCTCGTTGTAAGCTCATGTCAGCCAACTGCTCCTGCAAACTAGCTATAGCACGTGCCTGCTTCTTCTTCTGTTTTCTTGCTTGGAGCCGATCATCACCACGCAAACTAGTCAAAGTCCAATAAGTGCACTCAAGACCCTGGTATGCTCTGATAGCTGCATACATCACACTCATAGCGTGGTTGTCGCTAGCCTGTCCTTCATTTGGGCCTATGACTAAAGCACTTCCTTGCGGCTGCACCCAAATGGCATCGCGAGGATCATCTCTCGGAAAAGTGCTAGCCAAGGCTGCTGCCAGCTCGTTGGGAAATCTGCTCATTATGTCCCTAATGACACGGAAAGATGCTCCCTCCGCACCCTCAACCGGAGTGCGTCCCTCAAACTTAAAGTGCCAACCATCCCACTCTGGAGCATCACCAAGAGCAGGGACTATGATCTCCACTACTGCCAGTCCATCCTCAGCTAACTGGCTCTCACTCCAAGAGTACACCGGCTCCTGACCCTCCGGGTACCCCACATCATGGAGCACTCTCCAAAGCAAAGTTGGCATGCCAAACTCGCTCAGAAAGGTGTTCGTGCTGCGGCGCTCCCACGGGGCCAACTGGTATCAGGGTGCTCTTCCGCCTGTGGACTTACGGGCAGTCTATTTCGTGCGGGCCATCTGTACCAAAAGTTTTGATTTCCTGGTGAGAACATAATTTAAGTTGGTACAATTTTTATCAAAAGGGGATAATCAATTTATAAGGGGAGGAATGCATGACATGAATGAAATGCACAAGCAACATGATGCATGTACGTTTCGTGCGTTCTCACAAACTTAAGAAATAAATGATATCTAGCGATGAATTCGGTGGCATACAGGCGATCTCTCATATACGTAACTAATACATTCTACACGAGAAACACTGTTATGTACCTGTAGAAATTTCATTTCAGCCCAATTCCCCATGATTGCATGAAAGCAGTAAATCTATCTACACGCTCTACACGAATCCCCATATACGCGTACAACGGTAGTAACTACCCAAAATATCATCCTATTGATGGCATCACCTCAACGGACAGAACAACCACACATGCGACACTTTTGTAAAAGCATGCGTAAAACATGTAAGTACTCCAGTATCATATAAGCACTATCCCTAGATCGGCGGTGTATCCGATCATGCTCTCACATCTCACACTTACCAAGGCGTAGAGGCAACTGGTCCATACATTACCACTCAATTAAGTGGCACTCATACAATAGCACGCCGTATGAACAACGAAAGAGAAATATGGTGCAAGAACCCCAAAGTCAGTACTTAAATAAGCCACCTAGAGTCCTTACTGGGCATAAAGGATATGACCACTGGCACACTTTTAGTTTGTAAATCACGTTTTTTAAACATATTTTTGTTTTAAATACACTTGTGAACAGTAACACGCTAAACCATGCTCCGATGCCAGCTATAACAGAACCGACCAATTATACGAGATTAAGTAAGAAAATCATCCACCGAGCAGACGATTTAGCAAACTTAAGCCCGTATAACCCGGTAGTCCGTGAAATCACGACATATTTCAAACCAACTTACATACCAGCCAAGATCATAATAAGTTCATCGGTCACCATCACAAGTTACATAAAAGTTCACGTCGCAAATACATCAGAGTTTAAACATAGTTATTACAAACTAGTTTCAAATAAAAGTAGCGGAAGCGTTTAGTTCAAATCGCACACTCACACAGAGTTCAAAATAAAGTGCTAGCTCAGGATCATCTTCCAACAAAAGCATCAGACGAGACATAGTGAATGACCATTGCCCATGGTCCTAAGCTTCTCCCATCGCACGATAAAGGCAGTTGATACAGTAGTCGTAATACATCTGCCCATCTGCAACAAGTGGGAACAAAGCCCTGAGTACGAGAAGGTACTCAGCTAGACTTACCTGACAGAACCAAAAATAAAAGACACCAAGGATCATGACAGGCTTTCTGGTGGGGTAGCTGACTCATTTGCAAAAATGCATTTTTAGCATTTAAAGAATCTTTCTAAAAGCTTTGCATCAAGTTAAATCTTTATTATCCTGTCAACTACATTTGCACTCAGGGCAATCCACTCAGCCCGAATAATCTCCCAGCTTCGCGGTCGAAAGGTGCATTATTCGGCCAGCTAAATGTAAGGCATGCGTTCAACATGACTCGAGGCCCAACAATGGTCGGTCCTTAATCGACACAGACGGAAAACACTACAGTTCGAAACCCTGTAAGTTTCCGCCCGGTCTCAATTTCACATTAACACTTAGCTATTCTCAGATGACATACTTTCCCAAGCAGATCCAGGTAACCACCTATAGCTCGCAGGTGACAGGAAATCACCCGACTTCTACCGGTCTAAGTAAGCTAAGCAATTACTTGACTGCGAATATTAAGGTGACAAGAATAGGGTAGAACAGAGTAAACAAGGTATAATGCAGCAACAGTTGCAAACAACTCCTAAACATAATGCATCAGTTAAAGTAAATCATTAATAAAATTATTTGCAAACCCGGGGAGAAAATGCTCTGGGGCTTGCCTCTCTCGAAAGAGCTCAGACGGTGGTCTGGGCACTCTGGAAGATCCTCACCGACCTCCTCGTCGGCTTCGGGCACCTCCTGCTCCTCGGGCTGCTCTTCCGGCTCCTCGGGAACTGCTACCGGAGTTACTTCCTGCGATCCTATATGATGCAAATGTATAAGTGCTCATACCTAGGTGCACTGCAGAAATAACATGTAATGATCATGATGAATGAAATGTAGATAAATATGTTTACTTTATTTAATAAAGTAGGAATACAATTCTTCTACAAGGTAGTCAACATCATCCAAGAACATATACTACAAGCACATGTCATCTACTGTATTCTCTTCTACTACTACTATGCTAAGTCAATACATCTTATTAAATGCTTCAAAGAGACACCAAAGTAAACCTTATTAACTAGTCATACATTAACAAGGTTAATTAAACCTTAATTGCAACTAGGTTTGAACAACAACACCTATTTTAGTAGCACAGAAAAATCTGAGAAAATTACAGTAGTTTTCTATCATCTAATCTAGCATACCACAAAAATTTCATTGCATTTGGATTACTAGAACTGCTTACACAAAAATAACAAGCTAAGGCCTAAAAATGAGCATAAAAATACTTTATACTATGAAAAGTATCAAACAACAGATTTAGCATTTTTCCTACATTCTACACAATAAACAATCACCATAGAAAAATTATTACATGCATGTTTTATTCATCTTTTTTTCTCTAGCAAAATAACAATTATTAACAATATTAAACACTTGTACTACATATCAAGATTTTTCTATAGAATATACATGGCATATATTTTTTTTCTAGAAATTACATCACAAAAAAAATTTATTGCAAGTGGAACCATATTTTTCTGAGCTTTCTATGATTTATTGCATATTTAACAAGAAAACAGTAATTTCAGTGATTAAATAAAAACCCTACAAAAAAGTATTTCAAACTTGACATGCAATATTTTTAAACTGTAGATCTACTCATGAGAAACACTACAAAATTTGTTTCATAATTTTTAGAGCTAAAATGAGCAAGTTATGGATTTTAGAAACCCTTTTAACAATTTCTGAAAAATCATTTTCGAAAATCGTTTTAACATCAGCCGCTGGAAATGCTGGGGTGCACTCGGTGCAGTGCACACGCGCACGCACACTGAGACTGACAGGTGGACCCATGACCCCACGGGTCAGTCACCCAGAGGCGGGGAGACGCTGACCGCGCGGTTCTCGCCGCCGATGAGCTCGCCGGCGGTGAGGTCACCACCATCGTGATCCCCGTGCCAAGGCGGTCACGTTGGTGCAAACGGCATGACCGGAGGAGCTCGGGAATAGGCTTGTCGTCGCCAATGGTGGAGCGGCGGCGTGGGTGGTCGTCGGCCGGCCATCCCCGACCATGCCACGGGCACCGGAAGGGTGCTCGAGCAACGGTGAGCCATGGCGAACAAGATGCACGTGCTAGAAGGGAAAAAGGTGGGGCGGAAAGGAGCGGTCCACGGAGCGGAAAGCTCCGGCGAGCTCGGTCAGAACTCCGGTGAGCAATTCACGAGGAGGGAAGGCTTACCACGGCCAACTGGTGCAAGCACGGGCTGCACGAGGGAAAGGCGGAGCTCGGGGCAAGATGGAGGCGTCGATGGTGTGATGTGGTGGCCGGAACGGCAGCGCCGGCGATGCCGCGCGATGGCGGGGAGGAACTGCCGCCGCCGCCGCTGCTGTGAGGCGAGGAGAGGGGAATGGAGGCGGTAGCTGAGGCGGGCGAGCGCGCGGAGGGAGTAGGCGGGCGCGGAGGGACGCGGGGGCCACCGGAGGGCCCGTGGCGCGCGGTGTCGGCGACGTACGACCACCGGCAGTCGGCTTCTGCCGCGGCGCCACGGCGTCGCACGCGCGCACGAGCGGGCGGAGGTAGGCGCGGACGCGGGAAGCTAGGTCGGGCCGCTTGCGCGAGCAGGCCGAAGCGGAGGCGGCGGCCTGCTAAGGCCGAAAATTCATCTTTCTTTTATAAACAAAATTCCAGATTTTATGAGTTGATTCAAATTCAATTTTGAAGATGAAAAAGGCATTTTCACAAGTTGCCCCCAAAACAAAAGTTGTTCAAAATTTTATTCTCTACAACTTTCATTTAGGGCACTTTTCAAAATTCTAAACAGATTTTGAATTAGTGATTTAAAGTCAAATTTTAAATGAAAACTCATTTTTCTATAATATTTTTAGAAGCAAAATTTGGGGAGATTTTGAATACAAAGTTGCTCCAAAAATCATGTTAATTAGCTCTAAGTAATTTAGAGTTATAGCCCAACAAATTTTTACCATTCTTAGCTAGAAATTGCAATACTTTATGGTTCAAACATGTTTTTCACAATTTAATTAATTCCAACTTATATTGCATGTGATGATGAACATGTATGAAATGGTAATGCTCATGATTTGGGATATGAATGCATGATTAACACCCAAGGGTGTTACAACTTCTGCGACATTGGGGGATGACCTGGCCGAGGTGTCAGCCAGGTGGCCCAACTACGCAGGGATGGCACTTATACGGGCGGAGGAGGAGCTCCCACACTGGGGTCGGTCGACCCTCGAGTTCAGGGACGCGTCTAACCCCAGCACTGAGCCCTTCTTCGCCCTCGATGACAAGGACGAGGTGCAACACTAGGAGTTTGTCGAGGGACTCCATAAACACTCCATGCAGTCTCTATGCATGGTCGCAGATACCTTGGTGCGGGGTATGTCGGAGGCTTTCGAGGTGAGCCGGGTTCGTTTGTCTTTTCTTGTGTTTTATCCTTCCTTTCTCCTTGGTTCTGATCCTTAGGTTTTAACTGTGGTCAGGAGCTCAAGGAGCGTTCTCGCCGCAAGTCACTCTTTATTCGTCATGAGAGTGGCGTGTGGGCGGCGCTTGCTCATCAACGAGCTCTAGTCGAGGAAGCCAATAAGCCATTATCCCAGAAGAGTGCCGAGGTGGATGAGCTTCGCGTCATCCATGCAACGGTTAGGGATGAGGCGACGCAGGCTCGGTAAGCCGAGGCCAAGGCACATGAAGATGCGGCAAGGGCTCGGGAGGAGGCGGCCAAGGCTCGTGAGGACCTCGCGCCGCTGCTGGCGTGCATGAAGGAGCTCGAGGAGGATGTTGCCTTAGTCAGCGGTCAGCGTGACGCCCTCAACATCCAGATCAGGATGGCGTTCGCTCACGTCGGAACCTTAGAGGATGAGGTTGCGACGCTAAAGGGGATGGTCTGAGAGAGCGACGAGGCTCTCTCGGACACCGGTCGGGAGATTGAGACATTGAGGGCAGCAGTCCGTGATAAGGACGAGGCTAAGGCGCGCGAGGAGCTGCGCGATGAGGTCATGGGTTGGCAGACCCACGCTGAGGGTAAACCTTTTGTCATGTTTTGGCCTTGGCCTCGGGGTCCCAGGCTTATGCTAACTTGGTGTTTGTGTTTCAGAGCTGGAGAAGCAGCAGCATACGGCCCAAGCGACGGCTACCTTGTTCCAGAACCTTTTTGAGGCCAAGGTCGGGCGGACTCAGCTGCTCCAGGGTGCGATCGCCTCGGTGTGCGATGGCCTGGGGGTCAAGCCTAACATCGATACCGAGGAGGATGCGCCAGGGAACTCGTTTGTCCGCCGGATGGCAGCGCTGGGTCGCCTCGTCTGCGAGAAGATACGAGGCAGGCTGCATCATGGCGTGAAGAGGGCCATGGCGATCGTTTGGTCTGGGTTTGAGTATGACATGGGCCTCATTGTTGATGGCTTCATCATGGATCCGGACCGGACTGACAAGGAAAATGAAGTAGTCTGCCTAAACCTAATCGAGGCCGTTGAGGAGCCCGGGGGTCGCCTTGCAAAGCTTTTCGAGGTCGAGGTGGTCCTGCCCGCTGACGATGAGGGCTTGTGAGCCAAACCTAGGCATGAAGGCCCATGTAAATAAGTTAATACTCATAACTTTCGTTGTGATGGCCTTGGGGGCCTTGAAACATTTAGATGTAATTTTGTACTAAATGTCCATTTTTGTTCGAGTTTTTTCTTCCCTTTCTCGCTTGAATCGTATTCTTGCATGATTTTCTTAGCGCGCGGTTGCACCCCTTGGCGTGAGGGAGTGAGTGGAGGTACTGTAGCCTCGAAGGCGTAAGTGATCTCGCGGCTTGACTACCCTCAAGCTTTAGGGCGCATTTGCAGCCTCGTGGATCATGTAAGAACTTGATTCAAAGCGAACAGGAATGTTAGTCGTGAGCTTTTTCAAAATCATGAACTATTACTAGGTCTACTTAGCGCATGGTTGCACCCCTTGGCATGGGGGGTGAGTGGAGGTACCATAGCTCGGAGGCGTAGGTGATCTCGCGGCTCGGCGGCCCTCGAGCCTTAGGGTGCGCTTGCGGCCTCGTCGACTTATGTAACAGTTCTCTTCTTTTTTGAAAAATGCAAATTTTTTGGGGATACATAGGGGGTTCCCCCCTTGCAGCCCCCGAGAGAGGGTCGACTCTGAGAAAATAGGGTCGATCCTCCCTGGTTGTTATGAAAAAAATGCTTTGAACACCGATGTATTCTTTATTCTATCATGGGATTGTGAAATAATTTACAGAGCCTCGAGGCTTTAAGGAAAAAAACGACGTAGCTGTTCAATGTTCTATGCGTTGGTGAAGATTTTGCCTTTCTCGTTCAATAGTTTGTAGGTGCCAGGCTTCAGTACTTGCGTGACGATGTATGGCCCTTCCCATGGTGGAGTAAGCTTGTGTCGTCCCTTGTTGTTCTGGCTTCGCCGTAGCACCAGGTCACCGACATTGAGGTCCTATCTGTGGACGTGTTTGTCATGGTAGCATCGGAGACTTTGCTGATACCTTACCGAGTGTAATAGAGCCACATCACGAGCTTCCTCGAGCCGGTTGAGGGCATCCTCTCTTGTGGCATCATTGTTTTGCTCGTTGTAGGCTTTCAGCCTCGAGGATCCATATTCTACATCAGTTGGGAGCATAGCCTCGGATCCGTAAACTAAGAAGAACGGAGTGAACCCTGTGGCTCGACTCGGCGTCGTTCTTAGGCTCCACAGGACCGAGGGGAGCTTGGCGGCCCATTTTTTGCCGTGTTTGTTTAACTTATCAAAAATTCTTGGCTTCAGGCCTTGTAGAACCATGTCGTTGGCGCATTCTACTTGGCCATTTGTTTTTGGATGAGCTACGGCCGACCAGAGCACACGGATGTGATGGTTGTCGCATAAATCTAGAAACTTTTTGCTGGTAAATTGGGTGCCGTTGTCCGTGATGATGCAGTTAGGAACCCCAAAGCGGTGGGCGATGTCGGTAAAAATAGCACAGCTTGCTCAGACCTGATGCTAGTGATAGGACGGGCCTTGATCCACTTGGAAAATTTGTCAATGGCGACGAGCAAGTGGGTGAAGCCACCAGTTGTCCTCTTCAGGGATCCGACCAAGTCGAGCCCCCAAACAGCGAACGACCATGTGATGGGAATAGTTTGCAGGGCGTGAACCGAGAGGTGGGTTTGTCTTGCATAGTACTGGCATCTTTTGCAGGAGCGCACTAGCTTGACAGCGTCGGAGACTGCGGTTGGCTAATAGAAACCTTGTCGGAATGCATTTCCAACGAGGGTTTGAGGTGTCGCGTGATGACCGTAAGCCCCCGAGTGTAGATCTTTGAGCATGTTCCTGTCCTCCTCATTTGTGATACAGCGTTGGAGGGTGCCCGTAGGGCTATGGCGATACAGCTCCTTATTGTCGCCAAATATCACAAAGGATTTGGCCCGGCGAGTGATTCATCGAGCCTCGATCTTATCCGAGGGGAGGTCCCCTCGAGTCAGATGGTCGAGGTATGGAACACACCAGTCAGGCTCGAGGTTGGCTGGTGGGGTCGAGCCTTCCGCCTACATGGCTTTAGCCCTGGTCGAGGGAGCTTCTGCCTTAGGTGGGGGATCGAGTGATGGTCCGTCGGCCCCTCCGTCTGCCCCGATGTTGATAGACGGTCGATGGAGATCTCTCGTGAAAACGTCAGGTGGAACTGTGGTTCGACTAGAAGCGATTTTTGTAAGTTCATCGGTGGCTTCATTATATCTGCGTGCAACGTGGTTGAGCTCGAGGCCGTGAAACTTATTCTCAAGGTGTTGTACTTCCTCATAGTAGGCTTCCATCTTTGGATCACGGCAGCTCGAGCTCTTCATGACCTAGTCAATCACGAGCTAGGAGTCACCATGAACGTCGAGGTGTCAGACCCCTAGTTCGATGGCAATGCGTAGGCCCATGACGAGCGCCTCGTACTCGACGACGTTGTTGGAGGCGGGAAAATGAAGCCAGATTATATAGCGCATGTGGACTCCGAGGGGCGAGATGAAGAGCAAGCCCGTGCCTGCTCCTGTTTTCATCAGCGACCTATCGAAGTACATGGTCCAAAGCTCGGTCTAGAGCTGAACCGGAGGAAGTTGAGTGTCGGTCCACTCCGCTAGGAAGTCTGCTAGCACCTTGGATTTGATGGCTTTGCGTGGCGCGTAAGAGAGGGTCTCACCCATGAGCTCGACTGTCCACTTTGCTATTCTACCCGAGGCTTCTCGGTTCCGGGCTATCTCTCTCAAGGGGAAAGAAGACACCACGGTCACCGGGTGGCTCTCGAAGTAGTGATGAAGTTTGCGCCGCGTTAAGATGATAGCGTATAGCAACTTTTGGATTTGGGGGCAGCGAACCTTGGTTTCCAAGAGCACCTCGCTGATGAAGTAGACCGGTCTCTGGACGAACAAGGTATGTCCTTCCTCTGCCCTCTCGACAACTAAGACCGCGCTGACCACTTGTGTCATTGCAGCGATGTAAAGCAGGAGGGGTTTCCCCATGGCCGAAGGGACGAGGATCGGTGAGTTGGACAACGTAGCTTTAAGCTTTGTAAGGGCTTCCTCTGCCTCGAGGGTCCATGAAAAGTGTTCCGATTTCTTTAGGAGACGATACAGTGGGAGCGCTTTTTCACCGAGGCACGAAATGAAGCGACTAAGGGCCGCAAGGCAGCCCATGACCCTCTGTATGCCCTTTAGATCTCGGATAGGGCCCATTTTTGTTATTGCAGTGATTTTTTCCGGGTTGGCTTTGATGCCACATTCGGAAATGATGAACCCTAGGAGCATGCCTCGAGGAACGCCGAAGACGCACTTCTCGGGGTTGAGCTTAATGTTCTTTGCCCTAAGGCACTTGAACGCGACGTCGAGGTCGTTTATCAAATTGCTGACCTTCTTGGTTTTGACAACGATATCGTCGACGTAAGCCTCGACGGTTGGTCCAATGTGTTCCCTGAAAACGTGTTGCATGCATCGTTGGTACGTAGCCCCTGCATTCCGGAGACCGAAGAGCATAGTAACATAGCAATACATGCCGAATGGGGTGATGAATGAAGTCACGAGCTGGTCGGACTCCTTCATTTTGATCTGGTGGTAGCCAGAATACGCATCTAGAAATGACAGAGTTTCATATCCTGCAGTAGAATCAACGATTTGATCAATGCGTGGCAAAGGAAAAGGAACTTTTGGACATGCTTTATTCAAACTAGTATAGTCTACACACATCCTCCATTTCCCATTCTTTTTCTTAACTAATACAGGATTAGCCAGCCACTCGGGATGATAAACCTCCTTGATGAATCCGGCCTCCAATAGCTTGTGGACCTCCTCGCCAATGACCTTGCGCTTCTCCTCGTCGAAGCGGTGCAAGCGTTGCTTCACCGGTTTGTAGCCGGCTCTGATCTCCAAGGTATGCTCGGCGACTTCCCTGGGTATGCCAGCATATCCGAGGGACTCCACGCAAAGATGTCGATGTTTGCGTGGAGAAAGTCGACGAGCACTGCTTCCTATTTGGGATCAAGGGTGGCGCTGATGCTCAACGCCTTTCCTTTCGGGTCGGTGGGGTCGATGGGTACGAGCTTGACGTCTTCTGCGGGTTCGAAGTTGCCGGCGTGGCGCTTGGGGTCGGGGACCTCGTTGGCCAAACCGTCGAGGTTTACCGCCAAGGTTGCCGACTCTAAGATGGCTTCCCCGTGCTCGACGTATTCCACGTCGCACTCGTAGGCGTGCTCATAGGAGGGTCCGACGGTGATGACACCATTGGGGCCTAGCATTTTGAGCTTGAGGTAGGTGTAGTTGGGAACCGCCATGAACCGGGCGTAGCAGGGGCGCCCAAGAATGGCGTGGTATGTCCCATGGAATCCAACCACCTCGAAAGTGAGAGTTTCATTCCTAAAGTTGGCAGGAGTGCCAAAACAGACAGGGAGGTCGACCCACGCGACGGGCTCTGCTCGCTTTCCTGGCATGACTCCATGGAAGCCCCCGACGTTGGGTTGGAGGTGCGTTCTTGTGATTCCCAGAAGGTCGAGGGTCTGGGCATAGATGATGTTAAGACTACTGCCGCCATCCATGAGCACCTTGGTGAGGCGTGTGATGGCAATGATGGGATCGATGACAAGTGGGTAGACCCCAGGATTGGGGACGTAGTCTGGATGGTCATCATGGTCGAAAGTGATGGCCACCTCAGACCAGTCAAGGAAGAGGGGGGTTGCGAGTTGCACGGAGAAGACCTCTCGATGTTCCCGTTTGCGCTGCCATGTTGAGAGGCACGTCAAGGGTCCTCCGTATATCATGAAACATTCATGAATCTCGGGAAACCCCTCGTCCTTGTAGTCTCCCTTAGGATCCTCCTTCTTGTCGTCTTTCTTGATACCTAGGCTTTCAAAGTATCTCCGGAGCATGTGGAAGTCCTCGAGGTTATGGTTCGTGGGCCCTTTGTGGTAGGGACACGATTCTTTGAGCATTTTGTCAAAAATGCCCCTGCCGAGGGTCCTCGAGGTTTCTTATGATCAGCAGCAGCAACATGGTCGTCGGCCGAGGCCTCTTGTTTGCCCTGCTAGTTCTTCTTCTTCTTATTGTTGTCCCTTTTCAAGCCTCGGCTAGAGCCCACGGGATCCTCTTCCTTGCTCTTCCCTTTGTCCTGGTCGCTACCAAAGATGGCACCAACCGCCTCCTCGCCGGTGGTGAAGTTGGTGATAATATCCATCAAACCGTTGGCAGTGATAGGAGTGCTGCGGCCCAACTCTCGGACCAACTCTTTGCAGGAGGTACTAGAGAGGAAGGCCATGATGACGTCGGAGTCAGTTGTAACACCTCAGGTGTTTAGCTCCATAATTGCATTGCATTACATGAGCATAAGCATGCATCATTTCATGTTAATTCATGTGGTTGCAACAAATGTGATTTGTTTTGAAGTTTTGTTTGATTCACATCATGTGACACTAGGTAGTTGGTGTAACTAAAGGGTAGAGTAGCTAATTATACCTTACAACACCTTAATTACACTTAGGATCATTAGTGGAACAATGTTCATGTTGACCATAGTGACTAAATTGCCCTCCTAAGTGTGTTTCCATGCTAATTAGTGAAGTCATGTAAACTGAACCCTCAGAATCACTAGCTTAGAAGCAAAACCAGTTCAAGTCCATATTAACAAAGTTGTAGTAAAAATTGTAAGCTTCAACTTTGTCAATTAGCACAATTCATGATTCAGCCCCTAAGCCGGCCAAATTTTCACTTTACCGTGCTACTGATTCTCTGTTGTTTCACAAAAACAGATTTTGTTCTTGGCTCTGTAAATCCCAAAACATGTCGATTCAGATTTAGCTCATATTGACAAAGTTGTAGAGAATTTCATGAGCTACAACTTTGTTAATTAGCTCATCTCGTGATTCAGGCTGGTTTTAGAGCTACAAGGCTTGAAAGCTGCTGCTGTTTGGGGTGGTAAATGTTGCAAATGTTGCAACGTGATGTTGCCTATGTTGCAGTTCAGATCGGGCAGGGGGGAAGTGGCCGACCGGCCTCAGGCCGCGACCACCGCGTGGGCGCGCGGTGGCGACCGTACGCCGGCCTTGGCCCCACCGGTCAGGCCGAGCGGGCTTCTTGAACGCCACGACGCGGCCTCCGCCTCACTCCCACCCTTGTCTCTCTCTCTCTCTCGCCCTGAGCTCGCCGAGCGGAGAGAACCGAGCCGCCTCCGGTGCCGCGCGCTCCGCCGCCGTCGTGTGCGCTCATCGTCGCACCACCGGCCAATACACCACGCCCACAGCTCCGTCACCACCTCCCGAACCTCGTCGAACCCTCCTTTGGAGCAACCGAGCAGGGTAAGGGCGCATTGCCGGCTTTTCCCCCGCTCGGAGCTCACCGGCGCACCGCTGCCTGCGGTGCTTATACGCGGCCATGCTCCTCCACCTTGCATCGGTCCTCAATAGGAATCTCGTTAGGTCCGCCTTGGCCCTGGGGAGCGAATGCGCACCTCCGGTGACCACTTGGCGCTTGGAGCTCACCACTGCACCACCGTGCGCCATCACCGGGCCGCCGTCGCCATGGCCGTCGTAGCTAGGTGGGGATAGGGTCAGCCAAGCTTGGTTCGGTCGGTGCGGAAAGTCACGGGGAAACCGTCGGTGATCTTCCCGTCACCGGAGACGCCGTCGTCGGCAAGCTTGAGCTCGCCGGAGTCGCGGCCGTCTCCTCCCCTCCGCTCTTCTCTCTATGACCTGCGGATGTTTAGTTTTCTGGATATTTAAATAGGTCTTTGAAATGTTTTTAAATCACATGCAAACTTGTTTAAATTATATCTCGAGTTTCGGTGTTCCAAAAATTATGAAATTTGGTGGGTAGACTAATTTATACTTGCTCTAGCTCTGGTAAAAATTTGGGCAGTAGTGCTTAAGTACTTTTCAAGTTATAATGCTATCTTGTTATTTTAAGAAATACTTAAATGAATTTTTGTAATTTTTCTACATGTGCAATGTTCATATAACTTTTTGGAGAACGTCTTGGTACCCTAGAGTGTCCAAGAAAATTAGGAAATCTGTTGTTTGACACTTTTTACTATGCCTTGTTATTTATACAAAAATCAGCCTTTTTGGCTTGGGAATTTTGTGTAGGAAGTTCCTTTAAATAAATTTAGTTCAAATTTTTACATTAGCCTCTTTTTGGGTCAGAGAGTCTCCTGTAATTTTTGTAGAATTTTAGAAGCAGTTTACATATATGTTTGAAATTCCACTTAATTACTTAAGTAAATTAAGAAATGAATTTAAATAAATATTCTAGGTGGGCACACCTTACTTTCTGGTGTTTTTGTGACCTTTGTGAACTTGTAGTAGTATTAGTTTGGTCTTAGAGAATGTTTGCCATATAAATAATTATTTAATCTTTGTAATTCTAGGTTTTCTGGACAGCTGGTAGTATCTTTGGGTTTGACCCTTAATAATAGTGGTTGCTGGAAAACTTGTAAATACCAAAGTTGGAGTAAACTTGATAAATTAGCTTGTGTCAAAATTTGGGAGCATTTGGCTTAGTAGTTTAGGAGTTATTGCTGTTTTAAGTGACAGTCCAGAATTGACTGCTCTCTGTTGGGGAGGACAGATTCTGGAACTTTGGAATTTCGACTAGGTAAACTTTAGAATTTAGTGTTGTGGTCTGAAAACATTTTGTGGTGCATTTCTTAAGCTTTCCAGATTGTCTTAGATCATATCTTTTGGATTTGGGAATCTCCAGTTATGTTAGAAACAAGTAGCTGCTGTCCAGAATGTCTTACCGTGATATTTTGGGTTGGATGTGGTAACCTAAATAATGTCACTCTTGTGTTTGTTAGGTGTTAGGGCCTTAACCGAAGATGAACAACTATATCTTAGGTTGAGTAGATTAGGTAAGTACTTCTCCACCGGAGAAGAGATTTGCACGTACTGATAAAGTAACTTGATTATATTATTATATTTTATTTCTGAAATGCATTTCATTCCGAGCATGTTGCACCATTATGCACCCATGATATTTATTGTGCACTCATGCAATAGGTGTTTCGGAGGGGGTAACTCTCCTCGAATTCGAGCCTGTGATTCCAGAGGAAATCCAGGACCTGCCGGAGCAGCTAGAGGAACCAACTGGCGACGAAGCTCCTGCCGAAGATCTGCCTGAGTATCCTGATCATCGGCCTTCGACCTTTCTGAAAGGCAAGCCCCGGTGCATGCTGAACCTACTGATTTATAAATTAATCTTGAGTACTTTTAATTGTTTACTGCATTAAGTTGTAGGAGTTATATGAAAACACTTGTTGCATTATACCTGTCCTTGTCCAGATATCGTACTTAATCCTATATTAGGTTTAGGCACGTGTCAATGCTTAGCCCTGCTTAGTACGGTAGAAGTCGGGTGATTTCCGGTCATCCGCGAGATGTAGGAAGGAGTCACGAGTGGCTTTATGGCTATCGTGGATAGAACCATGCTTAAAAATGAAATTGAGACCGGGTGGGAGTTCGATAGTACAGCCGTAGGACACTTCACGTCTTGGGTGTGGAGCTATGCCCGTCTGAGTCGTTTAAGGACCGATTCGCTGTACGTCCTTGAGTCATGTTGAACGCAGTCTAACACTTAGTTGGCCGGATAAGTCGTTCCGACCGCGAAGCCGAGTAATGTGGTTCAGGCCGGGAATCGAATGGTAGGTTGCTTCTTGGAGGAGAGAAAGGATGTGCTTGGGGACATTAGCGTGAGACCAAGGGAGGGTTAGAGTCCCTATCACCTGGCAGAGTGTCGCCCTTGGGGTCGCGACATTATTCGGACCCGCGATTCCTGAATCATATGAAATGGTGGCCTGTGCGACCCTAGCAGGGGTCTGCACGGTGAGTGTTAGAAATACCCCTCCAGCTGGATAGGAATTCGATTCGAATCGCCGTCGCTCCCGGTTAGTGAGCACTTGACTTGAGCAGCGGCAACGTAGATCTCATTAAATGAACCGGTGGTTAAGGGAATGATACAATGTTGCCACAATTCATACCTGCTCTGGATATAATGATGATAATTGTTTGATTATAATCAAGTGCATGTTTAGTACAGGTGCTAAGATAGATGACAGGTAAATGCTAAAAATAACTGCTAGTACAGGTTATAAGAGTCTCAATTACTTATGCCTTTATGCAAAAATGTGATGTCAGCTAGCCTCTTGTGAAAGCCTTGCATAATCCTTGGTGTCATCTTATTTCTGGTTTTCGACGGGTAAGTCTAGCTGAGTACATTCCAGTACTCAGGGTTTATTCCCTCCTGTTGCAGATGATATGCTCTACCAAGGCTTCTGCAAAAATTGTCTCCACCCTGCGGGTGACGAAGACTAGATCACTTGGGCGTGATCATCTTTTATGTACTTTCCTGATGCTTTTGTGGGATGTTGATCAACAAGACTGGCAGTAGTTAAACAACTGGTGTGTGTTTGCTTCCGCTACTTTTATAAACTTGGTTTGTAATAATTGCGACTCCGTGTGTGTAAACTTATTTCAGAACTACTTGTGAAATGTAACGTATGATGTTGTATGTTGAATGATGCGATCCTGGTTGTAAGCAAGTTGGTTTGAAATCCTTCGTGGTTTCGATTGACTACCGGGATTATATGGGCTCAAGTTCGAAAATTTGAGCACTTCGGTGCTTGTTTTTGTACTTGTGCTCTTATAATTTGGTCGGTTCTGTTACAGCTGGTACCGGAGCATAATTCAACATTAAACACATCGTACGAGTATTTAAAAACAAAAGTATTTGATTATGAAAGAGGGTTAAAACACTAAAAATTATTTTTAGGTATGCCAGTGATCACATCCCTTAGCCCAAATAAGGACTCTTAGGTGGCTTATTATAAAGACTAACTTGGGGGCCTTGTTTGTTTTTGTTTCGTCGTCCATACGGCGTGATATTGTATGGATGCCATCCACTTGGGTGGTAATGTATGGATCAATTGCCTCGACGCTCTGGTAAGTGTGAGTTGTGAGAGCATGATTGTCCAACCGGCGATCTAGGGGAGAGTAGTTTTGGTGACTTGCATACTTACATGTTTAAACCATGTAATTACGTAAGCACTTAATTGTGGGAACCTTTTTATCGGGTAGCTTTGATACTGAAGTATATACATCAGGGGATGTGTATATGGAAAGTATTTAAATTACTGCTTTTTTGTGTGCATATATTGGGAAACTGTTAGGCTGAAATGAGGTTTTCTGCAGGTACACTAACAGCGTAACGAGTAGACCGATAGTTTCGCTTATATGAGAGAACGTATGTATGCCACCGCCTAGCGTTAGAACTTTAGGTTTCTACTAAGGTGAGAGGGCGTACGGAACGTGCATGCATCATGTTTAAATTATATCATACATATCATTTACTCCCTCCTTAAAAATTTCAGTACTCTCGACTAAATTAAATTTTGTATCCCCTAAATGATCCTCACTTTAAGTCGTATCTTGTTGCTACAGATGGCACGTACCAAGAGGACCGCTCGCAAGTCCACTGGGGGTAGGGCACCGCGTCACCAGCTCGCTCCACGTGAGCCCCACCCTGAGCCTACTGAGGTGGAAAGGCTGAGGGCAGAGTTGGCTGAAGTGACTGCTGCTAGGAATGCAGCGCGTCAGCAACTAGAGCAAGTGATCCATGATCGTGACCAGGAAACACTTGCAGTCCAGAGATTGACAGTAGCAAACCGCAACTGTCAACGCATACTGGTCCGTGTCATGAATCAGAGGGATGAAGCCTGGCACGAGGAGAACGTTCTGAGAGCTCGTCAGTTTGAGCTCGAACAGCAGTTGGAGAATGCTGAAGAATACAATGACAATCTTCATGAAGAAGTGCACCGCCTGAACAACCAGCTAAATCCTCTACTGCCTCGAAATATCAACACAGATGATGACATGGGTTCGGGAATCTTCATGGCTGAAAATGATGATGAAGTGGAGGTCAATGGGCCCCAAGATGCCGAACCAGAAGAAGAACCAGAAGAAGAAGAAGAAGATGAGGAGTTAGAGCCTGTTAGTGATGAGGACGGCGGGGAGATCCTTGACACCGACTCTGAGGACGATGCTTAGAGTAGTTATCACGTAGCTATGATGTTAGGGTTGTCTTTTGTGCCCTCCCTGTGTTGGAGTGAGGCTTTGTAATAACTTGACTTTTGGGATGTAAGGTCGAACCCTATGTTTCCTGGATGTTTAGTTGGAACCTGTTAATTTCGATCGCAATTGGATGTCTTATTGTGTGGCGTTCGATGATGGTGTCACGATTAGCACCCTTCGGTGCCGCGACGAAACCGAGGGCCTCCTATGGCGCGCGACATAAGGTTGTGCTGCTTGGCACGCGCTGGTATCGAGGTGGCTAGTCATGATCCACCATGGAGCTCTACCGTTGAGAAGTCTCTTTGTGGTCAGTTTGAAGTAGCCTTTCTCAGTCAACTAAAAACTTTGAAATCGAATCCAAGTACCGGGCGAAAGATCAAAAATCACGTAGATTTTAACGTAAACGGTTCAGTAACTGCTGTGCTCCTTGTGAGTGAGCCTTTATCAAAGTACATCTTGTTGGATTCTCTCGCATGATTGCGCCAATTGATCCGCTTGAATGGATTGTGCGGTTGTGATGAATTATTGTGCCATGATTATTTTGAGAAGTCTATTTCATGAAGTCAGTTTGACATATTTACAATAATTCATCTACAAACTTCCCACATCGTCAGTGCTCATTGGCTATGCATTTTGCAGATGTCGTACAATCTCCGTCGGGGTCGTGGCAATGAGGATGAGGAACAGCCACCCCCTCCGCCACCACCTACCCCGGCTGAGTTAATGCAGACCGTGGTCGAAGGGCAGCGCATGCTGGCAGATGCTATGCGCCAGCTTGCCAACCGGGAGGCTCGTCATGGCCGCCAGGGCCCAGAACCCAATCAGTACAGTGATTTCAAGGACTTTCTTGATACTAAGCCCCCGCTCTTTAAGGAGGCGGAGGAACCACTGCAAGCTGATGAGTGGTTGAATACTATTGAACAAAAGTTTCGTCTGCTTCGCTTGACGATGAGCTAAAACTGAATATGCTTCTCACCAACTACATGGTCCAGCGGGTATTTGGTGGAGCCACTATCGTTCCACACTGCCTGCAAATGTCCCTATTGCTTGGGACCAGTTCAAGGCCGCATTCCGTGGGAACTATATTCCTCCAGGTCTTATGGCTATCAAGCACACAGAATTTATGAGGCTGTCGCAGGGCAATAAAAGTTTGACTGAATATCTGCAATCCTTCAACAACCTGGCAAGGTATGCCACAGAGTTTGTGGATACCGATTCCAAGAAAATTGCTAGCTTTAAAAGAGGCCTCGGCCCAAAGCTGATGAAGACTATGGGCACTAGCAAGTGCACTACCTTCAATGAATTTATCAGTGATGCTCTGACTCAAGAGAACAATAACTCTATCTATGCTGCTTCTAAGAGCCGCAAGAGGGCACTTGAGGCAGGTGCTTCACAGTCTCGAGCTCCAGCTGCCCCGAGGGCTCCTCCTCGCCCTCCTGCCACAAGTGCTAAGTTCCGTCCTCCGCAAAAGAAGGCGCCAGTGAAGACTGGGTTTCGCAAGGCATATACAGTGGCTCTGCCAAAGAGTAATTCGAGCCAAGGCAGCTCCAGTGTCCCTCCTAGCAACATGCCTTGCTGGAACTGTAACAAGCCAGGCCATTGGTCTAGGAACTGTCCTTACCCTAAGAAGAATGTCAACCAAGGTGGCCGTCAAGGGCACGCTCATTATAACAGTATTGAGGAAATCCCATCTGGTGAGGTTGTCACTGCTGGTAAGTTCCTAGTTGACCAACACCCTGCAGTGGTACTTTTTGATTCAGGTGCTTCGCATTCCTTTATCAGTCCTAAGTTTGCATCAGAGTTTGCACACAAATTGCATACTGTTGAAGGTGGGGTTATTGTATTAGCGCAGCAAGTGGGAATATTTCCACAAATAAAGTAGTGGGGAATCTTGAGCTTGAGATAGAAGGGCGAAAGTACTCGCTTGCCTTAGTGGTTTTGCCGGGCTTAGGCATAGATGTTATTTTGGGCATGAATTGGATGAGTCAGAATGGGGTACTCATTGATACATCCACTCGGGTAGTTATGCTCAGAGATCCTACAGATCAAAAGGGTTTTCTGGTACAACTTCCCAGAAAAGTTGATTTGTCTGGGGAAGTTCATGCTGTGCAAGCAAAGGCGTTGGCCGAAATTCCAGTAGTAAATGAGTTTCCGGACGTTTTTCCCGATGATTTGCCGGGGCTCCCTCCGGATCGGGATGTGGAATTTAAAATCGAGTTGTTGCCTGGCACGGCTCCCATCTCTAGGAGACCCTATAGGATGCCTCCAAATGAACTCGCTGAACTTAAGGTGCAATTGAATGAACTTTTGAAGAAGGGGTTGATTCGTCCTAGTTCGTCGCCGTGGGGATGTCCTGCTATCTTTGTAAAGAAGAAGGATCAGTCGTTGCGGATGTGCGTAGATTATAGACCTCTCAATGCAGTCACTGTCAAAAATAAGTACCCTCTACCACGTATCGACATCTTGTTCGATCAGTTGTCTAAAGCTAAAGTTTTCTCCAAGATCGATCTAAGATCTGGCTACCATCAAATTAAAATCCGCCCGGAAGATGTTCCAAAGACAGCCTTTTCTACCAGATACGGTCTTTATGAGTATCTTGTTATGTCTTTCGGCTTGACAAATGCCCCCGCACACTTCATGTACTTGATGAATTCGGTGTTTATGCCCGAATTGGACAAGTTTGTGGTGGTATTTATTGATGACATCCTGATATATTCTGTAAATGAGGAAGATCACGCTGAACATCTGCGTATAGTCCTCACAAGACTGCGTGAACATCAACTATATGCAAAGTTCAGTAAGTGCGAATTCTGGCTTCGAGAAGTACCTTTCCTTGGGCATGTGTTGTCCGATGGAGGAATTATGGTGGACCCCGCCAAGGTACAAGAAGTACTGAACTGGAAGGCTCCTATCTCGGTTCACGAGGTTCGGAGTTTTCTTGGTTTGGCTGGCTATTATCGTCGCTTCATCCCGGATTTCTCCAAAATAGCCAAGCCAATGACTCGGTTGCTACAAAAAGACACCAGGTTTGTCTGGACTCCTGAGTGTGATGCGGCTTTTCACCAACTGCGAACCCTCCTAACCTCAGCTCCGGTTTTGGCACAACCGGATATCGAGAAACCATTTGATGTTTATTGTGATGCCTCAGGCATAGGTTTGGGAGGTGTTCTGATGCAGGAAGGCCGAGTAATTGCATATACCTCTCGACAACTTCGGAAACATGAGGTGAATTATCCAACACATGACTTAGAACTCGCCGCAGTTGTTCATGCTTTGAAAGCCTGGCGGCACTACCTGTTGGGCAATGTTTGCAATATCTACACAGACCACAAAAGCCTCAAATACATCTTCACCCAACCCGAGTTAAATATGCGTCAAAGAAGATGGCTCGAGTTGATTAAGGATTATAACCTTCAAGTGCACTATCATCCTGGCAAGGCAAATGTGGTTGCGGATGCTTTAAGCCGTAAGTCTCATTGCCATTCCCTAGTTGAAACTGATTTTCATCGATCTCGCCTTCTACATCCAGCGGTCTTGTACAACATCACTGTCAGTTGTACTCTCAAAAGCAGAATTATTGAGCTCCAAAAGACTGACACTGGTATATTCCACATCAAGCGTAAGATGAAAGAGCAAGAAACTACACAGTTCAGGGTAGATGAAGAGGGTGTACTATGGTTCAAGGATAGGTTAGTTGTGCCTAAGGACCGAGAGCTTAGAGATCAGATCCTGTCTGAAGCACATTCGTCCAAGTTGTCCATCCATCCTGGTAGCAATAAGATGTATTATGATTTGAAGCCATACTATTGGTGGACCAAGATGCGGAAAGAGATAGCTGCATATGTGGCTAGGTGTGATACCTGCTGTAGAGTTAAAGCTGTGCACATGAAAGCTGGGTTGCTTCAACCACTTTCTATCCCAGGTTGGAAATGGGAAGAGATAAGTATGGATTTCATTGTCGGTCTTCCTCCTACTGTCAAAAATCATAACTCCATCTGGGTAATTGTGGATCGTTTGACCAAATCAGCTCACTTCATTCCAGTTAGAGTGGACTATCGTCCCACTGACTATGCTGAGTTGTACTTCAATCAGATAGTCCGGCTCCATGGGATACCTCGTACTATCATATCTGACCGTGGTCCCCAGTTCACTGCTCGCTTTTGGGAGCACTTGCATCACCTTCTGGGAACCAAGTTAGTGAGAAGCTCTGCTTATCACCCCCAGACGTCAGGACAGACGGAACGGGTTAACCAAATCTTGGAAGATCTATTGCGGGCATGTGTAATATCATCCAAGGGTTCTTGGGAAAAATGGTTACCTCTAGCCGAATTCTCGTACAATAATAGTTACCAAGAGAGTATTAAGATGGCCCCATTCGAAGCTTTATACGGTCGTAAGTGTAGAACCCCACTAAACTGGGTAGAAGCTGGTGAAAGGAGGTATTATGGTATTGATTTTGTTCATGAAGCTGAGGAACAAGTCCGTACCATCCAAAAACATATGGCTGCAGCCCAAGCTAGACAGAAAAGTTATGCTGACCGTCGTAGAAAACCGCTCGAGTTTGAAGTTGGAGACTTCGTTTATCTGAAAGTTTCTCCAATGAAGAGTGTCCAACGTTTTGGTGTTAAGCGGAAACTTGCGCCAAGATACGTGGGTCCTTTCCAAATCATAGGCAAGAGTGGAGCTGTTGCGTATAAAATCCAGTTACCTCCAGAAATGAGTGCCATATTCAACGTCTTCCATGTATCACAGCTCAAAAAGTGTCTTCGAGTTCCTGAGGAAAGAGTCCCTTTAGGAGATATCAGGCTGGAATCCGATCTAACTTACGAAGAAAAGCCAGTCCGAGTGATCGATACTCAGGAACGAGTGACTAGAAGCAAAGTGGTTAAGTGGTATAAAGTAATGTGGAGTAATCAGGGTAGTGAAAGTGACGCTACATGGGAACGGGAAGACTATTTACGGGATGGTTATAAGGAATTCTATGAAAAATGGTACGCTTTCCAAATCTCGGGACGAGATTTTTATAAGGGGGGAGGGCTGTAACACCTCAGGTGTTTAGCTCCATAATTGCATTGCATTACATGAGCATAAGCATGCATCATTTCATGTTAATTCATGTGGTTGCAACAAATGTGATTTGTTTTGAAGTTTTGTTTGATTCACATCATGTGACACTAGGTAGTTGGTGTAACTAAAGGGTAGAGTAGCTAATTATACCTTACAACACCTTAATTACACTTAGGATCATTAGTGGAACAATGTTCATGTTGACCAAAGTGACTAAATTGCCCTCCTAAGTGTGTTTCCATGCTAATTAGTGAAGTCATGTAAACTGAACCCTCAGAATCACTAGCTTAGAAGCAAAACCAGTTCAAGTCCATATTAACAAAGTTGTAGTAAAAATTGTAAGCTTCAACTTTGTCAATTAGCACAATTCATGATTCAGCCCCTAAGCCGGCCAAATTTTCACTTTACCGTGCTGCTGATTTTCTGTTGTTTCACAAAAACAGATTTTGTTCCTGGCTCTGTAAATCCCAAAACATGTCGATTCAGGTTTAGCTCATATTGACAAAGTTGTAGAGAATTTCATGAGCTACAACTTTGTTAATTAGCTCATCTCGTGATTCGGGCTGGTTTTAGAGCTACAGGGCTTGAAAGCTGCTGCTGTTTGGGGTGGTAAATGTTGCAAATGTTGCAACGTGATGTTGCCTATGTTGCAGTTCAGATCGGGCAGGGGGGAAGTGGCCGACCGGCCTCAGGCCGCGACCGCCGCGCGTGGGCGCGCGGTGGCGACCGTACGCCGGCCTTGGCCCCACCGGTCAGGCCGAGCGGGCTTCTTGAACGCCACGACGCGGCCTCCGCCTCACTCCCGCCCTTGCTCTCTCTCTCTCTCGCCCTGAGCTCGCCGAGCGGAGAGAACCGAGCCGCCTTCGGTGCCGCGCGCTCCGCCGCCGTCGTGTGCGCTCACCGTCGCACCACCGGCCAATACACCACGCCCACAGCTCCGTCACCACCTCCCGAACCTCGTCGAACCCTCCTTTGGAGCAACCGAGCAGGGTAAGGGCGCATTGCCGGCTTTTCCCCCGCTCGGAGCTCACCGGCGCACCGCCGCCTGCGGTGCTTATACGCGGCCATGCTCCTCCACCTTGCCTCGGTCCTCAATAGGAATCTCGTTAGGTCCGCCTTGGCCCTGGGGAGCGAATGCGCACCTCCGGTGACCACTTGGCGCTCGGAGCTCACCACTGCACCACCGTGCGCCATCACCGGGCCGCCGTCGCCATGGCCGTCGTAGCTAGGTGGGGATAGGGTCAGCCAAGCTTGGTTCGGTCGGTGCGGAAAGTCACGGGGAAACCGTCGGTGATCTCCCGTCACCGGAGACGCCGTCGTCGGCAAGCTTGAGCTCGCCGGAGTCGCGGCCGTCTCCTCCCCTCGCTCTTCTCTCTATGACCTGCGGATGTTTAGTTTTCTGGATATTTAAATAGGTCTTTGAAATGTGTTTTAAATCACATGCAAACTTGTTTAAATTATATCTCGAGTTTCGGTGTTCCAAAAATTATGAAATTTGGTGGTAGACTAATTTATACTTGCTCTAGCTCTGGTAAAAAATTTGGGCAGTAGTGCTTAAGTACTTTTCAAGTTATAATGCTATCTTGTTATTTTAGAAATACTTAAATGAATTTTTTGTAATTTTTCTACATGTGCAATGTTCATATAACTTTTTGGAGAATGTCTTGGTACCCTAGAGTGTCCAAGAAAATTAGGAAATCTGTTGTTTGACACTTTTTACTATGCCTTGTTATTTATACAAAAATCAGCCTTTTTGGCTGGGAATTTTGTGTAGGAAGTTCCTTTGAATAAATTTAGTTCAAATTTTTACAGTAGCCTCTTTTTGGGTCAGAGAGTCTCCTGTAATTTTTGTAGAATTTTAGGAGCAGTTTACATATATGTTTGAAATTCCACTTAATTACTTAAGTAAATTAAGAAATGAATTTAAATAAATATTCTAGGTGGGCACACCTTACTTTCTGGTGTTTTTGTGACCTTTGTGAACTTGTAGTAGTATTAGTTTGGTCTTAGAGAATGTTTGCCACATAAATAATTATTTAATCTTTGCAATTCTAGGTTTTCTGGACAGCTGGTAGTATCTTTGGGTTTGACCTTAATAAAAGTGGTTGCTGAAAAACTTGTAAATTACCAAAGTTGGAGTAAACTTGATAAATTAGCTTGTGTTAAAATTTGGAGCATTTGGTTTAGTAGTTTAGGATTATTGCTGTTTTAAGTGACAGTCCAGAATTGACTGCTCTCTGTTGGGAGGACAGATTCTGG